>CM051236.1:308773531-309149827 GCA_027917425.1 Gastrophryne carolinensis | reverse complement strand
GCAAAGGGTTATAGGAAATAGAGGCTGGTGTAGTCACAGAATGGGATGCCCCAACCGCCAGCAGTGCACCTGGGAGCAGTAGTACTATGCACAGCAAAAGTGTCTTTATCAGGCCAAATTTCTTTTAGAATAAGTGCAAAGGGTTATAGGAAATAGAGGCTGGTGTAGTCACAGAATGGGATGCCCCAACAGGAGTGCACCTGGGAGCAGTAGTACTATGCACAGCAAAAGTGTCTTTATCAGGCCAAATTTCTTTTAGAATAAGTGCAAAGGGTTATAGTAAATAGAGGCTGGTGTAGTCACAGAATGGGATGCCCCAACAGGAGTGCACCTGGGAGCAGTAGTACTATGCACAGCAAAAGTGTCTTTATCAGGCCAAATTTATTTTAGAATAAGTGCAAAGGGTTATAGTAAATAGAGGCTGATGTAGTCACAGAATGGGGTGCCCAAACAGGAGTACACCTGGGAGTAGTAGTACTATGCACAGCAAAAGTGTCTTTATCAGGCCAAATTTCTTTTAGAATAAGTGCAAAGGGTTATAGGAAATAGAGGCTGGTGTAGTCACAGAATGGGATGCCCCAACCGCCAGCAGTGCACCTGGGAGCGGTAGTACTATGCACAGCAAAAGTGTCTTTATCAGGCCAAATTTCTTTTAGAATAAGTGCAAAGGGTTATAGTAAATAGAGGCTGGTGTAGTCACAGAATGGGATGCCCCAACAGGAGTGCACCTGGGAGCAGTAGTGCTATGCACAGCAAAAGTGTCTTTATCAGGCCAAATTTCTTTTAGAATAAGTGCAAAGGGTTATAGTAAATAGAGGCTGGTGTAGTCAAAGAATAGGATGCCCCAACAGGAGTGCACCTGGGAGCAATAGTACTATGCACAGCAAAAGTGTCTTTATCAGGCCAAATTTCTTTTAGACTAAGTGCAAAGGGTTATAGTAAATAGAGGCTGGTGTAGTCACAGAATGGGATGCCCCAACCGGAGTGCACCTGGGAGCAGTAGTACTATGCACAGCAAAAGTGTCTTTATCAGGCCAAATTTCTTTTAGAATAAGTGCAAAGGGTTACAGGAAATAGAGGCTGGTGTAGTCACAGAATGGGATGCCCCAACAGGAGTGCACCTGGGAGCAGTAGTACTATGCACAGCAAAAGTGTCTTTATCAGGCCAAATTTCTTTTAGAATAAGTGCAAAGGGTTATAGGAAATAGAGGCTGGTGTAGTCACAGAATGGGATGCCCCAACCGCCAGCAGTGCACCTGGGAGCAGTAGTACTATGCACAGCAAAAGTGTCTTTATCAGGCCAAATTTCTTTTAGAATAAGTGCAAAGGGTTATAGTAAATAGAGGCTGGTGTAGTCACAGAATGGGATGCCCCAACAGGAGTGCACCTGGGAGCAGTAGTACTATGCACAGCAAAAGTGTCTTTATCAGGCCAAATTTCTTTTAGAATAAGTGCAAAGGGTTATAGGAAATAGAGGCTGGTGTAGTCACAGAATGGGATGCCCCAACAGGAGTGCACCTGGGAGCAGTACTACTATGCACAGCATAAGTGTCTTTATCAGGCCAAATTTCTTTTAGGATAAGTGCAAAGGGTTATAGTAAATAGAGGCTGGTGTAGTCACAGAATGGGATGCCCCAACCGGAGTGCACCTGGGAGCAGTAGTACTATGCACAGCAAAAGTGTCTTTATCAGGCCAAATTTCTTTTAGAATAAGTGCAAAGGGTTACAGGAAATAGAGCCTGGTGTAGTCACAGAATGGGATGCCCCAACAGGAGTGCACCTGGGAGCAGTAGTACTATGCACAGCAAAAGTGTCTTTATCAGGCCAAATTTCTTTTAGAATAAGTGCAAAGGGTTATAGGAAATAGAGGCTGGTGTAGTCACAGAATGGGATGCCCCAACCGCCAGCAGTGCACCTGGGAGCAGTAGTACTATGCACAGCAAAAGTGTCTTTATCAGGCCAAATTTCTTTTAGAATAAGTGCAAAGGGTTATAGTAAATAGAGGCTGGTGTAGTCACAGAATGGGATGCCCCAACAGGAGTGCACCTGGGAGCAGTAGTACTATGCACAGCAAAAGTGTCTTTATCAGGCCTAATTTCTTTTAGAATAAGTGCAAAGGGTTATAGTAAATAGAGGCTGGTGTAGTCACAGAATGGGATGCCCCAACAGGAGTGCACCTGGGAGCAGTAGTACTATGCACAGCAAAAGTGTCTTTATCAGGCCAAATTTCTTTTAGAATAAGTGCAAAGGGTTATAGTAAATAGAGGCTGATGTAGTCACAGAATGGGGTGCCCAAACAGGAGTACACCTGGGAGTAGTAGTACTATGCACAGTAAAAGTGTCTTTATCAGGCCAAATTTCTTTTAGAATAAGTGCAAAGGGTTATAGGAAATAGAGGCTGGTGTAGTCACAGAATGGGATGCCCCAACAGGAGTGCACCTGGGAGCAGTAGTACTATGCACAGCAAAAGTGTCTTTATCAGGCCAAATTTCTTTTAGAATAAGTGCAAAGGGTTATAGTAAATAGAGGCTGGTGTAGTCAAAGAATGGGATGCCCCAACAGGAGTGCACCTGGGAGCAGTAGTACTATGCACAGCAAAAGTGTCTTTATCAGGCCAAATTTCTTTTAGACTAAGTGCAAAGGGTTACTAGTAAATAGAGGCTGAGTGTAGTCACAGAATGGGATGCCTCCAACCGGAGTGCACCTGGGAGCAGTAGTACTATGCACAGCAAAAGTGTCTTTATCAGGCCAAATTTTCTTTTAGAATAAGTGCCAAAGGGTTACAGGAAATAGAGGCTGGTGTAGTCACAGAATGGGATGCCCCCAACAGGAGTGCACCTGGGAGCAGTAGTACTATGCAACAGCAAAAGTGTCTTTATCAGGCCAAATTTCTTTTAGAATAAGTGCAAAGGGTTATAGGAAATAGAGGCTGGTGTAGTCACAGAATAGGGATGCCCCAACAGCCAGCAGTGCACCTGGGAGCAGTAGTACTATGCACAGCAAAAGGTGTCTTTATCAGGCCAATTTCTTTTAGAATAAGTGCAAAGGGTTACAGTAAATTAGAGACTGTTGTAGTCACAGAATGGGATGCCCCAACAGGAGTGCACCTGGGAGCAGTAGTACTATGCACAGCAAAAGTGTCTTTATCAGGCCAAATTTCTTTTAGAATAAGTGCAAAGGGTTATAGTAAATAGAGGCTGGTGTAGTCACAGAATGGGATGCCCCAACAGGAGTGCACCTGGGAGCAGTAGAAACTATGCACAGCAAAAGTGTCTTTATCAGGCCAAATTTATTTTAGAATAAGTGCAAAGGGTTATAGTAAATAGAGGCTGATGTAGTCACAGAATGGGATGCCCCAACAGGAGTGCACCTGGGAGCAGTAGTACTATGCACAGCAAAAGTGTCTTTATCAGGCCAAATTTCTTTTAGAATAAGTGCAAAGGGTTATAGTAAATAGAGACTGGTGTAGTCACAGAATGGGATGCCCCAACCGCCAGCAGTTACACCTGGGAGCAGTAGTACTATGCACAGCAAAAGTGTCTTTATCAGGCCAAATGTCTTTTAGAATAAGTGCAAAGGGTTATAGTAAATAGAGGCTGGTGTAGTCACAGAATGGGATGCCCCAACAGGAGTGCAACCTGGGAGCAGTAGTACTATGCACAGCAAAAGTGTCTTTATCAGGCCAAATTTCTTTTAGAATAAGTGCAAAGGGTTATAGGAAATAGAGGCTGATGTAGTCACAGAATGGGATGCCCCAACAGGAGTGAACCTGGGAGCAGTAGTACTATGCACAGCAAAAGTGTCTTTATCAGGCCAAATTTCTTTTAGAATAAGTGCAAAGGGTTATAGGAAATAGAGGCTGGTGTAGTCATAGAATGGGATGCCCCAACAGGAGTGCACCTGGGAGCAGTAGTACTATGCACAGCAAAAGTGTCTTTATCAGGCCAAATTTATTTTAGAATAAGTGCAAAGGGTTATAGGAAATAGAGGCTGGTGTAGTCACAGAATGGTATGCCCCAACCGCCAGCAGTGCACCTGGAGCAGTAGTACTATGCACAGCAAAAGTGTCTTTATCAGGCCAAATTTCTTTTAGAATAAGTGCAAAGGGTTATAGTAAATAGAGGCTGGTGTAGTCACAGAATGGGATGCCCCAACAGGAGTGCACCTGGGAGCAGTAGTACTATGCACAGCAAAAGTGTCTTTATCAGGCCAAATTTCTTTAGAATAAGTGCAAAGGGTTATAGTAAATAGAGGCTGGTGTAGTCACAGAATGGGATGCCCCAACAGGAGTGCACCTGGGAGCAGTAGTACTATGCACAGCAAAAGTGTCTTTATCAGGCCAAATTTCTTTTAGAATAAGTGCAAAGGGTTATAGTAAATAGAGACTGGTGTAGTCACAGAATGGATGCCCCAACCGGAGTGCACCTGGGAGCAGTAGTACTATGCACAGCAAAAGTGTCTTTATCAGGCCAAATTTCTTTTAGAATAAGTGCAAAGGGTTAAAGTAAATAGAGGCTGGTGTAGTCACAGAATGGGATGCCCCAACCGGAGTGCACCTGGGAGCATACTACTATGCACAGCAAAAGTGTCTTTGTCAGGCCAAATTTCTTTTAGAATAAGTGCAAAGGGTTATAGGAAATAGAGGCTGGTGTAGTCACAGAATGGGATGCCCCAACAGGAGTGCACCTGGGAGCAGTAGTACTATGCACAGCAAAAGTGTCTTTATCAGGCCAAATTTCTTTTAGAATAAGTGCAAAGGGTTATAGGAAATAGAGGCTGGTGTAGTCACAGAATGGGATGCCCCAACCGCCAGCAGTGCACCTGGGAGCGGTAGTACTATGCACAGCAAAAGTGTCTTTATCAGGCCAAATTTCTTTTAGAATAAGTGCAAAGGGTTACAGGAAATAGAGGCTGGTGTAGTCACAGAATGGGATGCCCCAACAGGAGTGCACCTGGGAGCAGTAGTACTATGCACAGCAAAAGTGTCTTTATCAGGCCAAATTTCTTTTAGAATAAGTGCAAAGGGTTACAGGAAATAGAGGCTGGTGTAGTCACAGAATGGGATGCCCCAACAGGAGTGCACCTGGGAGCAGTAGTACTATGCACAGCAAAAGTGTCTTTATCAGGCCAAATTTCTTTTAGAATAAGTGCAAAGGGTTATAGGAAATAGAGGCTGGTGTAGTCACAGAATGGGATGCCCCAACCGCCAGCAGTGCACCTGGGAGCAGTAGTACTATGCACAGCAAAAGTGTCTTTATCAGGCCAAATGTCTTTTAGAATATGTGCAAAGGGTTATAGTAAAAAGAGGCTGGTGTAGTCACAGAATGGGATGCCCCAACAGGAGTGCACCTGGGAGCAGTAGTACTATGCACAGCAAAAGTGTCTTTATCAGGCCAAATTACTTTTAGAATAAGTGCAAAGGGTTATAGTAAATAGAGACTGGTGTAGTCACAGAAAGGGATGCCCCAACCGGAGTGCACCTGGGAGCAGTAGTACTATGCACAGCAAAAGTGTCTTTATCAGGCCAAATTTCTTTTAGAATAAGTGCAAAGGGTTATAGTAAATAGAGGCTGGTGTAGTCACAGAATGGGATGCCCCAACCGGAGTGCACCTGGGAGCAGTACTACTATGCACAGCAAAAGTGTCTTTATCAGGCCAAATTTCTTTTAGAATAAGTGCAATGGGTTATAGGAAATAGAGGCTGGTGTAGTCACAGAATGGGATGCCCCGACCGCCAGCAGTGCACCTGGGAGCGGTAGTACTATGCACAGCAAAAGTTTCTTTATCAGGCCAAATTTCTTTTAGAATAAGTGCAAAGGGTTATAGGAAATAGAGGCTGGTGTAGTCACAGAATGGGATGCCCCAACAGGAGTGCACCTGGGAGCAGTAGTACTATGCACAGCAAAAGTGTCTTTATCAGGCCAAATTACTTTTAGAATAAGTGCAAAGGGTTATAGGAAATAGAGGCTGGTGTAATCACAGAATGGGATGCCCCAACAGGAGTGCACCTGGGAGCAGTAGTACTATGCACAGCAAAATTGTCTTTATCAGGCCAAATTTCTTTCAGAATAAGTGCAAAGGGTTATAGGAAATAGAGGCTGGTGTAGTCACAGAATGGGATGCCCCAACCGGAGTGCACCTGGGAGCAGTAGTACTATGCACAGCAAAAGTGTCTTTATCAGGCCAAATTTCTTTTAGAATAAGTGCAAAGGGTTATAGGAAATAGAGGCTGATGTAGTCACAGAATGGGATGCCCCAACAGGAGTGCACCTGGGAGCAGTAGTACTATGCACAGCAAAAGTGTCTTTATCAGGCCAAATTTCTTTTAGAATAAGTGCAAAGGGTTATAGGAAATAGAGGCTGGTGTAGTCAAAGAATGGGATGCCCCAACAGGAGTGCACCTGGGAGCAGTAGTACTATGCACAGCAAAAGTGTCTTTATCAGGCCAAATTTCTTTTAGAATAAGTGTAAAGGGTTATAGTAAATAGAGGCTGGTGTAGTCACAGAATGGGATGCCCCAACCGCCAGCAGTGCACCTGGGAGCAGTAGTACTATGCACAGCAAAAGTGTCTTTATCAGGCCAAATTTCTTTTAGAATAAGTGCAAAGGGTTATAGTAAATAGAGGCTGGTGTAGTCACAGAATGGGATGCCCCAACAGGAGTGCACCTGGGAGCAGTAGTACTATGAAAAGCAAAAGTGTCTTTATCAGGCCAAATTTCTTTTAGAATAAGTGCAAAGGGTTATAGGAAATAGAGGCTGGTGTAGTCACAGAATGGGATGCCCCAACAGGAGTGCACCTGGGAGTAGTAGTACTATGCACAGCAAAAGTGTCTTTATCAGGCCAAATTTCTTTTAGAATAAGTGCAAAGGGTTATAGGAAATAGAGGCTGGTGTAGTCACAGAATGGGATGCCCCAACAGGAGTGCACCTGGGAGCAGTAGTACTATGCACAGCAAAAGTGTCTTTATCAGGCCAAATTTCTTTTAGAATAAGTGCAAAGGGTTATAGTAAATAGAGGCTGGTGTAGTCACAGAATGGGATGCCCCAACAGGAGTGCACCTGGGAGCAGTAGTACTATGCACAGCAAAAGTGTCTTTATCAGGCCAAATTTCTTTTAGAATAAGTGCAAAGGGTTATAGTAAATAGAGGCTGGTGTAGTCATAGAATGGGATGCCCCAACAGGAGTGCACCTGGGAGCAGTAGTACTATGCACAGCAAAAGTGTCTTTATCAGGCCAAATTTCTTTTAGAATAAGTGCAAAGGGTTATAGGAAATAGAGGCTGGTGTAGTCACAGAATGGGATGCCCCAACAGGAGTGCACCTGGGAGCAGTAGTACTATGCACAGCAAAAGTGTCTTTATCAGGCCAAATTTCTTTTAGAATAAGTGCAAAGGGTTATAGTAAATAGAGACTGGTGTAGTCACAGAATGGGATGCCCCAACCGCCAGCAGTGCACCTGGGAGCAGTAGTACTATGCACAGCAAAAGTGTCTTTATCAGGCCAAATTTCTTTTAGAATAAGTGCAAAGGGTTATAGGAAATAGAGGCTGGTGTAGTCACAGAATGGGATGCCCCAACAGGAGTGCACCTGGGAGCAGTAGTACTATGCACAGCAAAAGTGTCTTGATCAGGCCAAATTTCTTTTAGAATAAGTGCAAAGGGTTATAGGAAATAGAGGCTGGTGTAGTCACAGAATGGGATGCCCCAACCGCCAGCAGTGCACCTGGGAGCAGTAGTACTATGCACAGCAAAAGTGTCTTTATCAGGCCAAATTTCTTTTAGAATAAGTGCAAAGGGTTATAGGAAATAGAGGCTGGTGTAGTCACAGAATGGGATGCCCCAACAGGAGTGCACCTGGGAGCAGTAGTACTATGCACAGCAAAAGTGTCTTTATCAGGCCAAATTTCTTTTAGAATAAGTGCAAAGGGTTATAGTAAATAGAGGCTGGTGTAGTCACAGAATGGGATGCCCCAACAGGAGTGCACCTGGGAGCAGTAGTACTATGCACAGCAAAAGTGTCTTTATCAGGCCAAATTTCTTTTAGAATAAGTGCAAAGGGTTATAGTAAATAGAGACTGGTGTAGTCACAGAATGGGATGCCCCAACCGGAGTGCACCTGGGAGCAGTAGTACTATGCACAGCAAAAGTGTCTTTATCAGGCCAAATTTCTTTTAGAATAAGTGCAAAGGGTTATAGTAAATACAGGCTGGTGTAGTCACAGAATGGGATGCCCCAACCGGAGTGCACCTGGGAGCAGTACTACTATGCACAGCAAAAGTGTCTTTATCAGGCCAAATTTCTTTTAGAATAAGTGCAAAGGGTTATAGGAAATAGAGGCTGGTGTAGTCACAGAATGGGGTGCCCCAACAGGAGTACACCTGGGAGTAGTAGTACCATGCACAGCAAAAGTGTCTTTATCAGGCCAAATTTCTTTTAGAATAAGTGCAAAGGGTTATAGGACATAGAGGCTGGTGTAGTCACAGAATGGGATGCCCCAACTGCCAGCAGTGCACCTGGGAGCGGTATTACTATGCACAGCAAAAGTGTCTTTATCAGGCCAAATTTCTTTTAGAATAAGTGCAAAGGGTTATAGTAAATAGAGGCTGGTGTAGTCACAGAATGGGATGCCCCAACAGGAGTGCACCTGGGAGTAGTAGTACTATGCACAGCAAAAGTGTCTTTATCAGGCCAAATTTCTTTTAGAATAAGTGCAAAGGGTTATAGGAAATAGAGGCTGGTGTAGTCACAGAATGGGATTCCCCAACAGGAGTGCACCTGGGAGCAGTAGTACTATGCACAGCAAAAGTGTCTTTATCAGGCCAAATTTCTTTTAGAATAAGTGCAAAGGGTTATAGTAAATAGAGGCTGGTGTAGTCACAGAATGGGATGCCCCAACAGGAGTGCACCTGGGAGCAGTAGTACTATGCACAGCAAAAGTGTCTTTATCAGGCCAAATTTCTTTTAGAATAAGTGCAAAGGGTTATAGTAAATAGAGGCTGGTGTAGTCACAGAATGGGATGCCCCAACAGGAGTGCACCTGGGAGCAGTAGTACTATGCACAGCAAAAGTGTCTTTATCAGGCCAAATTTCTTTTAGAATAAGTGCAAAGGGTTATAGGAAATAGAGGCTGGTGTAGTCACAGAATGGGATGCCCCAACCGCCAGCAGTGCACCTGGGAGCAGTAGTACTATGCACAGCAAAAGTGTCTTTATCAGGCCAAATTTCTTTTAGAATAAGTGCAAAGGGTTATAGGAAATAGAGGCTGGTGTAGTCACAGAATGGGATGCCCCAACCGGAGTGCACCTGGGAGCAGTAGTACTATGCACAGCAAAAGTGTCTTTATCAGGCCAAATTTCTTTTAGAATAAGTGCAAAGGGTTATAGGAAATAGAGGCTGGTGTAGTCACAGAATGGGATGCCCCAACAGGAGTGCACCTGGGAGCAGTAGTACTATGCACAGCAAAAGTGTCTTTATCAGGCCAAATTTCTTTTAGAATAAGTGCAAAGGGTTATAGGAAATAGAGGCTGGTGTAGTCACAGAATGGGATGCCCCAACAGGAGTGCACCTGGGAGCAGTAGTACTATGCACAGCAAAAGTGTCTTTATCAGGCCAAATTTCTTTTAGAATAAGTGCAAAGGGTTATAGTAAATAGAGACTGGTGTAGTCACAGAATGGGATGCCCCAACCGGAGTGCACCTGGGAGCAGTAGTACTATGCACAGCAAAAGTGTCTTTATCAGGCCAAATTTCTTTTAGAATAAGTGCAAAGGGTTATAGTAAATAGAGGCTAGTGTAGTCACAGAATGGGATGCCCCAACCGGAGTGCACCTGGGAGCAGTACTACTATGCACAGCAAAAGTGTCTTTATCAGGCCAAATTTCTTTTAGAATAAGTGCAAAGGGTTATAGGAAATAGAGGCTGGTGTAGTCACAGAATGGGATGCCCCAACCGGAGTGCACCTGGGAGCAGTACTACTATGCACAGCAAAAGTGTCTTTATCAGGCCAAATTTCTTTTAGAATAAGTGCAAAGGGTTATAGGAAATAGAGGCTGGTGTAGTCACAGAATGGGATGCCCCAACAGCCAGCAGTGCACCTGGGAGCAGTAGTACTATGCACAGCAAAAGTGTCTTTATCAGGCCAAATTTCTTTTAGAATAAGTGCAAAGGGTTATAGTAAATAGAGGCTGGTGTAGTCACAGAATGGGATGCCCCAACAGGAGTGCACCTGGGAGCAGTAGTATTATGCACAGCAAAAGTGTTTTTATCAGGCCAAATTTCCTTTAGAATAAGTGCAAAGGGTTATAGGAAATAGAGGCTGGTGTAGTCATAGAATGGGATGCCCCAACAGGAGTGCACCTGGGAGCAGTAGTACTATGCACAGCAAAAGTGTCTTTATCAGGCCAAATTTCTTTTAGAATAAGTGCAATGGGTTATAGGAAATAGAGGCTGGTGTAGTCACAGAATGGGATGCCCCAACCGCCAGCAGTGCACCTGGGAGCGGTAGTACTATGCACAGCAAAAGTGTCTTTATCAGGCCAAATTTCTTTTAGAATAAGTGCAAAGGGTTAAAGCAGGTAGAGGCTGGTGTAGTCACAGAATGGGATGCCCCAACAGGAGTGCACCTGGGAGCAGTAGTACTATGCACAGCAAAAGTGTATTTATCAGGCCAAATTTCTTTTAGAATAAGTGCAAAGGGTTATAGGAAATAGAGGCTGGTGTAGTCACAGAATGGGATGCCCCAACAGGAGTGCACCTGGGAGCAGTAGTACTATGCACAGCAAAAGTGTCTTTATCAGGCCAAATTTCTTTTAGAATAAGTGCAAAGGGTTATAGGAAATAGAGGCTGGTGTAGTCACAGAATGGGATGCCCCAACCGCCAGCAGTGCACCTGGGAGCGGTAGTACTATGCACTGCAAAAGTGTCTTTATCAGGCCAAATTTCTTTTAGAATAAGTGCAAAGGGTTATAGTAAATAGAGGCTGGTGTAGTCACAGAATGGGATGCCCCAACAGGAGTGCACCCGGGAGCAGTAGTACTATTCACAGCAAAAGTGTCTTTATCAGGCCAAATTTCTTTTAGAATAAGTGCAAAGGGTTACAGGAAATAGAGGCTGGTGTAGTCACAGAATGGGATGCCCCAACAGGAGTGCACCTGGGAGCAGTAGTACTATGCACAGCAAAAGTGTCTTTATCAGGCCAAATTTCTTTTAGAATAAGTGCAAAGGGTTATAGGAAATAGAGGCTGGTGTAGTCACAGAATGGGATGCCCCAACCGCCAGCAGTGCACCTGGAAGCAGTAGTACTATGCACAGCAAAAGTGTCTTTATCAGGCCAAATTTCTTTTAGAATAAGTGCAAAGGGTTATAGTAAATAGAGGCTGGTGTAGTCACAGAATGGGATGCCCCAACAGGAGTGCACCTGGGAGCAGTAGTACTATGCACAGCAAAAGTGTCTTTATCAGGCCAAATTTCTTTTAGAATAAGTGCAAAGGGATATAGGAAAAAGAGGCTGGTGTAGTCACAGAATGGGATGCCCCAACCGCCAGCAGTGCACCTGGGAGCAGTAGTACTATGCACAGCAAAAGTGTCTTTATCAGGCCAAATTTCTTTTAGAATAAGAGCAAAGGGTTATAGTAAATAGAGGCTGGTGTAGTCACAGAATGGGATGCCCCAACAGGAGTGCACCTGGGAGCAGTAGTACTATGCACAGCAAAAGTGTCTTTATCAGGCCAAATTTCTTTTAGAATAAGTGCAAAGGGTTATAGGAAATAGAGGCTGGTGTAGTCACAGAATGGGATGCCCCAACCGCCAGCAGTGCACCTGGGAGCAGTAGTACTACGCACAGCAAAAGTGTCTTTATCAGGCCAAATTTGTTTTAGAATAAGTGCAAAGGGTTATAGTAAATAGAGGCTGGTGTAGTCACAGAATGGGATGCCCCAACAGGAGTGCACCTGGGAGCAGTAGTACTATGCACAGCAAAAGTGTCTTTATCAGGCCAAATTTCTTTTAGAATAAGTGCAAAGGGTTATAGGAAATAGAGGCTGGTGTAGTCACAGAATGGTATGCCCCAACAGGAGTGCACCTGGGAGCAGTAGTACTATGCACAGCAAAATTGTCTTTATCAGGCCAAATTTATTTTAGAATAAGTGCAAAGGGTTATAGGAAATAGAGGCTGGTGTAGTCACAGAATGGGATGCCCCAACAGCCAGCAGTGCACCTGGGAGCAGTAGTACTATGCACAAAAAAAGTGTCTTTACCAGGCCAAATTTCTTTTAGAATAAGTGCAAAGGGTTATAGTAAATAGAGGCTGGTGTAGTCACAGAATGGGATGCCCCAACCGCCAGCAGTGCACCTGGGAGCAGTAGTACTATGCACAGCAAAAGTGTCTTTATCAGGCCAAATTTCTTTTAGAATAAGTGCAAAGGGTTATAGTAAATAGAGGCTGGTGTAGTCACAGAATCGGATGCCCCAACAGGAGTGCACCTGGGAGCAGTAGTACTATGCACAGCAAAAGTGTCTTTATCAGGCCAAATTTCTTTTAGAATAAGTGCAAAGGGTTATAGGAAATAGAGGCTGGTGTAGTCACAGAATGGGATGCCCCAACAGGAGTGCACCTGGGAGCAGTAGTACTATGCACAGCAAAAGTGTCTTTACCAGGCCAAATTTCTTTTAGAATAAGTGCAAAGGGTTATAGGAAATAGAGGCTGGTGTAGTCACAGAATGGGATGCCCCAACCGCCAGCAGTGCACCTGGGAGCAGTAGTACTATGCACAGCAAAAGTGTCTTTATCAGGCCAAATTTCTTTTAGAATAAGTGCAAAGGGTTATAGTAAATAGAGGCTGGTGTAGTCACAGAATGGGATGCCCCAATAGGAGTGCACCTGGGAGCAGTAGTACTATGCACAGCAAAAGTGTCTTTACCAGGCCAAATTTCTTTTAGAATAAGTGCAAAGGGTTATAGTAAATAGAGGCTGGTGTAGTCACAGAATGGGATGCCCCAACCGCCAGCAGTGCACCTGGGAGCAGTAGTACTATGCACAGCAAAAGTGTCTTTATCAGGCCAAATTTCTTTTAGAATAAGTGCAAAAGGTTATAGTAAATAGAGGCTGGTGTAGTCACAGAATGGGATGCCCCAACAGGAGTGCACCTGGGAGCAGTAGCACTATGCACAGCAAAAGTGTCTTTATCAGGCCAAATTTCTTTTAGAATAAGTGCAAAGGGTTATAGGAAATAAAGGCTGGTGTAGTCACAGAATGGTATGCCCCAACAGGAGTGCACCTGGGAGCAGTAGTACTATGCACAGCAAAAGTGTCTTTATCAGGCCAAATTTCTTTTAGAATAAGTGCAAAGGGTTATAGGAAATAGAGGCTGGTGTAGTCACAGAATGGGATGCCCCAACAGCCAGCAGTGCACCTGGGAGCAGTAGTACTATGCACAGCAAAAGTGTCTTTACCAGGCCAAATTTCTTTTAGAATAAGTGCAAAGGGTTATAGGAAATAGAGGCTGGTGTAGTCACAGAATGGGATGCCCCAACCGCCAGCAGTGTACCTGGGAGCAGTAGTACTATGCACAGCAAAAGTGTCTTTATCAGGCCAAATTTCTTTTAGAATAAGTGCAAAGGGTTATAGTAAATAGAGGCTGGTGTAGTCACAGAATGGGATGCCCCAACAGGAGTGCACCAGGGAGCAGTAGTACTGTGCACAGCAAAAGTGTCTTTATCAGGCCAAATTTCTTTTAGAATAAGTGCAAAGGGTTATAGGAAATAGAGGCTGATGTAGTCACAGAATGGGATGCCCCAACAGGAGTGCACCTGGGAGCAGTAGTACTATGCACAGCAAAGGTGTCTTTATCAGGCCAAATTTCTTTTAGAATAAGTGCAAAGGGTTATAGGAAATAGAGGCTGGTGTAGTCACAGAATGGGATGCCCCAACAGGAGTGCACCTGGGAGCAGTAGTACTATGCACAGCAAAAGTGTCTTTATCAGGCCAAATTTCTTTTAGAATAAGTGCAAAGGGTTATAGGAAATAGAGGCTGGTGTAGTCACAGAATGGGATGCCCCAACCACCAGCAGTGCACCTGGGAGCAGTAGTACTATGCACAGCAAAAGTGTCTTTATCAGGCCAAATTTCTTTTAGAATAAGTGCAAAGGGTTATAGTAAATAGAGGCTGGTGTAGTCACAGAATGGGATGCCCCAACAGGAGTGCACCTGGGAGCAGTAGTACTATGCAGAGCAAAAGTGTCTTTATCAGGCCAAATTTCTTTTAGAATAAGTGCAAAGGGTTATAGTAAATAGAGGCTGGTGTAGTCACAGAATGGGATGCCCCAACAGGAGTGCACCTGGGAGCAGTAGTACTATGCACAGCAAAAGTGTCTTTATCAGGCCAAATTTCTTTTAGAATAAGTGCAAAGGGTTATAGTAAATAGAGACTGGTGTAGTCATAGAATGGGATGCCCCAACCGGAGTGCACCTGGGAGCAGTAGTACTATGCACAGCAAAAGTGTCTTTATCAGGCCAAATTTCTTTTAGAATAAGTGCAAAGGGTTATAGTAAATAGAGGCTGGTGTAGTCACAGAATGGGATGCCCCAACCGGAGTGCACCTGGGAGCAGTACTACTATGCACAGCAAAAGTGTCTTTATCAGGCCAAATTTCTTTTAGAATAAGTGCAAAGGGTTATAGGAAATAGAGGCTGGTGTAGTCACAGAATGGGATGCCCCAACAGCAGTACACCTGGGAGCAGTAGTACTATGCACAGCAAAAGTGTCTTTATCAGGCCAAATTTCTTTTAGAATAAGTGCAAAGGGTTATAGGAAATAGAGGCTGGTGTAGTCACAGAATGGGATGCCCCAACAGGAGTGCACCTGGGAGCAGTAGTACTATGCACAGCAAAAGTGTCTTTATCAGGCCAAATTTCTTTTAGAATAAGTGCAAAGGGTTATAGGAAATAGAGGCTGGTGTAGTCACAGAATGGGATGCCCCAACCACCAGCAGTGCACCTGGGAGCAGTAGTACTATGCACAGCAAAAGTGTCTTTATCAGGCCAAATTTCTTTTAGAATAAGTGCAAAGGGTTATAGTAAATAGAGGCTGGTGTAGTCACAGAATGGGATGCCCCAACAGGAGTGCACCTGGGAGCAGTAGTACTATGCAGAGCAAAAGTGTCTTTATCAGGCCAAATTTCTTTTAGAATAAGTGCAAAGGGTTATAGTAAATAGAGGCTGGTGTAGTCACAGAATGGGATGCCCCAACATGAGTGCACCTGGGAGCAGTAGTACTATGCACAGCAAAAGTGTCTTTATCAGGCCAAATTTCTTTTAGAATAAGTGCAAAGGGTTATAGTAAATAGAGACTGGTGTAGTCATAGAATGGGATGCCCCAACCGGAGTGCACCTGGGAGCAGTAGTACTATGCACAGCAAAAGTGTCTTTATCAGGCCAAATTTCTTTTAGAATATGTGCAAAGGGTTATAGTAAATAGAGGCTGGTGTAGTCACAGAATGGGATGCCCCAACCGGAGTGCACCTGGGAGCAGTACTACTATGCACAGCAAAAGTGTCTTTATCAGGCCAAATTTCTTTTAGAATAAGTGCAAAGGGTTATAGGAAATAGAGGCTGGTGTAGTCACAGAATGGGATGCCCCAACAGGAGTACACCTGGGAGCAGTAGTACTATGCACAGCAAAAGTGTCTTTATCAGGCCAAATTTCTTTTAGAATAAGTGCAAAGGGTTATAGGAAATAGAGGCTGGTGTAGTCACAGAATGGGATGCCCCAACCGCCAGCAGTGCACCTGGGAGCGGTAGTACTATGCACAGCAAAAGTGTCTTTATCAGGCCAAATTTCTTTTAGAATAAGTGCAAAGGGTTATAGTAAATAGAGGCTGGTGTAGTCACAGAATGGGATGCCCCAACAGGAGTGCAGCTGGGAGCAGTAGTACTATGCACAGCAAAAGTGTATTTATCAGGCCAAATTTCTTTTAGAATAAGTGCAAAGGGTTATAGGAAATAGAGGCTGGTGTAGTCACAGAATGGGATGCCCCAACAGGAGTGCACCTGGGAGCAGTAGTACTATGCACAGCAAAAGTGTCTTTATCAGGCCAAATTTCTTTTAGAATAAGTGCAAAGGGTTATAGTAAATAGAGGCTGGTGTAGTCACAGAATGGGATGCCCCAACAGGAGTGCACGTGGGAGCAGTAGTACTATGCAGAGCAAAAGTGTCTTTATCAGGCCAAATTTCTTTTAGAATAAGTGCAAAGGGTTATAGTAAATAGAGGCTGGTGTAGTCACAGAATGGGATGCCCCAACAGGAGTGCACCTGGGAGCAGTAGTACTATGCACAGCAAAAGTGTCTTTATCAGGCCAAATTTCTTTTAGAATAAGTGCAAAGGGTTATAGGAAATAGAGGCTGGTGTAGTCACAGAATGGGATGCCCCAACAGCCAGCAGTGCACCTGGAAGCAGTAGTACTATGCACAGCAAAAGTGTCTTTACCAGGCCAAATTTCTTTTAGAATAAGTGCAAAGGGTTATAGGAAATAGAGGCTGGTGTAGTCACAGAATGGGATGCCCCAACCGCCAGCAGTGTACCTGGGAGCAGTAGTACTATGCACAGCAAAAGTGTCTTTATCAGGCCAAATTTCTTTTAGAATAAGTGCAAAGGGTTATAGTAAATAGAGGCTGGTGTAGTCACAGAATGGGATGCCCCAACAGGAGTGCACCAGGGAGCAGTAGTACTATGCACAGCAAAAGTGTCTTTATCAGGCCAAATTTCTTTTAGAATAAGTGCAAAGGGTTATAGGAAATAGAGGCTGATGTAGTCACAGAATGGGATGCCCCAACAGGAGTGCACCTGGGAGCAGTAGTACTATGCACAGCAAAGGTGTCTTTATCAGGCCAAATTTCTTTTAGAATAAGTGCAAAGGGTTATAGGAAATAGAGGCTGGTGTAGTCACAGAATGGGATGCCCCAACAGGAGTGCACCTGGGAGCAGTAGTACTATGCACAGCAAAAGTGTCTTTATCAGGCCAAATTTCTTTTAGAATAAGTGCAAAGGGTTATAGGAAATAGAGGCTGGTGTAGTCACAGAATGGGATGCCCCAACCACCAGCAGTGCACCTGGGAGCAGTAGTACTATGCACAGCAAAAGTGTCTTTATCAGGCCAAATTTCTTTTAGAATAAGTGCAAAGGGTTATAGTAAATAGAGGCTGGTGTAGTCACAGAATGGGATGCCCCAACAGGAGTGCACCTGGGAGCAGTAGTACTATGCAGAGCAAAAGTGTCTTTATCAGGCCAAATTTCTTTTAGAATAAGTGCAAAGGGTTATAGTAAATAGAGGCTGGTGTAGTCACAGAATGGGATGCCCCAACAGGAGTGCACCTGGGAGCAGTAGTACTATGCACAGCAAAAGTGTCTTTATCAGGCCAAATTTCTTTTAGAATAAGTGCAAAGGGTTATAGTAAATAGAGACTGGTGTAGTCATAGAATGGGATGCCCCAACCGGAGTGCACCTGGGAGCAGTAGTACTATGCACAGCAAAAGTGTCTTTATCAGGCCAAATTTCTTTTAGAATAAGTGCAAAGGGTTATAGTAAATAGAGGCTGGTGTAGTCACAGAATGGGATGCCCCAACCGGAGTGCACCTGGGAGCAGTACTACTATGCACAGCAAAAGTGTCTTTATCAGGCCAAATTTCTTTTAGAATAAGTGCAAAGGGTTATAGGAAATAGAGGCTGGTGTAGTCACAGAATGGGATGCCCCAACAGGAGTACACCTGGGAGCAGTAGTACTATGCACAGCAAAAGTGTCTTTATCAGGCCAAATTTCTTTTAGAATAAGTGCAAAGGGTTATAGGAAATAGAGGCTGGTGTAGTCACAGAATGGGATGCCCCAACAGGAGTGCACCTGGGAGCAGTAGTACTATGCACAGCAAAAGTGTCTTTATCAGGCCAAATTTCTTTTAGAATAAGTGCAAAGGGTTATAGGAAATAGAGGCTGGTGTAGTCACAGAATGGGATGCCCCAACCACCAGCAGTGCACCTGGGAGCAGTAGTACTATGCACAGCAAAAGTGTCTTTATCAGGCCAAATTTCTTTTAGAATAAGTGCAAAGGGTTATAGTAAATAGAGGCTGGTGTAGTCACAGAATGGGATGCCCCAACAGGAGTGCACCTGGGAGCAGTAGTACTATGCAGAGCAAAAGTGTCTTTATCAGGCCAAATTTCTTTTAGAATAAGTGCAAAGGGTTATAGTAAATAGAGGCTGGTGTAGTCACAGAATGGGATGCCCCAACAGGAGTGCACCTGGGAGCAGTAGTACTATGCACAGCAAAAGTGTCTTTATCAGGCCAAATTTCTTTTAGAATAAGTGCAAAGGGTTATAGTAAATAGAGACTGGTGTAGTCATAGAATGGGATGCCCCAACCGGAGTGCACCTGGGAGCAGTAGTACTATGCACAGAAAAAGTGTCTTTATCAGGCCAAATTTCTTTTAGAATATGTGCAAAGGGTTATAGTAAATAGAGGCTGGTGTAGTCACAGAATGGGATGCCCCAACCGGAGTGCACCTGGGAGCAGTAGTACTATGCACAGCAAAAGTGTCTTTATCAGGCCAAATTTCTTTTAGAATAAGTGCAAAGGGTTATAGGAAATAGAGGCTGGTGTAGTCACAGAATGGGATGCCCCAACAGGAGTACACCTGGGAGCAGTAGTACTATGCACAGCAAAAGTGTCTTTATCAGGCCAAATTTCTTTTAGAATAAGTGCAAAGGGTTATAGGAAATAGAGGCTGGTGTAGTCACAGAATGGGATGCCCCAACCGCCAGCAGTGCACCTGGGAGCGGTAGTACTATGCACAGCAAAAGTGTCTTTATCAGGCCAAATTTCTTTTAGAATAAGTGCAAAGGGTTATAGTAAATAGAGGCTGGTGTAGTCACAGAATGGGATGCCCCAACAGGAGTGCAGCTGGGAGCAGTAGTACTATGCACAGCAAAAGTGTATTTATCAGGCCAAATTTCTTTTAGAATAAGTGCAAAGGGTTATAGGAAATAGAGGCTGGTGTAGTCACAGAATGGGATGCCCCAACAGGAGTGCACCTGGGAGCAGTAGTACTATGCACAGCAAAAGTGTCTTTATCAGGCCAAATTTCTTTTAGAATAAGTGCAAAGGGTTATAGGAAATAGAGGCTGGTGGAGTCACAGAATGTGATGCCCCAACAGCCAGCAGTGCACCTGGGAGCAGTAGTACTATGCACAGCAAAAGTGTCTTTATCAGGCCAAATTTCTTTTAGAATAAGTGCAAAGGGTTATAGGAAATACAGAGCTGGTGTAGTCACAGAATGGGATGCTCCAACCGCCAGCAGTGCACCTGGGAACAGTAGTACTATGCACAGCAAAAGTGTCTTTATCAGGCCAAATTTCTTTTAGAATAAGTGCAAAGGGTTATAGTAAATAGAGGCTGGTGTAGTCACAGAATGGGATGCCCCAACAGGAGTGCACCTGGGAGCAGTAGTACTATGCACAGCAAAAGTGTCTTTATCAGGCCAAATTTCTTTTAGAATAAGTGCAAAGAGTTATAGGAAATAGAGGCTGATGTAGTCACAGAATGGGATGCCCCAACAGGAGTGCACCTGGGAGCAGTAGTACTATGCACAGCAAAAGTGTCTTTATCAGGCCAAATTTCTTTTAGAAAAAGTGCAAAGGGTTATAGGAAATAGAGGCTGGTGTAGTCACAGAATGGGATGCCCCAACAGCCAGCAGTGTACCTGGGAGCAGTAGTACTATGCACAGCAAAAGTGTCTTTATCAGGCCAAATTTCTTTTAGAATAAGTGCAAAAGGTTATAGTAAATAGAGGCTGGTGTAGTCACAGAATGGGATGCCCCAACCGGAGTGCACCTGGGAGCAGTAGTACTATGCACAGCAAAAGTGTCTTTATCAGGCCAAATTTCTTTTAGAATAAGTGCAAAGGGTTATAGTAAATAGAGGCTGGTGTAGTCACAGAATGGGATGCCCCAACAGGAGTGCACCAGGGAGCAGTAGTACTATGCAAAGCAACAGTGGTTAACCAGGGTGAAACAGCTAACAAAGCCAGTGACCCAGGCAGTAACACTCAGGCTGGATGAAAAAAAAAAAATCTCCCTGTGACTGCCTCCGATTTTTCCTAACTTTCCCTTCTTCTCGCTGACTTCCTGCCTTTCTCCTGCCTGTCTTCTGTCTGTCCCTGTCTGTCCCTGGCTCTCTGTCTCTCCCTCACTACAGCAGCGTCCTGTCTCTCACGAATGCAATAGAGAAATGAGGAAAAGCAAGATGTCCGCCGCCTTAAATAGCGCTGTGACGCTACCAGGCTTGCTGGCTGCTGATAGGCTGCATGGGACTGCCCCAGCTTGCACTGGTGCGGGGTAGATGTCTGGACATGTCCCGTCCGCCATCTTAGAATGCCTGTAATGTAAATGAATGGATGTTAAAGGAAAACTTCGAGCGATCGAAGCACGGGGAAATTCGGATTCGATCCGAATCGAATTTTTCATGAAATTCGGATCGAATCCGGGTTCGTCCGGATCGATTCGCTCATCCCTAATTCCGGGCACAAGATTAATGAATTACACCCATTGCAGCTATTGCAACAAAAACAGCCTGTTCTGGGGTGTAATAAGATCAGTTGTCTAGCATAATTCTCTACCGGGTCTGCCTTCACCAGAGAGTCTCTCAAGTTTTTATTACGTTTAAAGACCTTCGTCAGTGGTCTTTTGATGATGGGACAAAGGGACTTGTCTGATGTCAATATGTGTCAGAGAACCAGGACTGTTCCCTCTGTAGTCCAGCAGAGGGCGCCTGTTCGTCTATGCCGGAGAACCAGGACTGTTCCTCCTGTTGACCAGCAGAGGCCGCCTGTGAGTCCTCACTACTGAGCATGTGCAGGGGCCTATAAAAACAGACAAGGCCTGTCCTCAATTGCCAGTTGCTCTTTTCCTGCATGTTCCTGAGTCCCTGTGATTCCTTCCTGTGTACCGACCCGGCTTGCTTCTGACTACGATCCTGCTTTCCTGACGACTTCGGCTTTGTTTTGTGACCACGATCCTGATCTGCCTGCCCACGACCTCTGCTTGTTTCTCGACTTTGATCCAGATCTGCCAGCCCATGACTTCAGCCTGCCTCACACTCCCAGATCAGCTCTGGTCTGTGTCCTACCCGGAATTCTGCAAAACCCACTCCTAGGTTGCCTGACCTGGGGCCTTCCTGCAGCCCAGCCTATCCTCACCATCAGAGGCTCTAGTGAATACCAGGTTGGTCCTTAGACTCCCGGCTTCCCGGTCGAGAGGTGAGCAGTGTTGCAGTCTCCGCAATCAGGGTTCACTCCCGGTGTTCTGACACTACCAACTGGCCAATAATGAGCTCTGGCGGAGATCACCCGGCTTTTGACGCTTTGGTTCAGCAGATGACCGCTCTGACACAGGCGGTGGGCAATCTACATGGTGGATTTCTACAGCTGGAGTCCCGCCTGGATACACTGCAAGCCAGCCTTCCTGCTGCTACTAACCCTGTCCCGCCATCAGCCTCCGTTTTGCCTGCGGCTGCCGACAATGCCAGCTCTGCACCCAGTACCTTTGAACCTCGCATACCTTTGCCTGAACGTTTTTCTGGCGATCGTAACCGTTTTCGATCGTTTAAGAATAGTTGCCAGTTGCTGTTCGATCTCCAACCCCGGACTTACCCCACAGAGGTCATCAGAGTTAAGACTGTTATCTCCTTGCTGCTGGGGAACCCTCAGATTTGGGCTCATCGCTTACTTGAACAATCAGACCCTATCACATCCTCTCTGGAGTCCTTCTTTAATGCTATGGGGACTATGTATGACGACCCTGGGCTTCAGATGAGGCTGTGCTTCGGACCCTTATCCAGGGATGCCGTCCTGTCGAGGAGTATGTGGCAGAATTCCGTTGCTGGAGTACTGAGACTCTTTGGAATGACCTTGCACTCTGTTATCAGTTCCGTTTGGGTCTGGCCGATTCTGTCAAAGATGAACTGGCTTGTTCCGATCTGCCCGCATCTCTGGAGGAATTGATCAAACTCTCCATCAAGATTGATAGGAGACTAAGAGAACGTCGTCTTGAGAAAAGTAATCCTCAGTCGCTCCATTTTGATCCTCCTCGTGCCGATGCTCCCAGCTCCTCTCCATCCTCCACTGCTGTTAACAGTGGTTCGGAGCCGATGCAACTCGGGCTTTCTCGCCCCTCACTGACATCTGAGGAACGCCTTCGCAGACGCCAGCACAATCTGTGCCTTTACTGCGGGGAAGCTGGCCACTTCCTCTACAGATGCCCCATCCGTCCTCCAGGTAGGAGGTTACCTACTAGACATTGTTCGGGCTCCCTCCTGCTTTCTGGTGCTAATCATGTTTCTGTTTTGCTCTGTCTCCAGTTGCCCGGAAGAAAAATTGAGGTGGCAGCCATTATCGACTCTGGAGCCTGCAGCTGCTTCATGGACCTAGAATTTGCCAGGACCCATGACATTCCTTCCAGACAACGCCCCTTTCCACTTACCATTTCCTTGGCTGATGGTTCCCTGCTCAAGACCGGTCCTATTACTTTACAAACTTTGTCCTTATCAGCATGCATTAATCCTGATCATTTTGAATGGCTAAGTTTTGATCTCATACCATCCACTGCTTTTCCGGTCATTTTGGGTTTACCATGGTTATTGGCACATAACCCTTCAATAAATTGGTCCATGGGTACAGTGCTCTTCGAGTCTCCTTATTGTCTTCATGCCTGCTTTTCCAATTCTACTACCAGGTACCAACTAGCTTTGACTGATTCTGCCAAGGAACAGGATCTTCAAAGCTTACCTGAAGCCTATATGGACTTTTGGGATGTCTTTGACAAAAAGGGAGCTGACACTCTTCCTCCCCATCGGTCTTATGATTGCCCAATTGAACTTTTGCCTGGGGCATCCATCCCTTTTGGCAGGATTTACCCGCTATCCGATCCGGAGTTATTAACCCTTCGTCAGTATCTGGATGAAAATTTGAAGAAGGGTTTTATTCGGCCTTCCACTTCCCCCGCAGGTGCTGGTATTTTCTTTGTAGGCAAGAGAGATGGTTCCTGTCACGGCCACCTCCTTACCCGCCCTTCGTTCCCCCGCCGACTCCTCTCGGCGGGCTGCACGTCCGTTGCAGCCGGCGGCGGGTCGGCGTCGCTCCTGCCCGCCCGCCGCCCGGCTGTCACGAGCAGCCGCTCAAGCGGCTTCCGGCCCTGCAGCGTCGGGAGCGGCCGCGCCGCTCTCTGTGCGGCGCGCTCCCGGCGCGCGCCTCCACACGCGCGCGCGTGCTCGTCTCTCCTCGGTCTATGCCCTCCGGCGGCGCTGCGCACAGCGCACCCGCCGGAGGTGATTCTATTGTTTATTTTGAGCCCTGGCCAATAAAGGGCATGTGCACAAGCAGTTGCCTCCTTCATCTAGTTGGGCCAATGAGCCCGTACTATTCATTACTTGCCCTATCACAGTGTCCCTATTCAAACTGGGCAATCAGCCCGGAGATCCCAGTTTCCCCCAATCCTTGCACTCCTCCCCTCAGCCTATCCAGTCAGCTCCCTCCGTATATAGGTGTATACCCTGCAGTTGATCATTGCCCGTTATAGCGTGCTACTGGGTGTGATTTGGATTGCTCTTCTCCTTGTGATTTTGCCTTGTTCTCGACCATCCCTGATTGCCGCCTGGACCGACCTTGCTAACCCCTTGACTACGTTTCTGCCTGCTCCTTTTGTACCGCGAACTTCTGACCTCCCGTTGTGACCCTTGGCTTGCCCCTGACCATTCTTCCGTTTAACCTTTCTGTACCGTGCCTCTTCGGATTGACCACCCGTGTATGACCCCTGTCCGTTTTCGCTACTCAGTCTTGTCCTTGGATTCATCTACCTTTCCCTGCATAAATCAGCATCCTTTGTGCTAATAAGACCTGGGGGCAACCGTGTCCGGTGAGGCGTGTCTAGCGTCCCGGCGAACGGGGGCTTACTATAGGTGAAGAAAGCAGCGGAGATTGGGGGTTGCTGGTTTATTGGAAGGTGGGTGTCTTCGGGACCTGACATTATAACGGGCCACAAAAAGAAGAATATCTTCTAGATGGAAGAATTGATCCAACAGGTTCAAGCTATGGCCACTGCCATTAATCAGCTGGCTCAACGAGTGGCCGCGCAAGAGAATCGTCAGATACCTGCGCCAACGGATCCTTCTCCGACCGTCGAGCCCAAGATCCCTCTCCCCGAGAAATTTTTGGGGGATCGGGCGAAGTTTTCCAACTTTAAGAATTCTTGCGAACTCTATTTCCGCCTTCGACCCCACGCATCTGGATCCGAAGCACAACGCGTTGGGCTAGTCATTTCACTCCTCCAGGGCGACCCACAGACCTGGGCGTTTGGTCTAGCTCCGTCTGATGAAGCCTTGCAGTCGGTCTCTTCTTTTTTTTCGGCCATGGAACTACTGTATGCTGACCCAGATCGGGCCGCGACGGCGGATTCTAAATTGCGGAACCTGAGACAGGCCAAACGTTCTGCTGAAGAATATAGCGCAGAATTTCGGCGGTGGGCTGTAGATTCCCAGTGGAACGATCCGGCTTTATGTAGCCAATTTAGAATTGGGCTCTCCGATAACGTCAAGGACATCCTGGTGAACTATCCTTTGCCTAAAAGCTTAGATGAATACATGCAGCTGGCCATCAGGGTGGATCGTCGCCTTCGAGAAAGGCGCCACGAACGAGGCAAGGACCAACCTTGGGGGTCCTCGCGTCAGGAGTCAAGCTTTAAGGGGGCAGCCGTTTCCTCTCCTTCCGTGTCGCATGAGGAACCGATGCAGCTTGGCGTTACCCACCTCTCTCAGACGGAGAAGGTTCGACGCAGATCCCAAGGCCTCTGCCTCTACTGTGGTAATCCGGGTCATTTTGCCAAGACCTGCCCAAACAAGGCTCCGGTGGCGGGAAACTTCAACGCCTAGATCTTGCAGAGGGACCTCTTCTAGGCGATCAGGTATCGTTCCCTCCAGACAATCGTGTACTCTTACCTGTTACACTCTCTTGGGGTCCGTCCCGGACTATTGCCTCCGCCTTCATCGATAGTGGAGCGGCTGGCAATTTCCTGGATAGATCCTTAGCCATCACTCTAGGGATCCCGTTAATCCCATTAGAAAATTCCCTCCGGGTCCTGGCGGTCAACAATAAGCCCATTGAGGGGGGGGTGGTCTCCCACAAGACCCCTTGGGTGAATTTAGTCGTAGGATCTGCCCACTCGGAAAAAATAGAATTTTTGATTATTGAAGCTCCCGTCTCCCCTATCGTGTTAGGATTTCCCTGGTTAAAAGTCCATAACCCCGTGATAGATTGGAGATCGGGGGATCTGGTGAAGTGGAGTCCTTCATGTCAAAATCGTTGTTTTTCTATATCCCTTAGGACCACACCTATTGTCCTTGATGGGTTACCTTCAGTCTATGCAGATTGGGCAGACGTGTTTTCAGAGAAATCCGCCGACATTCTTCCACCCCATAGGGCCTACGACTGTCCTATTGACTTACTCCCAGGTACTATGCCCCCTAGGGGGAAACTATATAATCTCACTAGATCGGAAGAGCAGGCCATGAAAGATTATATCACCGAAAATCTCCAGAAAGGGTTTATCCGTCCTTCCACCTCTCCTGCCGGTGCTGGGTTCTTCTTCGTCGAGAAGAAGGACGGCGGCTTACGCCCCTGTATAGATTATCGTGGGTTAAATAAGATTACGGTAAAAAATAGATATCCTCTACCATTAATCAATGACCTTTTTAATCAGGTCTCTGGGGCCCAGGTCTTCACTAAGTTAGACCTTCGAGGAGCATATAACCTTATTCGCATACGGCAGGGGGATGAGTGGAAAACGGCCTTCAATGTAAAGGATGGGCATTATGAATACTTAGTGATGCCGTTCGGGTTATGCAATGCTCCTGCAGTGTTTCAAGATTTTGTCAATGACATTTTCCGTGATTTTTTGGGTCAGTTTCTCGTGGTCTATTTGGACGACATACTGATTTTTTCCCGCTCTCTGGTGGAGCACCGTCAACATGTCAAAGCGGTGTTGCAGAGATTGCGGGAAAATCGTCTGTATGCTAAAATCTCCAAATGTGTTTTTGAAATGTCTGAAATCCCGTTCCTAGGATTTATAATCTCCAAGCGGGGATTGGTGATGGATCCTTCCAAGGTTTCTGCTATTTTGGAGTGGGAACAACCCAGAACCCTAAAGGCGCTTCAGAGATTTTTAGGATTTGCGAATTTTTACAGGCAGTTTATAAAGGGTTTCTCGTCCATTGTGAGTCCTTTAACAGATCTCACTCGTAAGGGCGCTTTTGTTGAGGAGTGGCCTCCCTCAGCTAAAAACGCCTTTCAAGTGTTAAAGGAGACTTTCACCTCCGCTCCCATTTTGATACATCCCGACACCCGGCTTCCATTTCTATTAGAGGTTGACGCCTCGGAACTGGGAGTAGGAGCTGTTCTTTCTCAGTATGCGGGCAATCCTGAGAAACTACATCCCTGTGCATTCTTTTCTCGGAAGTTTTTACCTGCTGAACGCAATTACGATGTTGGGAATAGGGAACTATTGGGTATTAAACTGGCCTTTGAAGAATGGCGCCACTGGCTAGAAGGTTCCCTACACCCCATCACGGTGTATACTGATCACAAGAATCTGGAGTATTTAGAGTCTGCCAAGAGACTCAACTCCCGTCAGGCGCGATGGGCACTCTTCTTTTCTCGATTTAATTTTATTATCACTTATAAGCCGGGAAAGAAGAATGCCAAAGCAGATGCCTTATCCCGTAATTTCGGGGATTGTAAGGACCAGAGTGGTCCTCCAGAATCGATTTTGCCTTTGGGTTGTGTTGTGGCTGCTCTTCTCCCTGACCTGTCTAGCTCGTTGGTACCATTTCAGGGTGATTCTCCTCCGGGTAAACCCTCTGATTGTTTATTTGTTCCGCCTCATTTGCGTCTGGCCGTTTTACAGGAACTTCATGATGCTAAGTCGGCTGGTCACTTAGGTGTTCGTAAGACTTTAGCTATCGCCAAACGTCATGTCTGGTGGCCCACCATCCGACGCGATACTTCCGCCTTTGTCGAAGCATGTCCGGTATGTGCTCGTAGTAAGACCACTCATGGATCCCCTGCGGGACTATTAGTTCCCTTAGAAATCCCCACTGAACCCTGGTCGCACATATCCATGGATTTTATTGTTGATCTCCCTCCATCACAGGGGAATTCTGTAATTTGGGTGGTGGTGGATCGCTTCAGTAAAATGGCACACTTTATTCCTTTGATAAAACTTCCGTCGGCACCAGATTTAGTACAGCTATTCATTAAGCATGTTTTTCGCCTCCATGGTTTACCACAGAATATTGTCTCGGATCGAGGAGTCCAGTTTGTATCTCGTTTTTGGAAAGCTTTTTGCAATCGTTTAGGTATTAAAGTGTCGCTCTCTACCGCCTATCACCCACAGTCTAATGGACAGACCGAACGGGTAAATCAATGTTTAGAACAATATCTACGCTGTTTCGTCTCCGATCGCCAAGAACAATGGGCAGAATTCATCGAATTTGCAGAATTCGCCTTTAACAATGCGCCGAGTGAATCTACTAGGTTTTCGCCTTTTTTTTGTAATTACGGCAGAAATCCTAAGGCATCATCTTTTTCTGGTCCTTCCTCCAACTTGCCGGCCTTGGAGGAATGGCTACGAGAAAGAACTAAGGTGTGGGCTGAGATACAGACTAACTTAAAGAAAGCCTCTAGAACTCATAAAATCTTTGCGGACCGACATAGGTCGCTAGAACCACCATTTCAGGTGGGTGATTTGGTCTGGGTCTCTACTAGAAATATTGCCCTTCGGCAACCCTCGTCCAAGCTAGGGCCTAAATTTATCGGTCCGTTTCCTATTATTGATAAACTAAGCGACGTTACCTTTAGGGTCAAGCTACCTTCATCCATGAGAATTCCGTCATCCTTTCATGTTTCTTTGTTAAAATCTGCCAAAAATATTCAGGTGTCGTCTCCTCCTCCGATCATAGTGGAAGATGGGCCTGAATATGAGATTAATAGAATACTCGACGCTCGGGTGCTTCATAACTCTTTACAGTATTTAATAGATTGGAAGGGGTTTGGTCCAGAGGAAAGGTGTTGGGTACCGGCCAAGGATGTCCATGCCAAAACCCTTATTAATAGGTTTCACCGGGAAAATCCGGATAAGCCTGGTAAGGGTCCAGAGGCCCCTCGTGAAGGGGGGGGTAGTGTCACGGCCACCTCCTTACCCGCCCTTCGTTCCCCCGCCGACTCCTCTCGGCGGGCTGCACGTCCGTTGCAGCCGGCGGCGGGTCGGCGTCGCTCCTGCCCGCCCGCCGCCCGGCTGTCACGAGCAGCCGCTCAAGCGGCTTCCGGCCCTGCAGCGTCGGGAGCGGCCGCGCCGCTCTCTGTGCGGCGCGCTCCCGGCGCGCGCCTCCACACGCGCGCGCGTGCTCGTCTCTCCTCGGTCTATGCCCTCCGGCGGCGCTGCGCACAGCGCACCCGCCGGAGGTGATTCTATTGTTTATTTTGAGCCCTGGCCAATAAAGGGCATGTGCACAAGCAGTTGCCTCCTTCATCTAGTTGGGCCAATGAGCCCGTACTATTCATTACTTGCCCTATCACAGTGTCCCTATTCAAACTGGGCAATCAGCCCGGAGATCCCAGTTTCCCCCAATCCTTGCACTCCTCCCCTCAGCCTATCCAGTCAGCTCCCTCCGTATATAGGTGTATACCCTGCAGTTGATCATTGCCCGTTATAGCGTGCTACTGGGTGTGATTTGGATTGCTCTTCTCCTTGTGATTTTGCCTTGTTCTCGACCATCCCTGATTGCCGCCTGGACCGACCTTGCTAACCCCTTGACTACGTTTCTGCCTGCTCCTTTTGTACCGCGAACTTCTGACCTCCCGTTGTGACCCTTGGCTTGCCCCTGACCATTCTTCCGTTTAACCTTTCTGTACCGTGCCTCTTCGGATTGACCACCCGTGTATGACCCCTGTCCGTTTTCGCTACTCAGTCTTGTCCTTGGATTCATCTACCTTTCCCTGCATAAATCAGCATCCTTTGTGCTAATAAGACCTGGGGGCAACCGTGTCCGGTGAGGCGTGTCTAGCGTCCCGGCGAACGGGGGCTTACTATAGGTGAAGAAAGCAGCGGAGATTGGGGGTTGCTGGTTTATTGGAAGGTGGGTGTCTTCGGGACCTGACAGTTCCTTACGGCCCTGTATCGACTACAGGGAACTGAACAAGGTCACTGTCAAGAATCGCTACCCTCTACCCTTGATTTCAGACCTCTTTCAGCGCTTAAAACTGGACAGATTTTTACCAAGCATACAACCTCGTCCGGATAAGAGAAGGGGATGAGTGGAAAACGGCATTTCGAACTCGTTACGGACACTTTGAATATCTTGTCATGCCTTTCGGTTTGTGCAATGCCCGGCAACCTTCCAACACTTGGTCAATGACATTTTTAGGGACTTACTTGATATTTTTGTCATTGTGTACTTGGATGACATTCTCGTCTTTTCTGAAAACCTGGCCGAACATCGGGAACATGTGCGAACAGTACTCTCACGACTTCGGGCACATCAACTCTTTGCCAAGTTAGAGAAGTACGAATTTGAAAAAGCATCCATCTCTTTTCTGGGGGTCCTCATCTCGGATAAGGGGTTCTCCATGGACCCTAGTAAAGTTTCGGCTGTACTTGAGTGGCCAGCACCTACCTCCCGAAAGGAGGTCCAGAGATTCGTTGGATTCGCCAATTTTTATCGCCGGTTTATCCGTAATTTCTCTGCCATAGTCCGGCCTATCACGGATCTAACAAAGAAAGACAAGACCTTTGAATGGACTGAATCTGCTCAGCAAGCCTTTCAGACCTTAAAGGAATGCTTCACTTCTGCCCCTGTTCTCACGCACCCGGACTCTTCCTTACCATTCATCTTGGAGGTTGATGCCTCATCCATTGCTGTGGGGGCCGTCCTATCGCAACGTTCAGGGGAGAAGGCCGTTCTGCATCCGGTCGCCTTCTTTTCTCGCAAATTGTCAGCTACTGAACGCCTGTATGACGTAGGAGACCGAGAACTTCTATCCATTAAATTGGCTCTTGAGGAATGGCGGTACCTGTTAGAGGGAGCAGTTCATCCTATTCTGATCCTGACTGATCACAGAAACTTGGAATATCTACGTTCTGCCAAACAATTAAAACCTCGTCAGGCGCGTTGGTCCCTGTTTTTCTCCTGCTTTAATTTTCACGTTACCTATCGACCGGGCAGCCGTAACACCAAGCCTGATGCTCTGTCCCGATTGCCGCTTCCAGACACTTTGGATGAGACTGATTCCTCGGAACTACCAATCCTCTCTGAAGGACATTTCTTGGTATTAGAATCTGAACTAATTTCTCAGATCCGGAGAGCCTCCTCGGAATTGCCACTTGAGGATTGTGAAGACCTGCCTTGTTCTGACGGTTTATTTATCCATCAAGGCAAGATATTCATACCTAGGACTACCAGAACTGCGGTTTTACAGACTTTTCATGACCATCCCTTGCCAGGGCACTTTGGACTACAAGACCTTGGAGTTGATCCGTCTGCACTTTTGGTGGCCTTCCTTGAAGAAAGACTGTGTTTCCTTTATCGATCTCTGCCGGAATTGTGCCCGAAGTAAGGGTACTTCTCACAAGTCGGTGGGGTTACTTCTTCCCCTGCCAGTGCCTGAAAGACCATGGTCCCACATCTCCATGGACTTCATCGTGGAATTACCTCCCTCTGAGGGGATTTACCACCATCTTGATGGTGGTTGATAGATTTTCTAAAATGTCTCATTTTATTCCCTTAGCGGGTATTCCGTCCGCGCATATACTCGCTCAAGTGTTCATCAGGGAGGTGGTCCGGCTCCATGGGATACCCACCGAAATTGTCTCAGATCAAGGATCTAAGTTTACGTCGCGGTTTTGGTCCCGTCTGTGTGCAGCGCTCCAAATTTCCTTGGCTCATTCATCTGCCTATCATCCTCAGTCGAATGGGCAATCGGAACGTACCAACCAGATGCTTGAACAATACCTACGTTGTTATTCTTCTGCCCTGCAAGACGATTGGTATCGGCTCCTACCTCTGGCTGAGTTCGCATACAATAACTCCTGTCACAGTTCCACTGCCACTCACCATTCTTCGCAAATTTCGGACTTACCCGCTGCCCAGGACTTGGCCTCTTTCTTGGCAGAGACACATCGTGAGTTAAGGGAATGTCTTCTCAAAGCCCAGGAACAGTATAAAAGGAGTGCCGATCGTCATCGTCAGGCCTCCCCAGTATATGCTGTCGGTGACAAAGTCTGGCTGTCCACCCGAAACCTTAATCTACGTTGTCCTGAGTGAGTACCTCTTCGGGATACCCTCAGACTAGAAATTTCTCAAACATTTAATTTAGTTGTTCTGTACGGGTATTAGGGTTGGAGTTCACCCTATATACCCTCAGGAATTGTGAAATAGGTAGACTGTTGACCAGGGGTCTAGGGTGTGTGCTGTCATATTTCAAAAGTGTGTTTCCATCCGTGGGTTTAGTGTAAAGTCCCATTGTTATTGTTCCATCTTCTCCTTTATAAATGGCCACATCAAGAAAGGTCACATGGGTCTCTGAAATTTCTGGATTAAATGTGATAGTTGGAAAGACAGAATTGATGTATTCAACAAATTTATCAAGAGCTTGTCTACTGCCATGCCATATGGTGATCACGTCATCAATGTCAATCAATGTCTTATATGTCCCGTATATAGGGGTGAAGGGTAGATGTATTGTTCTTCTAGGAACCCCACAAATAGATTAGCGAACGAGGGGGCTATGGCACTTCCCATAGCTGTCCCGAGGATTTGTTTGAAGAAGGATTGTTCAAATCTAAAATAGTTATTATGTAGAACAATCTCCAACCCTGTAGTAATATATTCGATCGGTATCTCAGGTGGGTCCCGTAGGAGGAAGTGCTTAACTGCCTTGATGCCGTGGTCATTGGGGATGTTCGTATAGAGTGAGGAAATGCCCATAGTAACTAATAAGTCATCTTGTTCAACCCTCACGTCTCGAAATGTACACAAGTCCCCTGTATCTTTTAAATATGATGGTAACAGACGGACATATGGTAGTAAATAGAAGTCAAGCCACTGGGCTAGTGGTTGAGTCGCAGAATCAGTGCCAGCTACGATAGGCCGAAATTTCAGGGGGTTGCAACCCTTGTGCACCTTTGGTAGTCCATAAATTACCGGTGTAATGGGGTACTGAATATCAATATACTTCGCCGTGTGTTCACTCAGCCACCCATTGGTCAATCCTAAAGCGATAAACTGTTGTACAGTATTCTGGATACTCTAAATGGGATTATTGGAGATCCGTTCATAACTGACCGTGTCAGATAGCATGTCCAAGATACCTCACCTATACATGTCATAGTCCATAACTATGATAGCTCCGCCTTTATCGGCCGGTTTGATAATGATACTCTTGTCCTTTCCCAAGTTGGATAGAGCTGTCAATTCCTCTTTTGGGAGATTAGGATGGTATCTTTTGGACTGCATGATCTGTGCCGTTTCGGCTCTCACAGTGTTGATATAGCTGTCAATTGTGGCAAAATGACCCGGAGGCATAAATTGGCTCTTAAGTCTTAATTTCGGAGGAGGGGGGGTCCGTGGGAGTGGAGAAAAACTGTTTGAGTTTGAGTGATCTCTCTAATTTATGGAGTTCCACATCAAACTTGAACGGGTCAAAGCATCAAGTGGGGCAGAAAGACAATCCTCTGCTGAGGAGGCTTACCTCATTTTGCGACAGCGGTCTCGAGGAGAGATTCATGACAGGGGTCTCCTGTTGGCTGACCTTAGGTTCATTAATGCATTGTCGCTGCTTCTTTCCTCCCCGCCCGGGTCGGTTGGTCCGGGGGGGTGCGCAAAAATGGGGCTCATGAGTCTTTTGTCTCGTACTCCTTTTTGGGCCCCATGCTTGTGAGTCGTTGTCTGAGGAGTGCGTGTCCTTGCACCGTTTTCTGGATTGCTGTCGATGTCACAGAGATTTCCATTAGGGTACATATATAGTACCAGTATTAGGGTTGGTGCAACCAGCAAATTCCAAACCAGTGACACTAATAATCCACGATGCAGGTGCACACCGCAGGGTTTAAGCCGTCGGGTGCCGTAATATATGGTTTGAATTCTTGCTTTACATAGAGACATACTCTGTCCCACTTCCTATTTGCTCTGCCTTACTGAAAGAGAGAAAAACCTTGAAGGTTAACAGTCCTGTCATGTGTGGAATTCAGCCATGTCTCAACCACACCAATAACATCAATATTTTCTTCCAGTACCAGAGCCTCAAGCTCCCCCACTTTATTTGCCAGACTTCTGGTATTGGTGAACATACACTATGTTCCTATCTAGTTGGGCTTTAGTATTAGTAATGCATCAGCCTAATTATTTACTGCAGCTTTGCAACACATGGGTCTCCTTATCCATCATAGCACCCCTCCCCCTTCTAATTCTCCACCCACAATCATATGCTGTCCCCTAAGTAACCTGTCTTCTCCTTGTTTTTCGCTTTGTGATTCAGCAAACGTTGTTTATCTAATTTTATGTTTATCATTCCACCTACAGTATGTGTGTTGCACCAGGAGAAAACATAAAGTCGTATATCAGGGAGTGTAGCATTCCCCCTCCCATTCTCCATATAAACAGTGTGGCATCCTCCCTTCCATTCCTCATATAGGCAGGGTAGCATTCCCCCCTCTTTTCCATAGGCAGTGTGAAATTCCCCCCCTCCTATTTCCCATATAGGCAGTGTGGCATTATCCCCCCTCCTATTCCCATATAGGCAGTGTGGCATTCCCCCTCCTATTCCCCATAGGCAGTGTGGAACCCCTCCATTCCCATAGGCAGTGTGGCATTCCCCCTCCCATTCCCTCCACAGAAGAAGTCAATACAGATGAAAAATAAAAAGTCAACTCATACGCTAAGGGGGCTCCGGCATTGCTGGCCCGGCTGCCACACTGCGGGAGGCCGTAAGAAAATGGATGAGCGAGACACTGATGAGACCGCTGATGCTTCTTACAGCTGAGGCACAAACAAACACTCCGTGTATCAGGTGGGCATGGGCTGCACCGCATCTGAGCTGGTGTCTGCATGGCCCGGCTAGTAAGAAGCAGCAGTGGACTCCATCCCTACCGCTGCTATTGCTGTCTTTTCCGGCAGTGACTGCAGCGGCAGGGACGGAGACAGCACCTGCCGCTCCTCCATCTTCTGCCCTCCAGCTGCTGCCTCTTCCAGGGCACGTGCGAGCACCCAGGTCAGTGCAGCGGGTGGGTGTGGCCTGCCCCGTCAGCAATGCGGGAGCGCCGGTAACATGTGAGTATATTTTTTTCCTTTTTTTTTTACATTTGCCAGATAGGGCGTACTGACATTTTTCCCCCACTTTTAAGGGAAAATAAGTGTGTCTTATAGGGCGAAAATACGGTATATAATGTACATCTCTTAAACCGTGGCCATAGTTTATTGACTGCCCCACAAAGGCCCCTCTTCTGGCCCCCAATGGCTGGAGGTTTGAATAGCATAAACAGTAACATTTAGGTGTTTCCTTCCTTTCTCAGGTTTCCCTTTGTACTACCTTTTTATTACTTTCCCTTCTCATCTTATAAACTCTAGCCCTGATCCTCCTCCCCCAAATTCCACTCAATTCTTACCTGAAACATCTGATCACAACAATTACAGATTTTATTGTATGCTCTTTTAATGTTAAGTAGGATTGTCACAATTTCTTCCCAAAATCCAGTGGTCCTGGGACGCGTGGTGGGGGGGGGGGGGCGGGTTTGGGGATAAAAAACATAGTCTCTGCCTTTCATTTTACAAAGGTGTACAATTTAAGTAATGCGCTTCAAAAAATGTCAGCTGATAGCAGCTCTAAGCAACATGGGGCGGCCATTTTACTGAAGCCAACATTGCCTTTACATCAACAGGACTTGGCTTCGGCAATATGGCTGCCGTTGTGGGGACCTAGAGGTCAGCTCACTGTTCCAGTCACGGGGAAGCCATGAAGGAAGGGTGAGTAGTGTGCTGAGTGGCTGCAAACAATTTACTTCGGTCACACAGTTCATGGGCAAGAATAACCGGACCATGGAGGAAGAGTAAGTGAAGACCTGTGTGTGTGTGTGTTTGTGTGTGTTCCTGCCCCCCAGATGTGCTGTTTCAGCTGCTGCTCCCAAGCCCTTCATGCTGACCACAAGCCCTCCTGTTCCTTCTATGCCAACCTTCAGCTCTTTATGCTGACATACAGCCATTCTGTGGTTTCCTGCTGCCCACAATGCTTCTAAGCCCACCTGTAGCCTTCCCCTGTAGACCTATCATTTCCATGGCTGTGTTCCTGGGGCATCCCAAATGGGGATGTCGTACTGTGAACCCCTGCAGCAGGCCCTCATTCACTCACCTTTCCAGTGGTCTCATGATTGCAGTCGTATTGCCCAGTATCCCTGCAGCTGAGGCACACCCCTGAACCCAGCCATTCAGCTGGGCTGGGTGCCAGGGCGCACAACCACAGGAAATCTGGTCATGCAGCTGTTCCCTATCCCCAGGCCCCCTCCCCCCGGGGCATCCAAAACCGGAATGCCTAGCTGTGTGAAACTCCTCAGGTCGCCCCATTCACATACTGATTCTGGATGCCCCGGGAGAGGGAATTGATCTCTGTGAGTTTTGGTTCACTTTAAAGCCGGCCAAAACCATTGCCGCTAGTCTTCCTCTAGGGCATCCCAATGCCAATCATTGTGTGAGCCCCCCCAGGTCACCTGAAGCTCAATCTTGAGATCCCACAGTGGCATCCCTGGTCTGCATGTGCACCATGCCGGGCAGACTTGAACAGCTATTTACAAATGTCTGCAGGCAAGGGGTGCAGATGAGCCACCAATTTAAAGTGGACCTTAACCTGGGGTTTTGACCATCTGGGGTTAAGGTCTGTTTTCCTGGAGCATTGTGGGGGTGTGGTTAGGGGCGTGGCTTGTGTCCCTCTTTCCCATTCTGAAAAGTAGGGAGGTATGTTATTTGTGATCTTAAAGCAAAAGTCAAAAAGTGCCATCATTAGAGGGAAATTCATTAAACATGGAACTAGATTATATCCCTGAAATAGATTTATTCCTTGAAGTAGGTCATAAAGCTTGCCCTACCAATGCAAAATTACTTGAATTACTGAACACCAGAGAAAAGCCCCAGAACCTCTATAACCTCTATAAAAATTTATGTGGCCGATTCCTAGCTAGATCATTACAGAGATCTCATGCTATGATAATCCCCAATCAACAGGTTGGAACAACAGACCTAACCCCTAACCACATTGCAGACACTTTTATAGAGTATTAGGGTGCTCTTTACAACTTGCAGAGCACATCAACACCCCCTTACACTAGAGTATATCCTGGTGAGATCACTGAATAAGTAAACAACACCCCACTACCAACCATCCCCGAGGATGAAGCTAACAGGTTAGAAGACCTTTTCACATTCACCTTCAAGAAGTAGCCCAAGCAATTATAGAACCACCACCAGGCAAGTGCCAGGTTCGGATGGGTACACTCTGGCCCCACTTGATCCCCTTCCCGACTAAGGTATTCAATTTAGCTACAACAGAATGCCCTTTCCTTAAGAAACCCCTATAGCCAACAATCTCAGTAATCCCTAAACCTGGGAAAGACGCCACCCTCTTCAGCAATTATCGCAGATCTCTTTGATCAATGTAGACCTCCAGCTTGCTGGCTTGCTACATTTGCAGGCATGTGCATGAGGGACACTGAGCACCTGTCCTCCCCATTCTTCCCTGAACAGTGGGGGAGCTGGGGTCATCCTCATCCACCTCCTTGTCCACCAGCTTCTGTGGCTCCTCTTCACCAGGTAAGCCATGCGGTGTTGTGAACAAAGCCTGGGTGTGGAGCTTCTCCACCACCTCCAGCACCGGGCTCAATTGGATGTGATACTGGGCTGCACTGGGACATCCTCCAGCACATGAAGCAAGGGAATGACATTTGTAACCATTCTATGGCCAGCTACGTAAATTTTACATGGCTGCCTCTCCAACCGTTAAACGCCTGTCACGTAAATTTTACGTGCCTGACTTTGCCCCCTGCTAGCGCCTGCAAAATTAAAAAAAAAAAACACTTACCTGACCCCTCATTCGATCCAGCCGGGTCTCCTCTTCATCCTGGGGGGCTCCGATCCCCCATCGGGGCTCCTCTGGAGGCAGGGGAAAACCCGGAGTAGGTCCCCCCCCCCGTTTTAGCTGCTACTGGCTTTTCCTGTGGGGGCTGGCAAGTCACCTGTGGCTAGCAGGTGACTTGCCATTAACCCCCGCCCCCCCCAATTACCTGCCTCCCCAAAGGCCAGGGGGGCAGAAGAGCCTGGGCCCACAGAGGCTATGTGGGCTTGTAGCCTGCAGAGCCAGGGGCCACGAAAGCTGGCCCCTGTTCTACAAGCCCTGCATAGCTGGTTCCGGGTTTTCTATTCTTTTCTTAGGGAAACCTTGTGCAACCAAAGAATTCTTCGAGGGATTACGTCCAGAAAACTGCACCCATGTCAACAAGCCTGGTACGCCTAGAAAGCCTGAGGTGTGTACTTCCAGAGAATATATAGTTTGTTGGGGGTGTTTCAAATGTAATGGGTTGTTTTTCTTGAAAAACTGCAAGGTACGCATAGCACAGTTGTATTTTATCTGAAAATCTCCTAAAGCGTTGTTTCCGTTTGGGGGAGTCTCTTGGGCAGGAAAGTGTGTCTACCAATACACATTTGGTACCGTTGTAATTGGGAGAGATTGAGATTTCACACACAATAAGATTTTATTGACAAACTTACAATTTTTATTACAAAAAAACACTACAAATTGGCAAAAATAGATTTTTTTATTTTTTTGCGCATATTTCACCCAAAAATATTGAAAATACACCTAAAAAATTACAAATAAGACATGTTCATTTTAAAGCCCAGACACTGCTGAAAAAAACAATACATAATTTCCCCAGGAAATCCCTGGAAATCCCTTCAAAAATCACAGTTGAACACTGGCGGTTAAAGGGTTAAGACTATGGTCTTCCTGGCTGATGAACAGAGTGGCTTTCTCAAACGGTCTCAGCAAATGGCAGGCATCACGCATCATTTGCCAGTGGCTCAGTTGGAAATTGATTGGGTGAGCACACCCAGTGCTGTCTTTGCAGCTTCAGGGGGTTGTTCCTTTCACGCTAAGAGTAACTAAAGTAATGTCACAGTTTGCGCGATATTTTTAGCAGCTACTGGAGCCTACTAAAGGTTGTTAAAGTGGACCAACACCCAGGATTTTCACTATCCTGGGTGTTGGTCAACTTCCACGGGGCACCCCGCTGTGTGAAACCCCCCAGAAAGCCCCAAAAACTCACCTGACCCCGCTCCCACGTGACTCGATCCACCAATCACCGCCGACGGACAAGCGAGGTCCGTCGACGGACAAGGTGAGAGCGCCCGCTGCCGCTTCTCGCGCGTCACGTCATCTGTGACTGTTGCATCCTCTGCTTCCTGTGTCTTTGTCACTTCCTTGCACCCAAATCCTTCATGAGCTTGTTGTGCAGGAGCTCCCTCCCTTCACACTGCACCAGCCGCTGGTCGTGTCAGGGAACAATAAATGTGTAAATTAAAAGATGACTTTATTCTAATATTAGTAAAAAAATATCTAAAATAGTTAAAATGAAATTTTGTCCAAAAAGGTGTCTGATAGTGTTCAGAAAGCCCAAATGCCTATAGTTAAACTGTATCAGGCTGTCTTGACACGTGTTTTGTCTTTAAACATCAACTGATGTCATCTATCTATTGGCTAGCAAAGTGAGCAAGACCATCTTCTTCACATCCACAAATAGCTCATGGTCATTGTAATCATGGTCATCATTCAGTTTCCCTTACTTCTCCTCCGCCTTTGAACCATCAGTTATTCATAACAGAAAGTATTGCCAAAAAAGAGGATGATATGGAAGCCTATTTGGGAATCTTTAAAAGAATTTCTGAGAGAGAAAAGCTTACTGTTTTGACTCCACCACCAGGCTCAGGATACAGCTCTACTCAGGGGTCCAGCTGCAAGCTGACACAAGGAGCTGATGCTGCAAAACAGCCAGCCACTGTGACAACACAGCAGAATATGACACCTAAGGAGAGACAGTTTTAAACTGTCCACAGCCACAACATATACACTCCTTGAACCCACCACAAGAAAAGCTGTTTTGACCTAATGGAACTTCCTACTATTCAATACTTAAAAGAGCACTATCGCGAAATTGTGTAATATTAAAAATCCATATAAATACATTGGCTAATGAGAGGAGGGGTCACTTATACACCCAAACTGAATCAAACTGTTTTTTTCTTTCTTCCATTCAAATAAAAAAACAAGCCTGGCTGGATATTTCTTGATGTTGAGTGTACGACCTCTCCTCCCTCCATCCAGCATATTTATATGGATTTTTATCATTCGCCCATTTTTTCACAATAGTGCTCCTTTAAGCATCTCCTGATGAAGCCACCTCCTATGTGTCAGTCTCCTCGCCTTCCTTGCTCTTTAAAGAGACGTGGGCATGCTTTATCACTGTCTGCATGCAGTAGCAGACATGCACGGCTGGGTGTTTGTACCAGAGCAGGCTTTTCATCTGTTGCACTGCTCAACAGCGACACCTGGTGTTCAGCCCACTGCAAGTGCACAAAGCCTTGAGTGTAAGCTCTTGGGCTTGATTTTACTTCCTGGTTTTCTGGCTCTGAATGGCCAGGAAATGACCTCACTCAGACTCTGACACATCTATCCCTGCTCTAATTGACAGCCCGATTTAGGAGGACAGCTGCCCTGCATCCAATGCTGTGTTATCAGCTTACTTCCTGGATTCTGTTTTCCTGATTCCTGAGTTCCTAATCTGATTTTCTGGATTTACCCTCGGACGGATGACTTGGTTTTTGACTTTGTCTGTCTGCCGCCAGCCCCTGAACCCGGATTCATCTATTGGACTTGCCTGTCTTTTTATTTTTATGTTTTTATTCACTTATTCCTTCCCTAACTGGGCTGCAACTCTGTTCAGGACTCTAGGAGATGAGTGTCACTATCTTGCCTCAGAAGCATCACATACTGAGGAGATGAGAGGGAGAAAAGTGCAGAGGGTGAGTAATTGCTGTGCTTTGCACAGGCAAAGCGGAACCAGGGCAATCTCAGAATGCAAAGCGGCACAGTCAGAAGACACATCCTGTCTGAAGGCAGCCTGAGACTCCATGGGTGGCTATCTTCAATGTTTAAAGGCTCGGAAAATGCACTAGGTGCAGGTAGGATGATTTTTAATGTGAGTAATCTCTATGTACATAAAAGATAAAATACAGTTTAATGTAACAGATCTGCCTAATGATAGTGAAGAGTTTAAGAGTTCTGAGTCACCCGAACTAGAGGGCACTGATCATTTTTTTAGTTGTCCTGGCTGGGGGCTCAGTGTAAACAGAACTGGAGATAGGTTCCCTAATTTGCAAGTTTCCAAAGAAAACTTTGACACAGACCAACTAAAAGACCCCAATCTAGCACATCTTTGCAGTGCAAAATGTTTTGCTCTACCAGGTAAAAAACCTCCTGGTTGTGCCAGTCTGTCTTCAGAGTAGAATTAGGTCATTCCCATATTCTAGGAGGACACCACAGCTGAATATCTCCTGCCTTAAAATAATTATTATTTTTCTGTCTTCGAATAACAAACCTATAACTGCTTCCTCAAAATCAATCATGTTGGAAAAGGCAAAATACCAGTACTTTATTATTTAATTTCCAAACAGTCAGCTCGGTCACAGATGTATGACTTGTTACACCTTACTATCAAGTGGCTGTAGCTGGAATAACTTTCATCAGCACCACAAGCATCAAGTGGTGGAGCAAGTGATTTGCGATCAGATTGTCTATGCCCTTCCAATGAATATAATGTGCTGCATTGAATATAGTGACCCCAAAAGTATGGATAATGTGGTGGAGAGTTATCCTGCTACCGAAGAGTATCTTAAGGAGTTTCATACCACATGGGTGACCCTCTACTAACAAGGGAAGACTGTAGATAAGTTTCTACTTTCAAAGAGAGTCCCAGTCCCAGTTGGTGGGGAAGCAGGAGAGACCACAACTGGTCCGAAACCCCAAGGCTAAATAGTATGCTGGTGGTGTCAGGGACTGGTAAATTTTGCTGCAGACTACCCCTTTGCTGAACTCACAGTGGAAACCTTAAGCCTGGACTGTAAAACATGAAGTGGGCATGGCTAAAAGTTTGGCACACGGTGCTATAATTGGGTGTGACTTCTTATTACTGTTGTGCAAAATAAAAAAGATTAATGTATTATTCTCAGGGATAGAGAGGGGATTGGTATGGAACATTACCTAAGTCACTCAAGTACAAGTTTAGTGTATAAATCAGTATTGTATATTGAGGACTTGTATTATTTTTATAGCAGAACTGCTAGGTTTAATTAGTAATTATAACAGTATTACTTTTTATTATGGGTAAATAGCTTGTCTGCAGCTTTTATACATGTAGAAATGTTCTTCATAAAGTCCTTGGGTTAACGGGAAATTCTCTTGTGTGAAGGTAGTCTTGATGCATTTCACCATTAAGAGGAGACTTCATCAGGAGATGCTTAGGCATTGAATAGTAGTAAGATCCATTAGGTCAGAACAGCTGTCCCTCCTTAGGTTTAAGTGTCTGCTGTGTTGTCAGAGCAGCCGTCCTTTCTGGTGGTGTGAGCCACCACCAGCCTGAGGATACAGCTCTCCCAGGGGCCTAGCCACAAGCTGACACAATGAGCACTTCCATCTGATGCTGCAGAACTGCCAGACACAGCACCCCTTACACCTAAGGAAGGACAGTTAAAAGGGGCAGTCACAAAGCTTTGAATACATAGCTGTATCTTTAGACACATACATCAAAAGCCCTTACCTGTCATAAATGTCAATGTGGACATCATTTATAGTGATTTCTGCTAATTCAGCAAGTTTTGTGACTTTCAAGTGGGAAAAAGTAAAGAAGGACATTTTTTTTTAATTAAGTATATTGGTGAAATGTTTCTTTTTCCTATGGTCTACAATATTAGACCATCATAGGTTTCAAATGATAGTTGTCTTTTAAAAATAAAAAAGCATGCCCCTCCCCTAGAGAGGATGGACATTTTTTATTTTTAGTGGTTTATCCCTTGAAAGTTTTTTTGAAAATCTCATAAATTGTTCTTTTCAATAAAGGTTGTCTGCTGAGCAGAAATGGGTGTACTATTGATACAATCAATACAAAAATACTGAGAAAGCAGTAAAAAAATACAAACAAGACATTTCATGTTAAATCCCAGATGCTGCTGAAAATAACAATATATCATTTCCCTAGCAATCCAGGGAAATGTTTGCAAAAATCAGTTAAAAACATATTGTGCAAAATGCCTAAAAGCCCTGAGATTAATGCAAGCCTACAACTTTTTTAAAGCTGATTATTTTCTCGATTTAAGAAGCTCTGTAGTGCTAAAATAAAACTAAAAATCAAGCTTGAAAATGAGCCAAAATATTCACCCACCTTTGGGCCCTACTGATGAGGCTGATCTGCAGGAAGATCAACCTGTAGGGAAATCTTGTTCCACACTTCCCTCTCCAGAGCTTGAATTCTGGACTGATTTTGCCCCAGATAAATCAGTTGCTTTGCAGGATGCTGAAGTGGGGGCCTCAATTTCATGCTTTCATTGTTTTAATTTAGCACTTTGGACAAGGGACACTACTGAGTGACCTGAATGTCTTTTCAGACTTTGGTTTCAATTTAAAAGATACATACTTTTTCCTTGCAGGGCTTCCTCCAACAGGGGGCATGGAAATGTTTACACAATGTAGCACCGAACCCCCTTCACCCCTCTTTTGGGAGATTCCTTTGTATTATGGAGCTCTAATAGAAATTGTAAAAATCTGCTAAATTTGACTGTAGGTCTTGGTTATGTCTACGCTCAGTCCAAAACAATGGCTTTTGTGCCCTGCATTGCTATGCTGGGCCTAAAGTGCTAATTGGATGAGATCTCGCGTATGCGCCGCATGGACAGCTAAAAAGTTTTGTGGGTGTTCTGTGGGTTTTACACTGGTCATCCCAAATCCAGAGGCCCCAGGGGCAAGGATCAATCACTAGCATAGTGAAAAACCTGGTTATTGGTCCACTTTAATTTCAGGGCTTACATGTGGGGGATTAGAGCGAGACTATTTGGTTATATTGCCAAAGATAATTTATTCACACACACAGACATGTACTGTACATATATATATATATATATATATATATATATATATATATATATATATATATAAAGAGAGAGAGAGAGAGAGAAGCACATACATAGACAGACTTACACACAAGTGCATTGCAGAGGAGGAAGTTGAGCTGCAGCTTATCAGACCAAAACCTGGAATGTTGACCTCCTAGTTGTGGTAAGTTTCACAGCATCCAGATTTGAGATGCCTCTGTGTGTGAAACCTCCAGTTTGCCTCTTACTTACCTCAAATCAGTGGCCCCCATGGCGCACATGCAGACCCCATTCAATCACTATTTATTGGTGTATGCCTAGTGAGTCCACTCTTACCAGCTGTGCACACCCATCGTTAGCCGTTCTGATATGCCTGGTGTAGGAAATAGAGGAGTGCAGGGGATGCTGGAGGAGGCCTGTGTATGCAATTGCTGTTTCAAAGTAAAAAATGGGCAAACTGGGGGTTTCACACTGTAGGGCATTCCAAATTGGCACAAGAGTCTTTGAAGTGGCCAAAAGTGGCCAAAAGCTATCCCAGGTTGAGGTCCTAGCTCTGGGGGCATCCTGATTTAGGATGCCCCATTGTGTGAAACTCCCCCCCCCCCAGTTCACTCCAAAAACTCACCTTTCCCTAGTCCAGTGACACATGCGTGGCCTCTCCTAAATCAGCACTGTATGTTATGCATATTAATGCACGTCATGAAGCTAGGGTTGCTACCTTTCCCAACAAAAAATGCTGGCCTTTCATGGGTATATTGGTGTGGTCTTGTACGTAGCCTGGTCTTGTGGGGGCAGGGTCTTGTAAAATGTAAGCTTAACCATACCTTTTCACTTAAAATACCTTCTAAGCTCTAAGAGTAACAGACTGGACCTACTGTGATTCGACCCCTGGCCCTGTTGTTTAACAGTAACAAAAATACCGGCAATTACCAAAAATTTACTGGCAGGTTACCAAAAATGCCGGAAAAATATGGGTAAGGGGTAACCTTACATGCAGCCCTGTTTATAGACAGAGCCCAGCATATGGGAGCGAACACATCCCCAGTCTCCCTGCAGTATGCCTTGCAATTAGAGATGAGCGAACTTTTGAAAAATTCAATTCGGCCGATTCGCAGAATTTTCCGGAGAAAATTGTTTTGGTCCGAATTTATTCACGACAAATTGCTATTAAAAATGGCTATTTCTGGGCTTCCGAGAGCCTCCATAGGGTTGCAGAACGTTTTGCTTGTAACATGCATAGGATGCATGCTGGGTTAGTGAAATAATATTGTAAAGAAGTATGACATGCAGATCAGAGGGGTCGCTATTAGATTCGCTATCGCAGAGCGGCACAATTAGAGAGCCTTGAGGTGGCATCAGCATGATGAGCCCATATATTGCCTGAGAAACACACCCTGTATTTGGCAGCAGCATAGGGAGCCCATATAATGCCTGAAAGACACACCCTGGAGTTGGCAGCAGCATGAAGAGAACATATACAGATTTTGGGCACATATATCTTATCCTAAGAATATTTATAAAATGTAAGATTAACATAAAGCATTTCCTCAATAATTACTTGTGGTCCGATGCGGAGGAATGTCTGTAACTGGAGAGCAGTAAATCTTAAATCTGTTTTGCATTATCCATCTTCTTTAGTGTTGGTCTGGCACCATGATCAATCTACTCTGATGCATCAGGCATTGGTGGGTGGCTGATCCATGCCCGATTCATTTTCACGCAGGCAAGTCTCTCAAAAAAACATTTTTCAAGCGTACTGGAGCACATTGAATTGCCCTCATCAGAGCATCACATACGCACATCTAAGAGTTTCACCACCTTGTTCCTGTTAAAGTCTTCAGGGCCTAGTTACTACTTAGTGAAAGGCCATAGATAGTTACACACCTGCTGCTGTTATCGACAAATCCTGTTTTATGTGTAGTGTAGCATTTTGTCCTCTCCTCATATACGCACTAAGTATGTCAGGCAGAGAAGTGCCAGGATGGGCACAGATAAGTTGCAGAGGCCGCTTCTTCCACTAGGCGGGCAAGTAGTGATGAGGAGAGTGGCGTGGGAGGTGGTTTTGCAAGCGTTTTGGCTTCTTAAACAGAAACTGTTGTGGAACCTGAGGAGGACATCAGTGAGTTTTGAGGGAACTTTTAAAGGCTTGGAGTGATGGAGAGTGACAGATTTAGCGGTCAGCATGGTGGCAGAAGGGGAAAGTATGGAGGCAAATGAGCTCAGGGTAGACCACTTGCTGCGCAGCAGGCTACCTCCCAAGGAGGTAGTGGAAGAGGGCCCCTGGAGACGTCGGCGGCGGCAGCAGCAGTGAATTTGTGCGGACTGTTGGTAGGAAAATGCATCCGCAGGAGGTTAACATGGCTATATGAAAGATGTCTAGGCAGAAGGCGAAGTGTGGCCAGGTTCCCAATGTTGGACCCACAGCCCTGTGTCAACATTTGCAGCATCACCATAAAGCGGCCTGGGAGAGTTGGCTCCAAAGTGGTGGTCCAGCCTGCTGCATTACCCAGTGGCACGCCACTCTCTGTTCCAGCCAGCCAAGGCTCCACCACCTCCTGTGTGTCATACCCATCCTCTGTCGCTCCAGATGCTCCTCCTCCTCTTAATCCGAGTCAGTCATTCTGCCAGCAATCCACTGGCCAAGCCATGTTCAAGAGACAACAGTATGTGCCCATTCATCCAATGCGCAGAAGCTGAATGTGCTCCTATATAAGTTGCTGGTGCTGCAGTCCCTCCCTTTTGAGGTGGTGGACCTTTCAGAGAACTGATGGCTTGTGCCAAGCCGAGGTGGAGAGTCCCACGCTGTCATTTCTTTGCGAAGAAGGCAGTACCAGCGCTGTACAATTTTGTTGAACAGAAGGTGGGCCAGTCCTTTAGCCTGTCAGTGTGTACCAAAGTGCATGGCAGTGCCTACGTCTGGAGCTGTAACTACGGTCAGGGACAATACATATCCTTTTAGGCCCACTGGGTGGTTCCTGCACAACCACAACAGCAACTTGGACAGGTCCCTCCGCTGTGGCCTCCACGCTCCTAGGCCATTGTGCCTGTGACAGTGCACTTGCACTTAGCAATGGTGTCACAGAAAAAAGTGCCTAATTGTCAATTACATATTAATTGTTAACATTTGTCTAATTTGAACACATTTATAATAATAATATATAATAACATATAACATAATAACAATACCATATAACATAATAACAATATCATCTAAAATTTATCAAAATTTTGTTTTGGTTAATTTTGTATTTTTTTTTTATTTATTTTTTTTTCATTTCTTTGTTGTATTTGTTTGTATTTTTAAAAAATATATATATTTTTATTTTTTTAATATTTTTTTAAATATATTTTTTTTCATTGTCTTTTTTAAATATTTTGTAAATTTTTTTACAAATTTTTTTTCTCATTTTTTATTTATTTATTTTTTTCAGTGCCCTTCCAGCCTACCATGTGTGCAGGACACACTGCTAAAAATCATAAATCAATAAATGAAATCATGGCTTACTCCACGAAAACTGCAAATGGGAACCATGGCGACTGACAATGGGAAGAACATCTTGTCTGTGCTGCGACAAGGAAGCCTAAGCCATGTGCCCTGTATGCCACACGTGTTCTACCTAGTTGTCAAGCGTTTTCTGAAGTCTTTCCCCCATCTGCAAGACATCGTAACAATGGGAAGGAAACTTTGCATGCACTGCAGCCACTCCTACACCGTCAAGCACACCCTTCTTGAGCTACAGCATCAGAACAGTATCCCCCAACATAGTCTGATTTGCGATGTTTCCATCCGTTGGAATTCCACCCTCCATATGTTGGATTGACTATAGGAACAGAGAAAAGACATCACTGATTTCTTGATGATCCAAGCGGATAGGGGGTCTCCCCTGTGTAACTTCAGCTCATACGTGACACCTGTCATTTGCTCAGGCCCTTTGAGGAAGCCAATTATTAGTCAGTCGCCAGGACTACGGGATAAACAATGTGATTCCACTGCTTCATGTACTACAACACATGTTGGAAACCATGGCTGGTAAGGGCACTGGAGACATGGCGCCTACATTTCACGGCCACATGAAGCCTGTGGGGGCTGAAGTGGAGGAGGAGGAGGAGGGGGTGGGGCACAGCAAAGCACAGATTAGGTTTGACAAAATGGCCTTTTTATCTAGTCATCTGACAGGAGAGGAGGAGCAGCCAGAGGAGATAGAGGGTTGTGAGGAAGGCGAGACAGAGGATCCAGACACACCATGGCAGTATGCAGTGGAGATGGAGAAAGGTAGTCTCTCCGAGTCACTTGCACAAATGGCACGATGCATGCTCACGTGCTTGTGTAGTGACCGCAGAATTGTCTCCATTTGTCAGTGGGATGACTTCTGGCTCTCCACCTCATTGGACCCTCGCTACCGGCACAAAATGGGGGCATTTTTTACACCCTCTGAGAGGGAGGACAAACTGACCTACTACAGAGACATTCTACGTAGTCAGTTGGCCGATGCCTATCTGCGCCATGGTCCACACTCTCGCAGGTCTGACTCGGGGGGACCTCTGCGCTCACCTTCCACTGCCATGGCTGCTGGGGGGGGGGGCAAGAGCAGCGGCAGCAGCTCCATCAGCAGCAGCCTCAGTCTTCAGTCGCTAATGAGTAGCTTTCTTCACCCTCATAGTGAGGCTAATCATGAGCAGCAGAAAGACCTGGAGCAGGCCCTGAACCAGCAGGTAGTGTCATACCTTGACATGACCATGCCAACGCACCTTGAGGACCCGCTGGACTTCTGGGCAGCCAAACTTGACTTGTGGCCGCAACTGGCAGAGTTTGCCCTGGGAAAGCTGTCCTGCCCGGCCAGTAGTGTGCCCTCTGAGTGGGTGTTTAGTGCGGCGGGGCCATAGTCATGCCAAGGAGAACTCGTCTGTCCACGAAAGATGTGGAGAGACTCACCTTTGTGAAGATGAATCATGCATCGATCAGACAGGATTTCCAGCCCCCAATGGCTGATCCTTGGTAGTAGCTGATGCATGGTAGCTCCTTATGCTGCTGCCAACTCCAGGGTGTGTCTTTCAGGCAATATATGGCCTCCATATGCTGCCTCTGCCAGCTCATATGTGTGTCTTTCAGGCAATATATGGGCTCCTAATGCTGCTGCTGCCAACTCCAATGTGTGTACTCTTAAAAGACACATGCTAGCATATTTGGGATGCCCCCCTCCAGTTAAAGGCAATGGCTGCTGGCAAATTGACAACGTGACATTCTTTACAAAATGCAACCAGTTAGTAGACAGGTACTCTTGAAATATTTATGCTAGTATTTGGGATGCTCCCTCTTCAAATACGCAGGTTGGCTGCTTTGATAGTGGAAAAGTGATTTGATTACAAAATGCAACCAGTTAGTAGACAGGTAGTCTTGAAATATTTATGCTAGTGTTTGGGATGTCCCCTCTTCAAATACATAGGTTGGCTGCTTTTATAGTGGAAAAGTGACTTTCATTACAAAATGCAACCAGTTAGTAGACAGGTACTCTTGAAATATTTATGCTAGTGTTTGGGGTGCCCCCTCTTCAAATAAACAGGTTGGCTACTTTGATAGTGGAAAAGTGACTTTCATCACAAAATGCAACCAGTTAGTAGACAGGTAGTCTTGAAATATTTATGCTAGCACGCATTTTAAAGAATGACACCAGGAAAAGGAAAAGGTGTGTTATTACCACTAAATAGGCTTGAAAGCTACTGCAAACACTTTAAACTGTCCCTGTCTTTCTCTGTCACTGTCACAGGCTCTCTCCTTCTTTATCTGTCCCTCGCTCGGCTCCTTCTGTTCTATCTATCTATCTATCTATCTATCTATCTATCTATCTATCTTTCTATCCCTCGCTCTCTCCCTGCCTGATCTGCTCTGGCCGCAATACAGTGTCAGATGATCTTCCGCAAAATGGCCGCCGTTTATATGGGGCTGTGACATCATCGGTAAGCTTGTATGTTGATAGGTAGCATGTGACACTTACTCAAGATTCCTGACATGTGAATCCACAATTTTAGATGGGCTGTATAGCAGTAAATTTAGGTTTTTTAGGTAATTTAGTTTTAAGGAAGTGATTCGAGCGATCGAATCGTGGCGATATTAGGAATCGTAACAAATCGAATCTTTCCTGAAACTCGTAACAAATTCGGGTTCGTCAGAATCGATTCGCTCATCTCTAATTGCAGTGCTAGAAGCAGGCGTGTCTCAGTCGCAGGGAGGCAGGGGATGCAGCCACAGATAGCAAGCACATCGTGAGAGCCCTGGAAAAGGTGATTAAAAGTGTTGTGACCCCTTTAAGTGGTTGGTCCACTTAAAGACTCTCTGGCTGGGTGAGAAAGTATTGCTCTAACCTGTTTTATCCTGCTGGTAGATTTCTATTTTGCCATGAAGCTGGATTTGCAGGAAGCATTCAACATTTTTTCCCACGCACAGACTGGACTGGAGTAACGGGTGCTTTCCTCAAAATGGGCTCTTGTAACAGTATGCTATGGGGCCCAGAGAAAAGTAGAGGGGTGATCATTGGCAAAAATAAAAAATGTAGTAGCTACTTATGTCTATGGGTGCAACTGGGGGGGGGGGCAGGCATGGCATGTTCCCCGGACACAGCAGCAGCAGGTCAGGAGGGCTCCAAAGTCCCCAATTCTCCAATTTCCCACTCACTGTTGTGCCTTGGCCACTTTTAGTTATTGGTGGTTCAGGGGTTAAATGTAGGTGCAGCCCAGGTGGCAGAAGGACAAGAGCAGCCAGGGGCAGGAGATTTTTGGTGTTGCAGGCCAGATAATGCATGCCTCCCAACTGTCCCGATTTTCCCGGGATTGTCCCGATTTTTGAGAAGGATCCCGCGGTCCCGGAACATTACCAAATGTCCCGGGACGCCCTGCGCTGTGACAGCCCAGGGCCGCAATGACGCCGGCGCGAAGATAACTTCCTGGCGCGTGGGGTGAGAGAGTGGGGCGGGCGCACGGGGGTGGGTGGGCAGGCGCACGGGGGTGGGGGGGCGGGCAGTATGCTGGTTTGGGGATACGTACGCATGCAGGGGTGAAGGCAGCCGACATTGCTGGAGCTGTAGAGCGTGGCCGAGGCGTGACGGGGGCGTGGCCGGGGCGTGACGGGGGTGTGGCCGGGGCGTGACGGGGTGTGGCCGGGGGCATGGCTTGTCCCGCTTTCACGTTTTCAGAAGTTGGGAGGTATGGATAATGTTTATTGTGCAGGGAGGTGGGGGGGCATTGAGAGGGGGCTGCAAAGCCAGTCTACTCGCATGTCATTCGGTGAGGGGGAGGACTGTACAGCAGGAGAGCTCCATGATGGCTATCCTGTGTGTAGACAGATAGCAGCTTCCCCCTCCTAGACTCAGTATGCAGCACCAGCTCCTCTACCTAAATCGTCTCTGCACAGTACAAAACATGGCTCAGACCCTATCAGCAACATCAGCTTATGAGCAGCTATACGTCTCAGGTTTTAATAATATGTGTGTGTTTTATTATGTGTGTGTAGCGAGTAGTGTGTTTGCATTGTAAAGAGGAATGCCATTAGGATATTTTTGTTCCCCTCAAGTGGGGCATCTCTATTTGGGATGCCCTGCTGTGCAATATCCCCTGGATTGCCATGTAAACTCAGGGCAATGCTCCTTGAGTTGCCCTGGTGCAGCTATACTTGACGGGGAGGCCGATTCATTAATAGCGGCAGGTAGCGACAGTTGAGCGACTGTAGCAGTATTTTCACAGCGCCCGCTAGTAGTCGCTGTGCTTGGCCGTTGTTTGGTTGTTGACGTTGTTGACAGCGACCCAGTCGGTGTGCAGTAATGTTGAATATTGGGTGAGGAGTCGCTATTTGACACGTTCCGCGCTGTATGGGAGCGCATGATAGTGACTGGCCATAGCGACTGGCTCCCACCATATTCATTAACAAATCACGCTCAAAAAATTCTCGCGCTGTGAAATGCATGTTTAAACCCCAGAGCGCTGGCGGCGATGGGTTAAAAGTAGTTTATTAACCCCCAAACAACCATATTTTTGGAAACCCCAAAAAACAAGTTTTTAAAAACATTTTGTAATATAAACACATTAATATCAGACCTGTAATATCAATTCTGCACAAATTTTTTTTTTTTTACCTTAAAAAAAAAATCTAACATGGCAGAAGTGGTCACAGAATTTTTCACATTTAAAAAAAAAAAAAAACATTAATAACAATTAATTATTAATATTTAAAGATTGTTCCATTGAAATGCATTGGAGAGCGCCAGGTAGCGAGAGGTCATACCTGTCACTGTTCAAGGTCGGACGCTGGCGCTGTGGGCTGAGGCTGGAATAATGATGAATGAGTGGCTATCTGGCGCTATCTCAGTCGCTAAGCAGGATCGGCTTGATAAATGTGTGATTGTGGTGGGGAGCCGGCGTTCTCGTGGCGGTGCCCGTCATTACCGGTCGCTCACCAGTCGCTACCTGTCACTATCCCTTGTTAAATAAGGGCCTAAGTCAAAGGCCATGGCAGGTCCTAGATTCTCTTCTGTCATGCAACCGTTCCTGGATGCCGCAGGGACAAGGCGCTGACCCCCGTCACTTACTTCTGTGTGAAATCTGATCTCTGTCGTCAGCGCAGACACAGATGTCGCGGTCAGCTTCCTATGACTCCTTTATCTCGCCTATCAGGGATAGTGAGTCATTACGGACAGATAGATGCATTGCGGTGTTAACTGAACAGCCCAGCGCTCCTCATCAGAGTTTTTCCCGAGGAGGATGGGGAAGGGGAGCCACTGTGCAGGACAATACCAATTCTGCAATCACACTTCAGATCAGTGCAAGCATTCAGCAAGTAGCTAGCTCCAAGATGAGGTAGGGAAGAGCAAGATAGGAAGAGGAAATTAGAGGTAGGCAGAGGTACAGTATACAGAGGTGGAGTGAGCACAGGTAAAGTGGGAAGGGTCCACATAGGCATCTCTAGACACAAACAAAACTGTGCTTTAGGATGTGGAGGCTGATTCATTACTAGCACCAGGTACCGGCCATTCACAAACGGCCGGCGCGGGCGCGCGCACACCCAGAGGGGCGCGCGGGCGGCGTCCGCCGCCGATGAGGTACGTTTTTTGGGGGTTTTGGGATCGGGATGTCCCGCGGTGAGGGAGGTGATCGGCCCGGGAATCTTATAGATTCCCGGGCCGATCACCCCTGGGTGACGGTCCACTTTAATACCAGACCTGTAATGACAATTCTGCATAAAAATATAAAAAATCAATAAAGTTTTCAAAAATGACTTTTTCTATTTGATAAAATAAAATAATTAAAAGAGAACTCTGTTTAAAGAGAAGAAAAGGAACGTCCATTGAAATTTATGGGAGATCGCCAGGTAGCACGGCAGGTAAAACCAGGCGCTCTGGAAGCCAGAGCACCGGTGGTATAGGCTGAGCCATCTGTGATGATAATTTGGTTGCTACGTGGCACTGTAAGAGTTGCTCACCAGAATCGATTTTGATAAATACAGCGCCTGATGATCACCGTTCGCTTCCTGTCGCTGCCTGTTGCTGCCAGTCGCTACCTGGCGCTATGGTCTGATGAATAACCCCCTTAGTGATGCACTCTAGGGGCCATCTGCTTGCACTGCAGGCAAGCTCCGCTCTCGGGTACTGGGGGCTGCAACTGATGGCAGTGAAGGCCTCATGTGGCCCCTGGGCAGCTGGTTGTGCATCTCTGGTCTATATTAAAGCTTTAGGGCAGGAGTCCCCAATATTTAAAAGAAAAAAACACATTTAGCATAAAAAGATGTTTGCAAGCCACATTCAAAGTAAAAATATCACAGGGGACATAGATCTAGAACAGAAAGACAACTGGAAATGGGGTCAATAACAATGCAACCCAAAAGCCTATAATTCCATTATTCCCTAAAAATAAATAAGCATTCATTCAAAATAAATAAGTCAATGTGGATGTCCTCCAGCCCCCAAGACATAATATGCAGACTGTGTGCACCACCCCCACCATCCCCAATAATTAAAAAGCATTGCTCCCCCCTAGCCCTGAAATGTAGTATGCAGAATGCATAAAATGCCACTTCCCCATAATGAACTTACTCCCTACATACCCAAACTCCAAAGAGGTAGATGGCAGAACAAAGCAGATTGGAAAATAAGGTTGCCACCTGACCCATATTTTACTGGCAGAACCGCTGTCCGTTGAGTGTAGCACTCAATGCTGCAATGACAGGTAAATTGGCAAACTCATATGCCTGCTCCACTATGCATTAGCTCCATCCACAGCACTTACAATGCCTGGTCCTGGGAAAAGTCTATGCCCCCATCCTCAACAGTGTGCTAGACCCCTGCATGTGACTCCCGAGCTATACAGTATGTTGTGAACCTCTGCTTTAGGGGATGAGTGATCATACTACTCTTTATTTACAAGATGTTATTTTTTGTTTTTTTTTTTACGCTAGGTTTTCTATGAAAAGCAGCAGAAATTATAGAGACTGTCAAGCAGATGGAACGTGGAGTAATGCTGTTCCCATTTGTGAAGGTAACAAAAATAACCAATGTGTTCATTCTTCGCATTTGTGCACATACATATGGAAAAGTGTAATTAGTGCTATTCTTAAACCGGACCTTCACCATGATTTAATGAAAAGCCCAAACTCTTAAAAAACGGTTCCCCAGCATCTAAAATTAATATATTTTACATTTTTAGTCACTAACTTATTATTCTTTCCCCCACTGGGCTGCAACTCTGTTCAGGAATTTAGGATACGGGCGCCTCCATCTTGACTCAGAAGCATCAAACTTACTGAGGAGGGGAGAGTGATATAAGGTACAGGGGGGCTGTTTATAGCTGTGCTTTGCTCAGACAGAGCAAAGCTGGGGTCAGGTAAAGGTCAGCAGTCCCAGAATGCAGAGCAGCAAAGTCAGGAGGCACTTCCTGTTTGCAGGCTGCCCGATAAGATGGCAGCTTCCATAAGCCGCCATCTTGGATGTTTAAAGGCCCATAACATGCAGTAGATGCAGGTAGGATGATTTTTAATGTGGACAATCTGTATGTACAGGGTGTGGGAAACATATAAGATAGACTCTTATTCAGAGTGAAGGTCCGCTTTAAGGCTCTGTTCACACGTATCCATTGTGTTAAGAGCAGGAGTTTTGTAAGCATGCCAGAGGTGCATTGTATCAAAACATATTTTGTGCTTTTGATACATTAGCAATTTGCGTTGCATTTGAAAAAAAAAAAACATTTTTTTGTACAATAAGTAAATTATATAAAGTAAAGTCTATGACAATGCAAATGCAGCGCAAAAACACAAAGCAGGTGCACTCCTTTATACTTGCATTGTCATAGACTGCTAGTGACCTGCACATTACAACAATGCACTGAAAAGGCTTTCTGCCACTATTTTTAAGGTGGACCAAAACCCAGGATTTTGACTATCCCGGGTTTTGTTCTGGCCCCTGGGGCATTCTGATTCCAGTGCACCGATATGTGAAACCCCCCAGGTCACCCAGGAAACACCTTTTCCTAGACATACGACGCATGTGCAGCCCCTTGTCCAATCAGCACGCTCAGCTGCGCTTACGTCAAATCATCTAAGACTCGGCTAAGAGCTGAGTCTAGCCGAGAAGAGCCAAACACGCCAGTGGCCACATCCCTGCTACCTTGTAACGTATAGCAGGCGGTGGTGCTGCTTATGCATGCACTGTTAGATTGGTGGTGAAGTGAGTTTAATGGGCAACCAGTTTTTATACAGCGGGCGTCCTGAATCCAGTTGCCCTGGGGGGATGGAATAAGTCTATATGCATTGCGCAATGCAGTGCATAGATGTTAACTATCCCATCTAGAATACTGTGGCATGTTTTCTCTGCGTTGTAATTGCTGGGAGGTCCTCCATGATATGGGAGCCTGCTTTTGCCTTGTGTTAGTCTTGGCTGGCTCTGTTTCCTAGTTTTTCCCCATTGTATGCTGCTCCACCAGCAGGTGGCCCTCTGCAGCAGAGATTGTGGTGATTAGCCTGCACTTATGTTAACTGGGTTTCTCCTTATAACTGGTCTACCTAAATTTGTGGTCTCTGTATCTCTTTGGACTTTTGGACTGGATGCTTGATGTTTGCTTGCTTCACCTCTGGCCTCTGCACCACTTAGGTATCTAACCCTTCCCCATCTGGCCCCTCACCTATGTAATCTGTACACCCATCTCTCAGTAGTAGTAGCCTGTAATTATGTTTTCACTGTTACCTATATTAAAGTGGACCAACACCCAGGATTTTGACTATCCTGGGTTTTGGTCCACTTCGGCGGGGCACCCCGATCGGGGGTGCCCCGCTGTGTGAAACCCCCCAGAAAGCCCCAAAATCTTACCTGTCCCCGCTCCCACGTGACTGGACGGTCCAATCCCCGCCAACGTCCAGGCGGGGATCAGGAACGTCCAAGCGGCTGCCGCCGCCGCCGCCTCCCTCGCGTCACTTTCGGCGCGCGCGCGCCCCCCGCCGGCCGTTCGCAGACGGCCGGCGCGGGCGCGAGCACGCCTACAGGGGCGCGAGGGAGGCGGCGGCGGCCGGCCGCCGCCGAAGATCAGGTAAGGTGTTTGGGGGTTTTTTGGGGGGTTTCACCTCGCGGGACATCCCGATCTCGGATGTCCCGCGGGGTGGGAGGTGATCGGCCCGGGAATCTTATAGATTTCCGGGCCGATCACCTCTCGGTGTTGGTCCACTTTAAGCCTTGTTTAGTACTGTATCTGCCTCTTTCTCTCAGTATTGAAGCTCTCATAAAACTGGTTGTTCACATTATATGGGATCTCTCTTGAGAATCCCTGACAACTGCATTGCAACACAGAGGTGGGAACAGAGCCTAAACCCTAATTTTATTGATGTTGTTTCTAGTAATACAAAATTGGGTATGTTCTGAAGAGTGGAATATTTCTCTGTTTCATGGTAAAAATGCACTCTCTTCCATTACTCTGGGTACATAGAAACCAGAATATTAATGTCCTGCTACCTGGTGTTGACCTAAACCCTTTTTGGCAATTTTGTTCAAGGGAAGGTCCAGGTCCCTGGCACACTAGCCTACCCCTTCCCCCTGCAGGTAAGGTGGGCAATAAATGTATATTTATCTACCCAGGAATTGCTGCACACTGCAGAGCCAAATATCCCATAGTTGTGTGCATTGCTGGGCCTACCAGCGGCGGGTTTAGCTTTATTTAACCAACATCAACTCCTCCCTGATGGCTTAAAGGGGGCCAGTAGCCAAAATTCCTGCAGCACCCCTTAAGGCCTCTGCACGCCTCAACCCTGTGAGAATTATCGCTTATTTCTCTTGCAGGTATGTATCTAAAGATGCCATTTTGCAGTACAGGCAACCATTTTCTTTAGCTATATAGTTTTTGGATACAGCTAATACTAAGCTTCAGTTAGTAAAACATTAAATTATTTTGCTTAAAGCGGACCATCATCCTGGTCTGGTTTAAGTCATTTTTGACTGCTGGCATGCTTTAAATGCCAAGGACATTTGGCTTGATGCTCATACCTATTGGTGAGTTCAGTTGGTGAATTCAGTTGGTTTATTATGGGAAGCTGTCTTAGTGCTGCATAAACAAATTGCCCAAATAATGCATTCTGTGTGAAATAATGTAGAGTATTCTATGTAAATCTGAAAGGGTTGCAACTAATCAAGTGTCCTAAAGCTTATGACCCATAAGTACTATTTAACTAATTGAGCTTGGTTCAAAGAGAAAAAAGAAATGCTGCCTAACAGAATTTGTTTAGGCAGACAATTGACCCAACACTCCCAGGGCATCAAAAACTGACAGCTCTTCAGGAAGCCCAACAAATGGGCAGGAAACACTTTCACATATTCTGTAATCACCAATAACTAATGGAAGTATGTCTAGCAGAGTGTAGGTTAAAAAAATAGAGTGCATACCAATTATATCCTATCCAGCTACAGTCAAGTCCCCCTTAAAACATAACTTTTAATTTATATGCATTAAGAGTACCAGTGTGCGTGCAATGAAGTAAAGAGCCCCCCCCCCCCCCCACACATACACTGGGATTATTGGTATTCTTAACCTTTTACCTGTCAGTCTACCTAGAAATTAAGTCTGTTGCCAGACAATTTTCATCATTTTGTGCTATAAATGTTTAACTGTGATTTTTTAAGGAATGTCCAAGGATTTCCCAAGAAAATTTTATATTTTATTTCAGCAGAGTTTGGGCTTTAACACTACATTTCTTGTTTGTAATTTTTTTAGTGGTGTCTTAATGCTATTTTTTACATTTTGTAGTTTAAAAAAAAATTACAATATTTAATATTACTAGAGATGAGCGAACTTTTGAAAAGTTCGATTCGGCCGATTCGGCCGATTCGGTAAAGCCGGCCGGCCCGCTCCCACCATGCCGGCATTTAAAAAACAAAAAAAAAAAAATAAAAAAAGCATTTTTGCCGGCATGGTGGCAGCAGGCCGGCCGGCCGGCCCGCTCCCACCATGCCGGCATTTTAAAAAAAAGCAAACACTTACCTGCAGGTCCGGAGCATGGAGGCCGGCGCCGCTCTCAGCTGTCATCTGAGGGCGCGTCATCAGAGGGCGCCTCTGATGACGCGCCCTCAGATGACAGCTGAGAGCGCCGCCGGCCTCCACGCTCCGGACCTACAGGTAAGTGTTTGCTTTTTTTTAAAATGCTGGCATGGTGGGAGCGGGCCGGCCGGTTCCGCTGACAGCGGAGCGGGCCTGCCGGTTCCGCTGACAGCGGAGCCGGCCGGCCCGCTCCCACCATGCCGGCAAAAATGCTTTTTTTTTTTTTTTTTTTTGTTTTTTAAATGCCGGCATGGTGGGAGCGGGCCGGCCGGCTTTACCGGCCCGCCGGCCGGCTCCTCTGTCAGCGGGCAGCGGAACCGGCCGGCCCGCTCCCACCATGCCGGCTTTTTTTTTTTTTTTTATTTCAGGAAAAATTCGATCGGCACGAACCACAAAATATTCGGGTTCGTGCCGAATCGAATATTTCCTGAAATTCGGAGCGAATTCCGGTTCGTCCGAACCGGTTCGCTCATCTCTAAATATTACCAATATTAACAATATTACCTGCAAAAGCCCCCATTCCTTTGGTTAAAATGGTAACACATATGTATTGGCAGACACCCTTGTCAGCCCAAAAGACACCTCAAACTGAAACCATGGTTTCGGGGGATTTTCAGAGAGAAGACTACTATACTCACCTTGCAGAAAAAAAAAACATTTTAAATATAATTTTTTAAATATTTTAAATATCCCCCACAAAGTATATATTCTCTGAAAGTACACACCTCAAGCCTTCTAAACAAATCAGGCCTGTTGCTGTGAGCACAGTTTTCTGGATGCAAACCCTTGAGTAATTCACTGATTGCACAGGCAATATTATTAAAAAAGCAGAATAAAAATCAAATTTTCTGAAAATATCACTATGTAAAGGAAAACAAGCTAAATCTGAAAGCAGCCCATGCTGATCACCGCCACGTTGCCACTTACAGCCAGTGATAGTCGGAGACAGATGTCCTCTGTCCCCACATTGGGGCTCCGCCAATTACTCCTGCTTTCTGTCTCACTCACTGCTGGGGGCCTTTTATAGGGTGGATCAGATTATGTCATCACCTGGCTCATCCTATAACAGACTGCAGCGGCCGGCAAAATGGTGCACAGGGCAGGGAATTCGAAGACCCCGAAGAGGAATCAAACCCCTCCGGACGATGAGGAGACTCTGGTCACTGGATTCCGGATCGAGGTGTGTGTTTTTTTTCCACTACAGCAGGGGGAAATGCCAAGAACATAGATTTGCAGTTAAAGATAGGAGAGGCGTACGTAGAATCTACAGGCTTGGCATTTAACGTGGACCAAATCCTGGGTTTGGTCTTTACCTCTGGGGCACCCTGATTTGGGATGCCCCACTGTTTAAAGTCCTACAGGTTGCCCAGTAAAGCTAACCTTCACCTCCCTAGTTCTACGGTGCATGCATGGGCTATTCTCCAATCAGCGTGCTCATAAATATTGGCTAAAGGGCCAAAAGCTAGCTAAATGAAGCTGTGCATACCGGCCGCCACATCCCCTCTAACAGGATGTGTGCCTACACCTGCCATTTACAAAAAGGTATAGCTAATGACAGCCGTGGCTCACGCATGCACCATTGCACTGGGGAGAAGGTAGGTGTATAAGGAACTTGTGGGGGACATAGGTTCTGGGCCATTTTAAATCGTTAATGGATGTAAATTAAAAGTTTAAAATTAAATGTTTTAAAGGGGGACTAGCTGTAGCTGGATACAATGGTAATGCATCATGCTTGTGTCGAGACTGGCCGTGGTCTCTTCCCTGCCCCTGAGCATCCCTGGGGAAGGTGAGCTGAACAATTTTCTTGTTTATAGGTCTGAGGCACTGTTTTTATATTAGTAATAGGTCATTGTAGCAAGTAGAGATGGGCGAACTTTTGAAAAATTCGATTCGGCTGATTCGCCGAATTTTCCGACAAAAATCGTTTCGACCCAAATTTATTCGCGATGAATCGCTATTAAAAATGGCTATTTCTGAGCCTCCTAGAGCCTCAATAGGGTTGTAAACCATTCTGCCTTGCTGTAACACGCATAGGATGCGTGCTGGGTTAGTTAAATAATACTGTAAATAAATATCACATGCAGATCAGAGGCATCGCTAATAGAATCGCAGAGCGGCACAATTGCAGAGAATTGAAGTGGCATCACTATGAGGGGCAGGAGCCCAAACATTGCTTTAAAGAGACACTGGAGTTGGCAGCAGCAGGAGCCCAAAAATTGGATGAATCACACCCTGGAGTTGCAAGCAGCAGCAGGAGCCCAAACATTGGCTGAAAGAGACACTGGAGTTGGCAGCAGCAGGAGCCCAAAAATTGACTGACACACCCTGGAGTTTCAAGCAGCAGCAGCAGCAGGAGCCCAAACATAGCTTGAAAGAGACACTGGAGTTGGCTGCAGGAGCCCAAAGATTGGATGAATCACACCCTGGAGTTGGCAGCAGCAGCAGCAGGAGCCCAAATATTACTTTAAAGAGACACTGGATTTGGCAGCAGGAGCCCAAAATTGGATGAATCACACCCTGGAGTTGCAAGCAGCAGCAGCAGCCCAAACATTGCTTGAAAGAGACACTGGATTTGGCTGCAGGAGCCCAAAAATTGGATGAATCACACCCTGGAGTTGCAAGCAGCAGCAGCAGGTGCCCAGACATTACTTTAAAGAGACACTGGAGTTGGCAGCAGGAGCCCAAAGATTGGATGAATCACACCCTGGAGTTGGCAGCAGCAGCAGCAGGAGCCCAAACATTACTTTAAAGAGACACTGGATTTGGCAGCAGGAGCCCAAAATTGGATGAATCACACCCTGGAGTTGCAAGCAGCAGCAGGAGCCCAAATATTACTTTAAAGAGACACTGGAGTTGGCTTCAGGAGCCCAAAAATTGGATGAATCACACCCTGGAGTTGGCAGCAGCAGCAGCAGGTGCCCAAACATTACTTTAAAGAGACACTGGAGTTGGCAGCAGGAGCCCAAAGATTGGATGAATCACACCCTGGAGTTGGCAGCAGCAGCAGCAGCAGGAGCCCAAACATTACTTTAAACAGACACTGGAGTTGGCTTCAGGAGCCCAGAAATTGCATGAATCACACCCTGGAGTTGGCAGCAGCAGCAGCAGGAGCCCAAACATTACTTTAAAGAGACACTGGAGTTGGCTTCAGGAGCCCAAAAATTGGATGAATCACACCCTGGAGTTGGCAGCAGCAGCAGCAGCAGGAGCCCAAACATTACTTTAAAGAGACACTGGAGATGGCTTCAGGAGCCCAAAAATTGGATGATTCACACCCTGGAGTTGGCAGCAGCAGCAGCATCAGGAGCCCAAACATTACTTTAAAGAGACACTGGGGTTGGCTTCAGGAGCCCAAAAATTGGATGAATCACACCCTGGAGTTGACAGCAGCAGCAGCAGGAGCCCAAACATTACTTTAAAGAGACACTGGAGTTGGCTTCAGGAGCCCAAAAATTGGATGATTCACACCCTGGAGTTGGCAGCAGCAGCAGGAGCCCAAACATTACTTTAAAGAGACACTGGAGTTGGCTTCAGGAGCCCAAAAATTGGATGATTCACACCCTGGAGTTGGCAGCAGCAGCAGCAGGAGCCCAAACATTACTTTAAAGAGACACTGGAGTTGGCTTCAGGAGCCCAGAAATTGGATGATTCACACCCTGGAGTTGGCAGCAGCAGCAGCAGGAGCCCAAGCATTACTTTAAAGAGACACTGGGGTTGGCAGCAGGAGCCCAAAAATTGGATGAATCACACCCTGGAGTTGGCAGCAGCAGCAGCAGCAGGAGCCCAAACATTACTTTAAAGAGACACTGGAGTTGGCTTCAGGAGCCCAAAAATTGGATGATTCACACCCTGGAGTTGGCAGCAGCAGCAGCAGCAGCAGGAGCCCAAACATTACTTTAAAGAGACACTGGGGTTGGCTTCAGGAGCCCAAAAATTGGATGAATCACACCCTGGAGTTGGCAGCAGCAGCAGCAGGAGCCCAAACATTACTTTAAAGAGACACTGGGGTTGGCAGCAGGAGCCCAAAAATTGGATGAATCACACCCTGGAGTTGGCAGCAGCAGCAGCAGCAGGAGCCCAAACATTACTTTAAAGAGACACTGGGGTTGGCAGCAGGAGCCCAAAAATTGGATGAATCACACCCTGGAGTTGGCAGCAGCAGCAGGAGCCCAAACATTACTTTAAAGAGACACTGGAGTTGGCTTCAGGAGCCCAAAAATTGGATGATTCACACCCTGGCGTTGGCAGCAGCAGCAGCAGGAGCCCAAACATTACTTTAAAGAGACACTGGGGTTGGCAGCAGGAGCCCAAAAATTGGATAAATCACACCCTGGAGTTGGCTGCAGCAGCAGCAGCAGCAGCAGAAGCCCAAACATTACTTTAAAGAGACACTGGGGTTGGCAGCAGGAGCCCAAAGATTGGATGATTCACACCCTGGAGTTGGCGGCAGCAGCAGCATCAGGAGCCCAAACATTACTTTAAAGAGACACTGGGGTTGGCTTCAGGAGCCCAAAAATTGGATGAATCACACCCTGGAGTTGACAGCAGCAGCAGCAGGAGCCCAAACATTACTTTAAAGAGACACTGGAGTTGGCTTCAGGAGCCCAAAAATTGGATGATTCACACCCTGGAGTTGGCAGCAGCAGCAGGAGCCCAAACATTACTTTAAAGAGACACTGGAGTTGGCTTCAGGAGCCCAAAAATTGGATGATTCACACCCTGGAGTTGGCAGCAGCAGCAGCAGGAGCCCAAACATTACTTTAAAGAGACACTGGAGTTGGCTTCAGGAGCCCAAAAATTGGATGATTCACACCCTGGAGTTGGCAGCAGCAGCAGCAGGAGCCCAAGCATTACTTTAAAGAGACACTGGGGTTGGCAGCAGGAGCCCAAAAATTGGATGAATCACACCCTGGAGTTGGCAGCAGCAGCAGCAGCAGGAGCCCAAACATTACTTTAAAGAGACACTGGAGTTGGCTTCAGGAGCCCAAAAATTGGATGATTCACACCCTGGAGTTGGCAGCAGCAGCAGCAGCAGGAGCCCAAACATTACTTTAAAGAGACACTGGGGTTGGCTTCAGGAGCCCAAAAATTGGATGAATCACACCCTGGAGTTGGCAGCAGCAGCAGCAGGAGCCCAAACATTACTTTAAAGAGACACTGGGGTTGGCAGCAGGAGCCCAAAAATTGGATGAATCACACCCTGGAGTTGGCAGCAGCAGCAGCAGCAGGAGCCCAAACATTACTTTAAAGAGACACTGGGGTTGGCAGCAGGAGCCCAAAAATTGGATGAATCACACCCTGGAGTTGGCAGCAGCAGCAGGAGCCCAAACATTACTTTAAAGAGACACTGGAGTTGGCTTCAGGAGCCCAAAAATTGGATGATTCACACCCTGGCGTTGGCAGCAGCAGCAGCAGGAGCCCAAACATTACTTTAAAGAGACACTGGGGTTGGCAGCAGGAGCCCAAAAATTGGATAAATCACACCCTGGAGTTGGCTGCAGCAGCAGCAGCAGCAGCAGAAGCCCAAACATTACTTTAAAGAGACACTGGGGTTGGCAGCAGGAGCCCAAAGATTGGATGAATCACACCCTGGAGTTGGCAGCAGGAGCCCAAACATTACTTTAAAGAGACACTGGAGTTGGCAGCAGGAGCCCAAAGATTGGATGAATCACACCCTGGAGTTGGCAGCAGCAGGAGCCCAAATATTACTTTAAAGAGACACTGGAGTTGGCTTCAGGAGCCCAAAAATTGGATGAATCACACCCTGGAGTTGGCAGCAGCAGCAGCAGGAGCCCAAATATTACTTTAAAGAGATACTGGAGTTGGCAGCAGGAGCCCAAAGATTGGATGAATCACACCCTGGAGTTGGCAGCAGCAGGAGCCCAAATATTACTTTAAAGAGACACTGGAGTTGGCTTCAGGAGCCCAAAAATTGGATGAATCACACCCTGGAGTTGGCAGCAGCAGGAGCCCAAATATTACTTTAAAGAGACACTGGAGTTGGCAGCAGGAGCCCAAAAATTGGATGAATCACACCCTGGAGTTGGCAGCAGCAGCAGCAGCAGGAGCCCAAACATTACTTTAAAGAGACACTGGGGTTGGCTTCAGGAGCCCAAAAATTGGATGAATCACACCCTGGAGTTGGCATCAGCAGGAGCCCAAAAATTGGCCTAAAGACATAAATATGTTTTGCACCATTTGGAAAGTGTAAAACGTGGCACCATGCTGAATCTAGTCGCATGCATCAGGCATTGGTGGGTGGAAATCCTGGCTGATCCATCCCTGATTCATTTTGACAAATGTGAGTCTCTCCACATTTTTAGTTGACAGTCGACTTCTCCTCGCCTTAACTATGGCCCCCGCCGCACTAAACACCCGCTCAGATGGCACGCTACTTGCCGGGCAGGACAGCTTTTCCAGGGCAAACTCTGCTAGTTGCGGCCACAAATCAAGTTTGGCTGCCCAGAAGTCCAGCGGATCCTCAAGGTGTGTTGGCATGGTCATGTCAAAGTATGACATGACCTGCTGGTTCAGGTCCTGCTCCAGGTCTTCCTGCTGCTCATGAGTAGCCTCACTATGCGGGTGTAGAAAGCTACTCATGAGCGACTGAAGACTGAGGCTGCTGCTGATGGAGCTGCTGCTGCTGCTCCTGCCAACCCCCCCAGCAGCCATGGCAGTGGAAGGTGAGCGCAGAGGTCCCCTCGAGTCAGACCTGCGAGAGTATGGACCATGGCGCAGATAGGCATCGGCCAACTGCCTACGTAGAATGTCTTTGTAGTAGTTCAGTTTGTCCTCCCTCTCGGTGGGTTTAAAAAATGCCCCCATTTTGTGCCGGGAGCGAGGGTCCAATAAGGTGGACAGCCAGAAGTCATTCCGCCGACAGATGGAAACAATTCTGGGGTCACTACGCAAGCACGTGAGCATGCTTCGTGTCATTTGCGCAAGTGACTCGGATGGACTACCTGTCTCCATCTCCACTGCATACTGCCACGGTGTGCCCGGGTCCTCTGTCTCGCCTTCCTCAAAAACCTCTAGCTCCTCTGGCTGCTCCTGCTCCTCCTCTCCTGTCCGCTGACTAGATAAACCAGCCATTTCGCCAAGCCTAAACTGTGTTTCGCTGGGCAACTCCTCCTCCTCTTCCTCCTCCTTCTCCAGTTCAGCTCCAACGGGGTTCATGTGGCCGTAAGATGTAAATGCCATGTCTCCAGTGCCCTGACCAGCCATGGTTTCCAACATGGTGTACATGAAGCAGTGGAATCACGTCGTTCATCCCGTAATCCTGCCGACTGACAAATAAAGTGTCTTCCTCAAAGGGCCTGAGCAAACGGCAGGTGTCACGTATGAGCTGCCACTGGTTGACATTGAAGTTACACAGGGGAGTCCCCCTATCTGCTTGGATCATCAGGAAATCTGTGATGGCTTTTCTCTGTTCATATAATCGGTCCAACATGTGAAGGGTGGAACTCCAACGGGTGGAAACATCGCAAATCAGACTATGTTGGGGGATACCGTTCTGACGCTGTAGCTCAAGAAGGGTGTGTTTGGCGGTGTATGAGTGGCTGAAGTGCATGCAAAGTTTCCTTGAAGATGTTAGGATGTCTTGCAGATGGGGGGAACACTTCAGAAACCGCTTGACAACCAGATTGAAGACATGAGCCATGCAGGGGGCATGGGTCAGGCTTCCTTGGCGCAGCGCAGACAAAATGTTCTTCCCATTGTCGGTAACCATGATTCCCATTTTAAGTTTTCTTGGAGTAAGCCATGTTTGGATTTCCTGATGAATAAATGTAAGCAGTTCCTCCCCTGTGTGACTCCGTTCGCCAAGACAAACCATGTGAAGCACTGCGTGACACCTCCGTGCCCTGCACACATGGTAGACTGGAGGGGCACTGAGACTTGAGCCTACAGTGGAGGGTGAGGAGATGGCGGAGGATGAGGAGGCCGAGTCGCACAGTGTCACAGGCCCAACGGGCAGGGAACGCGGAGGCCGAAGCGGCGTGACCTGTCCAAGTTGCTGCTGCAAAGGGACCACATTCACCCAGTGGGCCGTAAACGACATGTACTGTCCCTGACCGTAGTTACAGTTCCAGACGTCGGCGCTGCCATGCACTTTACTAAACACCGACAGGCTCAAGGACTGGCCCACCTTCTGTTCAACAAAAGTGTGCAGCGCTGGTACTGCCTTCTTGGCAAAGAAATGACGGCTTGGGACTCTCCACCTCGGCTCGGCACAAGCCATCAGTTCTCTGAAAGGTGCAGAGTCCACCACCTGAAAAGGGAGCGACTGCAGCACCAGCAACTTGGACAGGAGCACATTCAGCTTCTGCGCCGTAGGATGAGTGGGCGCATACTGCTGTCTCTTGGACATGGCTTCGCTGATGGATTGCTGGCGGGATGCATGACTTGGAGGAGGAGGAGCAGGAGCGACAGAGGATGAGTATTACACACAGCTGCCTTCGGCTGAGGTGCTGGAGCCTTGGCTGGCAGAAATTGGGAGCGGCGTGCCACTCGGTGAGGAAGCAGTCTGGCCCACCTCTCCGGAGCCTAGGTTCTCCCAGGCCGCTTTATGGTGACGCTGCATATGTTGACGCAGGGCCGTGGTGCCAACATTTGGACCCTGGCCATGCTTCACCTTCTGCCTACATATCTTGCATGTGGCCATGTTACCCTCCTGCGGATGCTTCAGGAAAAACTGCCACACTGCCGAGTAGCTACTTTTCCCACCAACAGGCCTCACTGATTCGCTGCTATTGTCGCCAACTCCAGGAACCCCTGCCCCACTACCTCCCGATAAGGTAGCCTGCCGCGCAGCAGGTGCTCTACCCCGGCCCCGGCCCCGTTTGGCTCCAGGCTTTACAATTGTGCCCCCATGCTGCCTGCCAACCATGCTGCTAACACCTTGCTGCCTGAGCTGCTGACTCCGGGGCAACCTGCGCCCCTCTTCTCCTGATGATGACGATGAAGCTCCTTCATCACCCAGCTCCCAAGTGCGATCGGCTTCATCGTCATCATCATTATCACCGAGTTGTGGCTGTACGTCACTGATGTTCGTGGATTCGTCAACAGTGTCTGGCGCAGGAGCTGGAATGCTCGCAGCACCCACGACACTGTCCACATCACTATTTGTCTGCCTAGCTAAAGAAGCCACCTCCATTTCTTGGCTGGGCAGTAGCTGCTTACTGTCCTCTATCTGATCGTCCTCCTCACTAAAGAGTGGAGCTGAACCCAAAGCATAGGATACGTCGCTGGGGGAGGGAACGGCGTAGGACAGAAGCAATGGGAGGACAGGGACTGCTCTCGGGGCATGCCAACTCAGGGTTGTGTCAGAGGAACCTACCGACCCTAGACTGGGGGTCTCAGACGTAACTTGTGATGATGTTGATGAGCGCGTTAACCAATCTACCACGGCAGATGCGTTACTGGTGGAGACACGACCGCTAGCAGATACTGGCAGACCAGGTCTCTCACCGTGACTCCTGCTGCCACTCACCCCTAGTCTGCTGCGACCTCTGCCTGCTGAATCTTGGCCTCTGCCACTCCTCTTTGAACATCCTGGCACTTGTCTGCCTGACATTTTTATGTATTTCCTTATTTAGTATAAACAAATAGGGTTCAATGTGCAGTTTTGCGGTGCCCTGCAGCCTGGTTTATTAAAAAAAAAAACAAATGGGATGCCCCCACAGCAGACCTGAGATCAGTATATATGCACAGCAACAGTGTGTAAGCAGCCTCATACAGGCCAAATTACTTGAAATAAGTGTGCAGCTTAGAGTAAAGACAGAGGCTAATGGTATGTTACAGAATGGGATGCCCCAAGCAGACTTGAGATCAGTAATATATGCGCACAGCAGCAGTGTGTAAGCAGCCTCATACAGGCCAAATTACTTGAAATAAGTGTGCAGCTTAGAGTAAAGACAGAGGCTAATGGTATGTTACAGAATGGGATGCCCCAAGCAGACTTGAAATCAGTAATATATGCGCACAGCAGCAGTGTGTAAGCAGGCTGCAACAGGCCAAATCACTTGAAATAACTGTGCAGCTTAGAGTAAAGACAGAGGCTAATGGTATGTTACAGAATGGGATGCCCCAAGCAGACTTGAGATCAGTATATATGCACACAGCAGCAGTGTGTAAGCAGCCTCATACAGGCCAAATTACTTGAAATAAGTGTGCAGCTTAGAGTAAAGACAGAGGCTAATGGTATGTTACAGAATGGGATGCCCCCAAGCAGACTTGCGATCAGTATATATGCGCACAGCAGCAGTGTGTAAGCAGGCTGCAACAGGCCAAATCACTTGAAATAACTGTGCAGCTTAGAGTAAAGACAGAGGCTAATGGTATGTTACAGAATGGGATGCCCCAAGCAGACTTGAGATCAGTATATATGCACACAGCAGCAGTGTGTAAGCAGCCTCATACAGGCCAAATTACTTGAAATAAGTGTGCAGCTTAGAGTAAAGACAGAGGCTAATGGTATGTTACAGAATGGGATGCCCCAAGCAGACTTGAGATCAGTAATATATGCGCACAGCAGCAGTGTGTAAGCAGGCTGCAACAGGCGAAATCACTTGAAATAACTGTGCAGCTTAGAGTAAAGACAGAGGCTAATGGTATGTTACAGAATGGGATGCCCCAAGCAGACTTGAGATCAGTATATATGCACACAGCAGCAGTGTGTAAGCAGCCTCATACAGGCCAAATTACTTGAAATAAGTGTGCAGCTTAGAGTAAAGACAGAGGCTAATGGTATGTTACAGAATGGGATGCCCCAAGCAGACTTGAGATCAGTAATATATGCGCACAGCAGCAGTGTGTAAGCAGGCTGCAACAGGCCAAATCACTTGAAATAACTGTGCAGCTTAGAGTAAAGACAGAGGTTAATGGTATGTTACAGAATGGGATGCCCCAAGCAGACTTGAGATCAGTATATATGCACACAGCAGCAGTGTGTAAGCAGCCTCATACAGGCCAAATTACTTGAAATAGGTGTGCAGCTTAGAGTAAAGACAGAGGCTAATGGTATGTTACAGAATGGGATGCCCCAAGCAGACTTGAGATCAGTATATATGCGCACAGCAGCAGTGTGTAAGCAGCCTCATACAGGCCAAATTACTTGAAATAAGTGTGCAGCTTACAGTAAAGACAGAGGCTAATGGTATGTTACAGAATGGGATGCCCCAAGCAGACTTGGGATCAGTATATATGCGCACAGCAGCAGTGTGTAAGCAGGCTGCAACAGGCCAAATCACTAGAAATAACTTTGCAGCTTAGAGTAAAGACAGAGGCTAATGGTATGTTACAGAATGGGATGCCCCAAGCAGACTTGAGATCAGTATATATGCACACAGCAGCAGTGTGTAAGCAGCCTCATACAGGCCAAATTACTTGAAATAAGTGTGCAGCTTAGAGTAAAGACAGAGGCTAATGGTATGTTACAGAATGGGATGCCCCAAGCAGACTTGAGATCAGTAATATATGCGCACAGCAGCAGTGTGTAAGCAGGCTGCAACAGGCCAAATCACTTGAAATAACTGTGCAGCTTAGAGTAAAGACAGAGGCTAATGGTATGTTACAGAATGGGATGCCCCAAGCAGACTTGAGATCAGTATATAGGCACACAGCAGTGTGTAAGCAGCCTCATACAGGCCAAATTAGTTGAAATAAGTGTGCAGCTTACAGTAAATAGAGAGGCAAATGAGATCTTACAAAATGGTAATGTTCCCACAGCAGACTTGAGATCAGTTCAGTATATATGCACAGTAAGTGTATAAGCAGCCTGAAAACGCTAACAAAGCCAGTCAGCCAGCCAGTAACACTCAGGCTGGATGAAAAAAAAAAAAATCTCCCTGTGACTGCCTCCGATTTTTCCTAACTTTCCCTGCTTCTCGCTGACATCCTGCCTGTCTCCTGCCTGTCTCCTGCCTGTCTCCTGCCTGTCCCTGTCTGTCCTTGTCTCTCTAACTGTCTCTCCCTGACTACAGCAGCGTCCCGTCTCTCACGAATGCAATAGAGAAATGAGGAAAAGCAAGATGTCCGCCGCCTTAAATAGCGCTGTGACGTCACCGGGCTTGCTGGCTGCTGATAGGCTGCATGTGACTGCCCCAGCATGCACTGGAGCGGGGTAGATGTCTGGACATGTCCCGTCCGCCATCTTAGAATGCCTGTAATGTAAATGAATGGATGTTAAAGGAAAACTTCGAGCGATCGAAGCACGGGGAAATTCGGATTCGATCCGAAACAAATTTTTCATGAAATTCGGATCGAATCCGGGTTCGTCCGGATCGATTCGCTCATCCCTAGTAGCAAGTGGCGACTAAGCCATTTTCATTCATGTGCTAAAGGCATTTAACATGCAGGAAGATTGTCTCACCTTGCTGCAGCATGTGTTTTTGACTTTCTTTGTACATGAATGTATAAAATGTTGGATTGTTTGCATGAACACACATGAAATAATATCATTGTATAGGCATAATTTAGTATGCATAGTAAGCATATGGACTTGGCATGGTTGTCCAGCTTATATATGCATTGCGATATATGTTAACTAACAGTGCCTTTCTCAACAGAAGTCTGAGAGTGTGCAGTGGGTTAAATTGTTTTTGGCTATAGTAATTATCAGTCTAGCCCTAATAGGTACAGATGGCAACTAAAAATAAAAACTAGTCCAATTTAAAGTGGACCAAAACTCTCTAAATATTTTCACATGAAACATGCTTTGCAAGTTAAGTGGACTAATTGGAAGGCCCTTCAGTGCTTTGTAGCACCAGTAATTTAATATACAGCTCCATAGGCTTGCTGGTAGTGTCTGCGAAAGAGATCCTATGTGGGACTGTTTATATACAGGACAATGGGCCAATTTTCTATTTTGATTTTTGATGATGCATGTACATGTTTCATTTGCTATCTTGGTTTTTTAGCTTTAGGCTAAGAGTGGCCTCTAATCTTTTAACTGTCAGCCTACCTACAGATTTTTTCACCTTCTGTTTCCAGACAACTTTTTAAGCATTTTGCACTATATATAATTATTTTCTACCTTCATCCTTCAGGATGATCCATGGAAAGAGTGGTCCCACCCCCTGAGAGAAAACACAAATTGAACAGAGGTTAAATCCCCTTCTTATTCTCACTAATCTGTGTCCTGTAGACAGCTTCATCGTGTCTATGTGTCTGTGACAGCAGGAATCTTGAAATGTACGTAAAATACAGCAGAAAACTTGTTATGTAAACCCATAACAGCAGCAGGTAAAAAGACTGCAGACTGCAGCAGGGAGCAGCACGCGTGCACTGATTAGATGCAAAACTAGAAGATGGCTGGAAGAGAGTGGAAGAAGGCAGGAGCTGCTTGCATCACAGCTAGACTAAGGTAGTAAGGAAGGGACAAAAGTGTCATAGAACCAGGGCTGTTCCTCTTGTTCCCCAGCAGAGGGCACCAAGGTTTCCCGTGCGCTCGTATTTTCGTACCAGGACCAGTAAGCGCGCAATTATGCACTGTGTATTCAATGGATTCATATGCATGTGCGATTATGCGCGGGCATGCACATTGCAAACGCACGAAAATGTGCTCGCTTTTGCGCATGCGCAGGGGCCTTTAAATACTGGTGAGCCCTGAGCTCAATTGCCAGTCTTTCATTTCTCCTGCTTGTTCCCTGAGTTCCAGTCTGCCATTCCTGTGCACCAACCCAGCTTGTTCCTGACTACGCTAATGCTCTCCTGACGACCTCGGCCTGTTTACGACTCCGAACCTGATCTGCCTGCCCACGACCTCGGCCTGCTTACGACTTCGATCCTGATCTGCCTGCCCACGACCTGGGCTTGTTACCACTTCTAGCCTGTTCTGACAGTCACGACTTCAGCTTGTTCTACATTTCCAGTCCAGCTCTGGTCTGTCTTCTACCCAGAACTTGGCAAAACCCACTCCTAGGTTGCCTGACCTGGGGCCTTCCTGTAGCCAAGTCTATCCTCACCTTTAGAGGCTCTAGTGAAAACCAGGTTGGTCCTTAGATTGAAGGCTTCCCGGTCGAGAGGTGAGCCGGTTCTTAGTCTCTGCAATCAGGGTCCACACCTGGTAGCCTGACAGTACCAACCAGTACTTTTGATGATTTGGACCAACAGATGACTGCTCTGACTCAGGCAGTGAGTAATTTACATGCATTCCTGCATCTCTGGAAGAGTTGATTAGTCTTTCTATCAAGATCGATAGAAGACTAATGGAATGTCGTCTTGAGAAGAATAATCCTCAGTCGTTCCATTGGGGTGCTCCTTGTGCAAATGTTCCCTTCCCCAGTCCATCCTCTTCTGCTGCTAGCAGTGGTTCTGAGCCGATGCAACTCAGGGTTTCTCGTCCTTTATTGACATCTGAAGAATGCCTTTGCAGACGCCAGCACAATCTGTGCCTTTACAGCGGGGAGGCTGGTCACTTCCTTTACAGATGCCTGGTCTGTAGCCCCGGGTAAGAAGTTACCTACTAAACATTCTTCGGGCTCCCTCCTGCTCTCCAGTGCTAATCATATCTCCGTTCCGCTCTGTCTACAGTTGCCCGGAAGAAGAATTGAGGTGGCAGCCATTATCAACTCTGGAGCATGCAGTTGCTTTATGGACTTGGAATTTGCTAGGATCCATGAAATTCCCTCCCGGCAACGTCCCTTTCAGCTCACTATCTCTCTGGCTGATGGTTCCGTGCTCAAGACTGGTCCGATTACATCACAGACTTTGTCATTACCTTTTGGTGCCAGGAACTGGGAATGTGACCCCCACCCATTTGACTGCTCCAAAAGGTAATAAACATGTGTCTGGGTATTTATTGTGTGTTTCTTGCACTTTAATTGGCTGTTTTGTGTGTTTTTACTATGGTTTCTAGTTGATTGACATCCCATACAGGTGGTACTTCATATAAGTAAAATATGGAAGTTGGTACTTGGTCAAATATAGACTCCAGTCAAAGTCTATATTCAGTAAAAAAAAACACCAATGATGTGAAGTGCAGCTGCCATGGTTGGAGAGTGTGATTGCTCATCTGTCTAGTTAAAGTCTTTATTGAACACAGTGCAATGATGAGTATTTCTTTCACCTTCTATACCTGTTAATAAAAAGTGGCATGTGTCGATCCAAATCATTTTGAATGGCTCAGTTTTGATCTCATACCATCCCCTGCTTTTCCTGTTATTTTGGGACTACCCTGGCTATTTGCACATAACCCTTCAATAAATTGGTCCACAGGTACTGTTCTGTTTGAGTCTCCTTACTGTCTTCAGGCCTGTTTTTCTAATGCTACAGCCAAGCACCAACTGGCTTTGCCAAGGGGGAGGGTCTTCAAGATGTACCTGAGGCTTATAGGGACTTTAGGGACTTTCATAGGTCCCACTCCGAGAAACCTGGTCCTAGAGTTGGCCGGAGGCCTCCCTTACGGGAGGGGCAATGTCATAGAACCAGGGCTGTTCCACTTGTTCCCCAGCAGAGGGCGTCAAGGTTTCCCGTGTGCTTGCATTTTCGCACTAGGACCAGTAAGCGCACGATTATGCGTGTGCATTTGTGAACTGTGTATTCAATGGATTCATGCGCATGTGCGCGGGCACCGTCTGTGTCGCTAAACGGGTGTTCTAAGCAGGACCTGGACTCGTCCCTTGGGTGAGAAAATTATTGCTATGTTTGACTTTTTCATGCTTTAATACTTCTACTGCCATTGTGTGTTGGAAACGCTGCTAGCACCTTTTTAGAGCACCTATTGCACCTTGCACTTTTGCACATAAAGCACTTTAATAGGTAGTCTATGTTAATTTGGGCAAATCTTTGGCCCTATTTCTTTGCACATATATGGCTTGATGCAGAGCCTCCCCGTTCAGCTATCCCGTGCGTTTTCCCGTTGGTTTTGGCCTGTGATCGGGTCAGGAAAGGGTGCTACGTTGGTTTTAGTGTGCGTTTATGCTCTCAGGTGTGTGCTCAGCCGCCTTTCCGATTGACGGCTCGCAAGAAGCTAATTTCCGGAAAAACGGACGGGTCGTTCATTGGTCCGTTTTTTTCAGTGATGCAGAGCCTTGATTTCCGATTGAAATCAGCCTAATAAAACGTGGCCGCCGTGCCTTCACTTACGGGCAGTTTGACCACCCGTATTAGAGCTCCGTGTCATCATGCATTCATCTGTGGGAGCGCATCAAAGGCGCCAGCTCCGCGATCTTGTCCTGCTGAGCATGGCAGAAACCAGGCTGCACCGAACACCTTTGGACATCGATTGCATGAGTGACGTTGACCTATTCGAGCTGACCCGCCTTAACCGTGTTTCTCTCCATGCCTTGTATAGCGAGCTGCGGCCATGGTTAGCCCCCACCACAAGCAAGGGGCATGCAATTGCAGGTATGACCAAATTGGTTGGCTGCCTGCAATTTTTGGTGAATGGCTCGTTCCAGAGACTGGGTGCCTTCTCCGTGGGGATGTCCCAGTCTACGCTGAGCCGCAGCCTAACCAAGTTTTTGGATGGCATGGCTACCCTGGCACAAAATTATATTTTTTTCCCTCAAACAGGTGAAGCCTGGAATGCGGTTAAGCTGGGCTTTTATAACATATCCGACATGCCCAACGTCATTGGTGCAATTGATTGTACCCATGTCTCATTGGTCCCCCCTGCTGACCAGGAATATCTGTTCCGGTATGTGGTTTGGGTCTGGTTTTATTTTTTTTATTTATTTATTTTTTTTTTATTGTTTGGTGACCTTTTTTAAGGGTCACACTAATTGCTTTTTTTGTGCTGTGTGCAGGAACAGGAAGATGGGACATTCCATCAATGTCCAGGCAGTGGCGGGACCTGATCTGCTTTTTTATAGTACATTTGCTGGATTCCCCGGGTCTACGCATGATGCCCATATATTGAGGAACTCCAGCCTATATGATTGATTTCAATCCTGCGATCTGTCTGGTGGATGGCTACTGGGTATGTGCATTAAACTTGTAGTTGTTGTCCACCATGTCTGATTTAGGTTTTGCCATTACAACCCTAATCTGTGTTTTTTTTTTTTTTTTTTTTGGTTTTTGTTTTTTTTTTAAATTAAAATTAAATGGTTGAAGTGATTGACCCCTATTGCGTCCTGTTCTTGCCCTCTTATGTAAGTACCATCCCACAGACATTTTTAAGGAGTGTACAGGTTGGATGTGCAGGTAGGCCCATTCCAAATTTCATTTCCTCCAACACTACCCCGCTCACCTATTTGTCCCTCTTAAATAATGTTGCTAGGCACCCCTAAACTTTTTTAGTTTTTATAAACTTATGTTTTTTTTTTGTATTTTTGCAGGTGACTCTGGCTATCCTTTGCTCCCCTGGCTGCTCACCCCCATCCTGCACCCATCTTCCCAGGCAGAGGAGCGCTATAATACAGCCCATAGGAGGACTCGCTCTGTGGTTGAATGAGCATTTGGTTTACTAAAGATGCGTTTCCGCTGTCTAGATCAGACTGGGGGGGGGGCACTCCAATATAAGCCGGGCAAGGTCATCCAAATTGTAATAGCTTGTGGGATCCTCCACAACCTGGCCATTCATAGCCGTATTAGCAGATATTCTGACCTGCCTGCCGAACCTTTTTTTTTCTTTCTGAAGAGCACACCCCTCCTTTCTCAGGCAGCCAAAGTGGCACCGCACAAACAATACGTGCGCTAATGTATTTGCATAGAACCCAAGTGTTTTTTGTTTTCTACATTTTTTTGTGCATAAACAAATTTTTAATTTGCATTTGTTTTGTTTTTTCGAAAAGCAAACTTACACGTGGGGTCAGATACTGTAACCAAAAACTTTAGTGGTATGTTGGGTAGGATGGTGCAGATGAATGATGGTGTGGGTGAAAATTTGCAGCAACGTGTGCCAGGCTTTGATTAATGTGCTGCCGCTGTTGGACTATGTCACCCATATGGCTGTTTAGGGCAGACACATTTCTGTTTAATACCTCTAATTGTGTATTTAGGGTTGTTAGTTGGGTGCACACAGTGTCATTGAATTGCTGTGTGCTAGCTGAAAATGCTATATTTTCCTGCCGCCACGCTTCCTCCATAATTTGCAGTTGCCTTCTTTGGCTAATATGGCGCCTGGGATGGGTTCTAGCAGTTGGACAGGTGGTTGGTTCTGGTTCTGAATGAGCTTGTGGATGTGGTGGTTGTGGCTGTGTTGACTGCGTTGCGGCCACTGGCTCAGTAGTGGTTTGTGACATCTGTGGTGTGTCCTCCTCCAAATCTCGGATATGTTCTATTATGGGTGGGCTTACTCTGTTCTGTAAATAAATATAGGTTCATTTTAGTTTTTTTATGGCACACCAATCGATCCTAGTTCAATGTTAAAAGTACACACAAAGGACCATTGACTTACCTCATCCAAATCCTCATTTTGGGTTCGTTGTGTTGAATCCTGGTTTGGCCTTGGCCTCGGGGATAAGCCAGGGGTTGCTTGGCCTTGTGTGTCCTGTTGACTTTGTCCTTTGAATTGAGAATGTAAGATTATATTAAACACCAAGTACAGTGTGTTGTTTAGCATAACACTGGCTTTTGTCCCTCATTTAAAAAGCTCATGGCAAATTCTAACTCACTTTGGGACCTTACATTCCGGTCTGTGTCGTGTGCCTCTTGCAGGCCCTGGACGCTGGCCGGGTGTATGTATGTATAGACATGTTCCTCGGCGGGTGTTAGGATTATTTTTGTGGGTAAGCCACCCCCTGTCTGCTGGCTGGGGAAGATTAAATCACACCTAATAAGTGTTACATCTTGTTACCAATGCGACTATAAATGCATTTAAAATGGGCTTTACCTCTGCTGCCGGCGCATGTCCATTTTTTTTTTCTGTAATATTTAAGGTCCCCAAATTTCCTTTTGATTTGTTCAATATCTCTCCGGACAGATCCCACACTATTTACTTGCCGGCAAATATTAGTCCAGAACTCCTGCTTAGCCTGCTTAGTGGTTGATTTGGAGGTCCGGCCAAATAGGGCATCATAATGCTCGCAAACTGCATTTGCCACAGCCATGCTTTGAGCATCGCAAAAACGTGCAGTTAGTGAGCCACGGCGCAGTTGTCGGCCACATGGGTGTGTGGTGTCCCCTGCATCTGTTGAAATTGATGGTTGGCTATCTGGGGAGTCGTGTGTGGTTCTTGGGCTTATGGGGAAGGGTGATGTTGTGTGTGCTGCTCTGGGTTAATGTCTGGGTTCCTGTTGAGCTATCAGCTGTTGAGCTGGATGTGGAATCTGAGGTACTGAAATTGGGAGAACCAGAGGGTTGAGGTGGAGGGGTGGGTGACCTTGGTGGGGTGGAGGGTAGGAATGAGCGAATCGATCCGGACGAACCCGGATTCGATCCGAATTTCATGAAAAATTCGATTCGGATCGAATCCGAATTTCCCCGTGCTTCGATCGCTCGAAGTTTTCCTTTAACATCCGTTCATTTACATTACAGGCATTCTAAGATGGCGGACGGGACATGTCCAGACATCTACCCCCCTCCAGTGCATGCTGGGGCAGTCACATGCTGCCTATCAGCAGCCAGAAAGCCCGGTGACGTCACAGCGCTATTTAAGGCAGCGGACATCTTGCTTTTCCTCATTTCTCTATTGTATTCGTGAGAGACAGGACACTGCTGTAGTCAGGGAGAGACAGTTAGACAGACAGGGACAGACAGGGACAGACAGGAGACAGGCAGGAGACAGGCAGGAAGTCAGCGAGAAGCAGGGAAAGTTAGGAAAAATCGGAGGCAGTCACAGGGAGATTTTTTTTTTTTTCATCCAGCCTGAGTGTTACTGGCTGGCTGACTGGCTTTGTTAGCGTTTTCAGGCTGCTTATACACTTTTACTGTGTGCATATATACTGAACTGATCTCAAGTCTGCTGTGGGAACATTACCATTTTGTAAAATCTCATTAGCCTCTGTATCTCCTCTAAGCTGCACAGTTATTTAAAGTAATTTGGCCTGTTATAGCCTGCTAAGACACTGTTGCTGTGCATATATACTGATCTCAAGTCTGCTGTGGGCATCCCATTCTGTAACATCACATTAGCCTCTGTATTCACTGTAAGCTGCACAGTTATTTAAAGTAATTTGGAGCCTGCTAAGACACTGTTGCTGTGCATATATACTGATCTCAAGTCTGCTGGGGGCATCCCATTCTGTAACATACCATTAGCCTCTGTATTCACTGTAAGCTGCACAGTTATTTAAAGTAATTTGGCCTGTTTTAGCCTGCTAAGACACTGTTGCTGTGCATATATACTGATCTCAAGTCTGCTGGGGGCATCCCATTCTGTAACATACCATTAGCCTCTGTATTCACTGTAAGCTGCACAGTTATTTAAAGTAATTTGGCCTGTATGAGCCTGCTTACACACTGTTGCTGTGTGCATATATACTGATCTCAAGTCTGCTTGGTGGCATCCCATTCTGTAACATACCATTAGCCTCTGTATTCACTGTAAGCTGCACAGTTATTTAAAGTAATTTGGCCTGTATGAGCCTGCTTACACACTGTTGCTGTGTGCATATATACTGATCTCAAGTCTGCTGTGGGCATCCCATTCTGTAACATACCATTAGCCTCTGTATTCACTGTAAGCTGCACAGTTATTTAAAGTAATTTGGCCTGTTTTAGCCTGCTAAGACACTGTTGCTGTGCATATATACTGATCTCAAGTCTGCTGGGGGCATCCCATTCTGTAACATACCATTAGCCTCTGTATTCACTGTAAGCTGCACAGTTATTTAAAGTAATTTGGCCTGTATGAGCCTGCTTACACACTGTTGCTGTGTGCATATATACTGATCTCAAGTCTGCTTGGTGGCATCCCATTCTGTAACATACCATTAGCCTCTGTATTCACTGTAAGCTGCACAGTTATTTAAAGTAATTTGGCCTGTATGAGCCTGCTTACACACTGTTGCTGTGTGCATATATACTGATCTCAAGTCTGCTGTGGGCATCCCATTCTGTAACATCACATTAGCCTCTGTATTCACTGTAAGCTGCACAGTTATTTAAAGTGATTTGGCCTGTTTTAGCCTGCTAAGACACTGTTGCTGTGCATATATACTGATCTCAAGTCTGCTGGGGGCATCTCATTCTGTAACATACCATTAGCCTCTGTATTCACTGTAAGCTGCACAGTTATTTAAAGTAATTTGGCCTGTATGAGCCTGCTTACACACTGTTGCTGTGTGCATATATACTGATCTCAAGTCTGCTTGGGGGCATCCCATTCTGTAACATACCATTAGCCTCTGTATTCACTGTAAGCTGCACAGTTATTTAAAGTAATTTGGCCTGTATGAGCCTGCTTACACACTGTTGCTGTGTGCATATATACTGATCTCAAGTCTGCTGTGGGCATCCCATTCTGTAACATCACATTAGCCTCTGTATTCACTGTAAGCTGCACAGTTATTTAAAGTAATTTGGCCTGTTTTAGCCTGCTAAGACACTGTTGCTGTGCATATATACTGATCTCAAGCCTGCTGGGGGCATCCCATTCTGTAACATACCATTAGCCTCTGTATTCACTGTAAGCTGCACAGTTATTTAAAGTAATTTGGCCTGTATGAGCCTGCTTACACACTGTTGCTGTGTGCATATATACTGATCTCAAGTCTGCTTGGGGGCATCCCATTCTGTAACATACCATTAGCCTCTGTATTCACTGTAAGCTGCACAGTTATTTAAAGTAATTTGGCCTGTTTTAGCCTGCTTACACACTGTTGCTGTGTGCATATATACTGATCTCAAGTCTGCTGTGGGCATCCCATTCTGTAACATCACATTAGCCTCTGTATTCACTGTAAGCTGCACAGTTATTTAAAGTAATTTGGCCTGTTTTAGCCTGCTAAGACACTGTTGCTGTGCATATATACTGATCTCTAGTCTGCTTGGGGGCATCCCATTCTGTAACATACCATTAGCCTCTGTATTCACTGTAAGCTGCACAGTTATTTAAAGTAATTTGGCCAGTATGAGCCTGCTTACACACTGTTGCTGTGTGCATATATACTGATCTCAGGTCTGCTGTGGGGGCATCCCATTCTGTAACATACCATTAGCCTCTGTATTCACTGTAAGCTGCACAGTTATTTAAAGTAATTTGGCCTGTATGAGCCTGCTTACACACTGTTGCTGTGTGCATATATACTGATCTCAGGTCTGCTGTGGGGGCATCCCATTTGTTTTTGACTGCTTTTAATAAACCAGGCCGCAGAGCACCGCAAAGCTGCACATTGAACCCTATCTGTTTATACTAAATAAGGAAATACATAAAAATGTCAGGCAGACAAGTGCCAGGATGTTCAAAGAGGAGTGGCAGAGGCCAAGATTCAGCAGGCAGATGTCGCAGCAGACTAGGGGCGAGTGGCAGCAGGAGTCACGGTGAGAGACCTGGTCTGCCAGTATCTGCTAGCGGTCGTGTCTCCACCAGTAACGCATCTGCCGTGGTAGATTGGTTAACGCGCTCATCAACAACATCATCACAACTTACGTCTGAGACCCCCAGTCTAGGGTCGGTAGGTTCCTCTGACACAACCCTGAGTTGGCATGCCCCGAGAGCAGTCCCTGTCCTCCCATTGCCTCTGTCCTACGCCGTTCCCTCCCCCAGCGACGTATCCTATGCTTTGGGTTCAGCTCCACTGAGGAGGACGATCAGATAGAGGACAGTCAGCAGCTACTGCCCAGCCAAGAAATTGAGGTGGCTTCTTTAGCTAGGCAGACAAATAGTGATGTGGACAGTGTCGTGGGTGCTGCGAGCGTTCCAGCTCCTGCGCCAGACACTGTTGACGAATCCACGAACATCAGTGACGTACAGCCACAACTCGGTGATAATGATGATGACGATGAAGCCGATCGCACTTGGGAGCCGGGTGATGAAGGGGCTTCATCGTCATCATCAGGAGAAGAGGGGCGCAGGTTGCCCCGGAGTCAGCAGCTCAGGCAGCAAGGTGTTAGCAGCATGGTTGGCAGTCAGCATGGGGGCACAATTGTAAAGCCTGGAGCCAAACGGGGCCGGGGTAGAGCACCTGCTGTGCGGCAGGCTACCTTATCGGGAGGTAGTGGGGCAGGGGTTCCTGGAGTTGGCGACAATAGCAGCGAATCAGTGAGGCATGTTGGTGGGAAAAGTAGCTACTCGGCAGTGTGGCAGTTTTTCCTGAAGCATCCGCAGGAGGGTAACATGGCCACATGCAAGATATGTAGGCAGAAGGTGAAGCGTGGCCAGGGCCCAAATGTTGGCACCACGGCCCTGCGTCAACATATGATGCGTCACCATAAAGCGACCTGGGAGAACCGAGGCTCCCAAGGGGTGGTCCAGTCTGCTTCCTCACCAAGTGGCACGCCGCTCCCAATTTCTGCCAGCCAAGGCTCCAGCACCTCAGCCAAAGGCAGCTGTCTGTCATACCCATCCTCTGTCGCTCCTGCTCCTCCTCCTCCTCCTCCTCCAAGTCATGCATCCCGCCAGCAATCCATCAGCGAAGCCAAGTCCAAGAGACAGCAGTATGCGCCCACTCATCCTACGGCGCAGAAGCTGAATGTGCTCCTGTCCAAGTTGCTGGTGCTGCAGTCGCTCCCTTTTCAGGTGGTGGACTCTGCACCTTTCAGAGAACTGATGGCTTGTGCCGAGCCGAAGTGGAGAGTCCCAAGCCGTCATTTCTTTGCCAAGAAGGCAGTACCAGCGCTGCATACTTTTGTTGAACAGAAGGTGGGCCAGTCCTTGAGCCTGTCGGTGTGTAGCAAAGTGCATGGCAGCGCCGACGTCTGGAGCTGTAACTACGGTCAGGGACAGTACATGTCGTTTACGGCCCACTGGGTGAATGTGGTCCCTTTGCAGCAGCAACTTGGACAGGTCACGCCGCTTCGGCCTCCGCGTTCCCTGCCCGTTGGGCCTGTGACACCGTGCGACTCGGCCTCCTCATCCTCCGCCATCTCCTCACCCTCCACTGTAGGCTCAAGTCTCAGTGCCCCTCCAGTCTACCATGTGTGCAGGGCACGGAGGTGTCACGCAGTGCTTCAAATGGTTTGTCTTGGCGAACGGAGTCACACAGGGGAGGAACTGCTTAAATTTAGTCATCAGGAAATCCAAACATGGCTTACTCCAAGAAAACTTAAAATGGGAATCATGGTTACCGACAATGGGAAGAACATTTTGTCTGCGCTGCGCCAAGGAAGGCTGACCCATGCCCCCTGCATGGCTCACGTCTTCAATCTGGTTGTCAAGCAGTTTCTGAAGTGTTCCCCCCATATGCAAGACATCCTAACAACTTCAAGGAAACTTTGCATGCACTTCAGCCACTCATACACCGCCAAACACACCCTTCTTGAGCTACAGCGTCAGAACGGTATCCCCCAACATAGTCTGATTTGCGATGTTTCCACCCGTTGGAATTCTACCCTTCACATGTTGGACCGATTATATGAACAGAGAAAAGCCATCACGGATTTCCTGATGATCCAAGCGGATAAGGGGACTCCCCTGTGTAACTTCAATGTCAACCAGTGGCAGCTCATACGTGACACCTGCCGTTTGCTCAGGCCCTTTGAGGAAGCCACTTTATTTGTCAGTCGGCAGGATTACGGGATGAACGACGTGATTCCACTGCTTCATGTACTACAGCACATGTTGGAAACCATGGCTGGTCAGGGCACTGGAGACATGGCGTCTACATCTTACGGCCACATGAACCCCGTTGGAGCTGAACAGGAGGAGGAGGAGGAGTAAGAGGAGGAGGAGGGGCACAGGGAAGCACAGTTTAGGCTTGGCGAAATGGCTGGTTTATCTAGTCAGCGGACAGGAGAGGAGGAGCAGGAGCAGCCAGAGGAGCTAGAGGGTTTTGAGGAAGGCGAGACAAAGGACCCGGACACATCGTGGCAGTATGCAGTGGAGATGGAGACAGGTAGTCCCTCCGAGTCACTTGCGCAAATGGCAGGAAGCATGCTCACGTGCTTGCGTAGTGACCCCAGAATTGTTTCCATTAGTCGGCGGGATGACTTCTGGCTGTCCACCTTATTGGACCCTCGCTTCCGGCACAAAATGGGGGCATTTTTTAAACCCGCCGAGAGGGAGGACAAACTGAACTACTACAAAGACATTCTACGTAGTCAGTTGGCCGATGCCTATCTGCGCCATGGTCCATACTCTCGCAGGTCTGACTCGAGGGGACCTCTGCGCTCACCTTCCACTGCCATGGCTGCTGGGGGGGTTGGCAGGAGCAGCAGCAGCAGCTCCATCAGCAGCAGCCTCAGTCTTCAGTCGCTAATGAGTAGCTTTCTACACCCGCATAGTGAGGCTACTCATGAGCAGCAGGAAGACCTGGAGCAGGACCTCAACCAGCAGGTCATGTCATACCTTGACATGACCATGCCAACACACCTTGAGGATCCGCTGGACTTCTGGGCAGCCAAACTTGATTTGTGGCCGCAACTAGCAGAGTTTGCCCTGGAAAAGCTGTCCTGCCCGGCAAGTAGCGTGCCATCTGAGCGGGTGTTCAGTGCGGCGGGGGCCATAGTTACGGCGAGGAGAACTCGTCTGTCAACTAAAAATGTGGAGAGACTCACCTTTGTCAAAATGAATCAGGGATGGATCAGCCAGGATTTCCACCCACCAATGCCTGATGCATGCGACTAGATTCAGCATGGTGTCACGTTTTACACTTTCCAAATGGTGCAAAACATATTTATGTCTTTAGGCCAATTTTTGGGCTCCGCCGGATGCCAACTTCAGGGTGTGCCTTTCAGCCAATTTTTGGGGTCCTGCTGCTGCTGCTTGCAACTCCAGGGTGTGATTCATCCAATTTTTGGGCTCCTGCTGCCAACTCCAGTGTCTCTTTAAAGCAATGTTTGGGCTCCTGCTGCTGCTTGCAACTCCAGGGTGTGATTCATCCAATTTTTGGGCTCCTGCTGCCAACTCCAGTGTCTCTTTCAAGCTATGTTTGGGCTCCTGCTGCTGCTTGCAGCTTCAGGGTGTGATTCATCCAGTTTTTGGGCTCATGCTGCCAACTCCAGTGTCTCTTTCAGCCAATGTTTGGGCTGCTGCTGCTTGCAACTCCAGGGTGTGATTCATCCAATTTTTGGGCTCCTGAAGCCAACTCCAGTGTCTCTTTAAAGCAATGTTTGGGCTCCTGCTGCTGCTTGCAACTCCAGGGTGTGATTCAGCCAATATTTGGGCTCCTGCTGCCAACTCCAGTGTCTCTTTCAGCCAATGTTGGGCTCCTGCTGCTGCTGCTTGCAACTCCAGGGTGTGATTCATCCAATTTTTGGGCTCCTGCTGCCAACTCCAGTGTATCTTTCAAGCTATGTTTGGGCTCCTGCTGCTGATGCTTGCAACTCCAGGGTGTGATTCATCCAATTTTTGGGCTCCTGCTGCCAACTCCAGTGTCTCTTTCAGCCAATGTTTAGGCTCCTGCTGCTGCTGCTTGCAACTTCAGGGTGTGATTCAACCAATTTTTGGGCTCCTGAAGCCAACTCCAGTGTCTCTTTAAAGTAATGTTTGGGCTCCCGCTGCTGCTTGCAACTCCAGGGTGTGATTCAGCCAATTTTTGGGCTCCTGCTGCCAACTCCAGTGTCTCTTTCAGCCAATGTTTGGGCTCCTGCTGCTGCTGCTTGTGACTCCAGGGTGTCATTCAGCCAATTTTTGGGCTCCTGCTGGCAACTCCAGTGTGTCTTTCAAGCTATGTTTGGGCTGGTGCTGCTGCTGCTTGCAACTCCAGGGTGTGATTCATCCAATTTTTGGGCTCCTGCTGCCAACTCCAGTGTCTCTTTCAAGCTATGTTTGGGCTCCTGCTGCTGCTGCTTGCAACTCCAGGGTGTGATTCATCCAATTTTTGGGCTCCTGCTGCCAACTCCAGTGTCTCTTTCAAGCTATGTTTGGGCTCCTGCTGCTGCTGCTTGCAACTCCAGGGTGTGATTCATCCAATTTTTGGGCTCCTGCTGCCAACGCCAGTGTCTCTTTCAAGCTATGTTTGGGCTCCTGCTGCTTCTGCTTGCAACTCCAGGGTGTGATTCATCCAATTTTTGGCCTCCTGCAGCCAACTCCAGTGTCTCTTTAAAGTAATGTTTGGGCTCCTGCTGCTGCTTGCAACTCCAGGGTGTGATTCATCCATTTTTTGGGCTCCTGCTGCCAACTCCAGTGTCTCTTTCAAGCTATGTTTGGGCTGCTGCTGCTGCTTGCAGCTCCAGGATGTGATTCATCCAGTTTTTGGGCTCCTGCTGCCAACTCCAATGTCTCTTTAAAGCAACGTTTGGGCTCCTGCTGCTGCTTGCAACTCCAGGGTGTGATTCATCCAATTTTTGGGCTCCTGCTGCCAACTCCAGTGTCTCTTTCAAGCTATGTTTGGGCTCCTGCTGCTGCTTGCGACTCCAGGGTGTCATTCAGCCAATTTTTGGGCTCCTGCTGCCAACTCCAGTGTCTCTTTCAAGCTATGTTTGGGCTCCTGCTGCTTGCAACTTCAGGGTGTGATTCTTCCAAGTTTTGGGCTCCTGCTGCCAACTCCAGTGTCTCTTTCAAGCTATGTTTGGGCTGCTGCTGCTGCTTGCAACTCCAGGGTGTGATTCATCCAATTTTTAGGCTCCTGCTGCCAACCCCAGTGTCTCTTTAAAGCAATGTTTGGGGTCCTGCTGCTGCTTGCAATTCCAGGGTGTGATTCATCCAATTTTTGGTCTCCTGCTGCCAACTCCAGTGTCTCTTTCAAGCTATGTTTGGGCTGCTGCTGCTGCTTGCAACTTCAGGGTGTGATTCATCCAATTTGTGGGCTCCTGCTGCCAATGCCAGTGTCTCTTTCAAGCAATGTTTGGGCTCCTGCTGCTGCTTGCAACTCTAGGGTGTAATGTAGCCAATTTTTGGGCTCCTGCTGCCAACTCCAGTGTCTCTTTCAGCCAATATTGGGCTCCTGCTGCTTGCAACTCCAGGGTGTGATTCAGCCAATTTTTGGGCTCCTGCTGCCAACTCCAGTGTCTCTTTCAGCCAATGTTTGGGCTCCTGCTGCTGCTGCTAGCAGCTCCAGGGTGTGATTCATCCAATTTTTGGGCTCCTGAACCCAACTCCAGCGTCTCTTTAAAGTAATGTTTGGGCTCCTGCTGCTGCTTGCGACTCCAGGGTGTCATTCAGCCATTTTTTGGGCTCCTGCTGCCAACTCCAATGTCTCTTTAAAGCAATGTTTGGGCTCCTGCTGCTGCTTGCAACTCCAGGGTGTGATTCATCCAATTTTTGGGCTCCTGCTGCCAACTCCAGTGTCTCTTTCAAGCTATGTTTGGGCTCCTGCTGCTGCTGCTTGCAACTCCAGGGTGTGATTCATCCAATTTTTGGGCTCCTGCTGCCAACGCCAGTGTCTCTTTCAAGCTATGTTTGGGCTCCTGCTGCTTCTGCTTGCAACTCCAGGGTGTGATTCATCCAATTTTTGGCCTCCTGCAGCCAACTCCAGTGTCTCTTTAAAGTAATGTTTGGGCTCCTGCTGCTGCTTGCAACTCCAGGGTGTGATTCATCCATTTTTTGGGCTCCTGCTGCCAACTCCAGTGTCTCTTTCAAGCTATGTTTGGGCTCCTGCTGCTGCTGCTTGCAACTCCAGGGTGTGATTCATCCAATTTTTGGGCTCCTGCTGCCAACTCCAGTGTCTCTTTCAAGCTATGTTTGGGCTCCTGCTGCTGCTGCTTGCAACTCCAGGGTGTGATTCATCCAATATTTGGGCTCCTGCTGCCAAGGCCAGTGTCTCTTTCAAGCTATGTTTGGGCTCCTGCTGCTTCTGCTTGCAACTCCAGGGTGTGATTCATCCAATTTTTGGCCTCCTGCAGCCAACTCCAGTGTCTCTTTAAAGTAATGTTTGGGCTCCTGCTGCTGCTTGCAACTCCAGGGTGTGATTCATCCATTTTTTGGGCTCCTGCTGCCAACTCCAGTGTCTCTTTCAAGCTATGTTTGGGCTGCTGCTTGCAGCTTCAGGGTGTGATTCATCCAGTTTTTGGGCTCCTGCTGCCAACTCCAATGTCTCTTTAAAGCAATGTTTGGACTCCTGCTGCTGCTTGCAACTCCAGGGTGTGATTCATCCAATTTTTGGGCTCCTGCTGCCAACTCCAGTGTCTCTTTCAAGCTATGTTTGGGCTCCTGCTGCTGCTGCTTGCAACTCCAGGGTGTGATTCATCCAATTTTTGGGCTCCTGCTGCCAACGCCAGTGTCTCTTTCAAGCTATGTTTGGGCTCCTGCTGCTTCTGCTTGCAACTCCAGGGTGTGATTCATCCAATTTTTGGCCTCCTGCAGCCAACTCCAGTGTCTCTTTAAAGTAATGTTTGGGCTCCTGCTGCTGCTTGCAACTCCAGGGTGTGATTCATCCATTTTTTGGGCTCCTGCTGCCAACTCCAGTGTCTCTTTCAAGCTATGTTTGGGCTCCTGCTGCTGCTGCTTGCAACTCCAGGGTGTGATTCATCCAATTTTTGGGCTCCTGCTGCCAACTCCAGTGTCTCTTTCAAGCTATGTTTGGGCTCCTGCTGCTGCTGCTTGCAACTCCAGGGTGTGATTCATCCAATATTTGGGCTCCTGCTGCCAAGGCCAGTGTCTCTTTCAAGCTATGTTTGGGCTCCTGCTGCTTCTGCTTGCAACTCCAGGGTGTGATTCATCCAATTTTTGGCCTCCTGCAGCCAACTCCAGTGTCTCTTTAAAGTAATGTTTGGGCTCCTGCTGCTGCTTGCAACTCCAGGGTGTGATTCATCCATTTTTTGGGCTCCTGCTGCCAACTCCAGTGTCTCTTTCAAGCTATGTTTGGGCTGCTGCTTGCAGCTTCAGGGTGTGATTCATCCAGTTTTTGGGCTCCTGCTGCCAACTCCAATGTCTCTTTAAAGCAATGTTTGGGCTCCTGCTGCTGCTTGCAACTCCAGGGTGTGATTCATCCAATTTTTGGGCTCCTGCTGCCAACGCCAGTGTCTCTTTCAAGCTATGTTTGGGCTCCTGCTGCTTCTGCTTGCAACTCCAGGGTGTGATTCATCCAATTTTTGGCCTCCTGCAGCCAACTCCAGTGTCTCTTTAAAGTAATGTTTGGGCTCCTGCTGCTGCTTGCAACTCCAGGGTGTGATTCATCCAATTTTTTGGGCTCCTGCTGCCAACTCCAGTGTCTCTTTCAAGCTATGTTTGGGCTCCTGCTGCTGCTGCTTGCAACTCCAGGGTGTGATTCATCCAATTTTTGGGCTCCTGCTGCCAACTCCAGTGTCTCTTTCAAGCTATGTTTGGGCTCCTGCTGCTGCTGCTTGCAACTCCAGGGTGTGATTCATCCAATTTTTGGGCTCCTGCTGCCAACGCCAGTGTCTCTTTCAAGCTATGTTTGGGCTCCTGCTGCTTCTGCTTGCAACTCCAGGGTGTGATTCATCCAATTTTTGGCCTCCTGCAGCCAACTCCAGTGTCTCTTTAAAGTAATGTTTGGGCTCCTGCTGCTGCTTGCAACTCCAGGGTGTGATTCATCCATTTTTTGGGCTCCTGCTGCCAACTCCAGTGTCTCTTTCAAGCTATGTTTGGGCTCCTGCTGCTGCTGCTGCTTGCAACTCCAGGGTGTGATTCATCCAATTTTTGGGCTCCTGCTGCCAACTCCAGTGTCTCTTTCAAGCTATGTTTGGGCTCCTGCTGCTGCCGCTGCTGCTTGCAACTCCAGGGTGTCATTCAGCCAATTTTTGGGCTCCTGCTGCCAACTCCAGGATGTCTTTCAGCCAATATTTGGGCTCCTGATGCTGCCAGCTCCAGGGTGTGTTTTTCAGGCAATATAGGGGCCCCTCATAGTAATGCCACCTCAACTCTCTGCAATTGTGCTGCTCTGTGATTCTAATAGCGATGCCTCTGATATGCATGCCCTAATTATTTACAGTATTATTTCACTAACCCAGCAAGCATCCTATGCGTGTTACAGTAAGGCAGAATGGTTTACAGCCCTATTGAGGCTCTAGGAAGCTCAGAAATAGCCGTTTTTAATAGCGATTCGTCGCGAATAAATTCGGGTCGAAACGATTTTTGTTGGAAAATTCGGCGAATCAGTCGAATCGAATTTTTCAAAAGTTCGCTCATCTCTAATTATAAACTGATTTAAAGGAGTGTTGAGCACTAGTGCTGGTATTTAAAAGAAGATATTTGGAGTTTTGAGATGTTATAGCAGAGTCTGAGTATGATGTTATGGACCATATAATCGGTTATTTTCTGTTTTTTATCTGATAATCAACCATAGAGAGGAAATATTTGGACTTTTTGGATGTTATAGCGGAATATGGTGTTATAGACTTTTCTATAATTGATTGTTAATTCTTACAGCAAAGCTTTGAGGGAAGGTGAGTCTAGTTATGTATGTTTCTTGAGCGTCACTGTTGTCTGTCATGATCTTCTTATCAACCACAAGAGCTTATTCTGCGACTGTCGGCAGAGTCTGGGATTTCCATTATGAGATATAATATAGTTTTTGTTCTGACTAATAGTCACATAATTATGAACCCACCTATGATACTGTATGCTGGAGCCATTTTACAGGTGGCCATTCCCACCAATACACCCTGTTCCTAACCATAGTAAATAGACACTTTCCGGAGAGACATGTTATGCTTAACCCCTGATCTAGATCCACAACAACAACATACTGTACGTCAGAACCAAACGGGTAAAAGAATGTAATAGTGTCATCTGTAGCATCTTGTAAGGATTCTGTAATACTTTTTCTAGGCCAAGATGGCTATGGATAGTTTATGCACAAGAATAATTATTATTTGAAGTCTCTATTTTGTGTGTTTTAATAAACTCTTTTTCAAAAGTCCGTTTTGCAATTTGATTTTAATTATGCATTTTAATTTGCTTGCTTTCAGCTCAGGTTTGCCCTTCTCCGCCAATTATAAAGAAAGGTCATTTTAATCCTGTAAAGGATGAATATGTTTATCTTGACACTGTGATATACTCCTGTGACGTAAACTTAGCACTTATTGGTGAAAGCAGCATTTCATGTAAAGAGGATGGAAAATGGAGTTCAGCTGCACCTGTGTGCAAAGGTAGTTTATAATTTGTGATTTTTGTTTAACTTAATACTTATGTGCCACTAACAATGCATCCTTCAGGTGTAGAATAAACACTTTGCATTACAAAAGTAGAGAAACTTTTGTCTTTCTTTATATGTGATTCTTGACCTATCTCTTGATATTGTATATGTCATGACACCTAAAACTGCCCAAGTACATATTTTCCAGTCTTTAGTAGAAAAAGAAATGTTATTTTAGACTATACTAACCTTTACCTGTGATTGTGCAGCAGTAATAAACAGATACAATCTATAGGCCTATTACAAGCTTTCGAAAGCTGGAGGTGTTATTAAAGCTATGAAATAAGACCAATTCAGGTTATCACATCTTCATCAGTTGTGAATACCAAACAAACAGCTTAAATCATTTCATTGAAAGGAATTTCCAATGTGGAGTATTCCATTGACCAATAAAAGCATAACAAAGCGTAACAAAAAATCACTGTGTGCGTCTTTTATATCTGTTTAAAAAGATGTAGCCTTTGTGCTTTATTTTCTCTGATCATGGGCAGCCTGGGCAGGTGCTGGGGCCACTTACCCTGTTTCCATGAAAATAAGACCTACTCTGAAAATAAGCCCTAATATGATTTTTCCAGTTTTTTTGCTAATGTGTGAAATATAAGCCCTAACCAGAAAAATAAGCCCTAGTAACGACGGGAGCAGCTGTAAGGGAGGGTGAGGACACATCAAGCCTGCAAAGGAGGGTGAGGACACATTAAATCACACAGGTAAGCTTGTCTGTTGGGATTAAAACGTCTGATCTTGCTGGCCCTACCCCAGCCTGCCACTATGCCTGGCACATGAATGAGTCCCACGCTGCCTGACGTCTGTGCACGTACTGTACTGAAGCTGCTGTACTGTCGCCACCATTTTGGCAGCTGCCAGTCGGCTACAAGACATCCCCTGATAATAAGCCCTATCACCATTTTTTCAGCAAAAATTAATATAATATATAAATTAATATAATACCTGTCTTATTTTTTGCCCGGCCCACTTTAGTTTTGCCCGGCCCACTTATGGGTAACTGTATTTATTGAGGAAAGGGTTGGCATACCTCTGGGGATTGAAGTGCAGATTGTCACTGGGAATTGTTTTACTTATCCTTCCTCTGCATGGGCTCCACTTGCTGTGATTTTCCTGGTTTTGTTTCATGCCCCCGGTAAATCCCAAATGGGGATGCCCTGCTGTGGGACCCCCCCCCCCCCAAATCCCCTGTAAAACTCGGCCTTAGGACCAGCAGGTTGCAAGTTCCCAGTCATTGGGCAAGTGCTTCTGAGTAAGGCACCCCCGCAACTGCTCCCTGGGAGCGCAAGAATACAATGGCCACCTATGCCCCCAAAATTCCAAAAAGTAAGCTGATACCTGTGATCTAGGGGGTTTCACAGAGCAGGACATCCCAATTTTGGATGCCCTATAGGAAGGCTAGCATTTAAATTCCAGAGCTGACCACTTTAAAGTAAAGGGGTTCTACAGGTGAAAGTTGGTACAGATTAAGCTGGTGATCACAACAGCTCCTTAACTTCAGGGTCTCCTCCCTTGGTGCTTAAGTAGCGCAAGGTGTTAAAATAAAAAGTTAACACCCCATCACATCATCCAGCTTGCTCCCTTGGCGTTCCTGGGGGTGGCTGGACAGAAGCGGCATACCCTGCTGTGTGCACGCTCAGGGCCTGGTATCTTGAATGAATGCAGGTAGAGCCATATTTAAGGTTCTTGCTGCACTAGGCACTATTGAAGTTAGCGCCCCCTATCGGTATTCTTAAAGCAGAATTCTGCCATGCAGTGGACTATACTCAACTGATCGAGGATGGGTCTGCAGGAGGCATGGCACTGGAAGCTACAGCACAAACTGAGGCAGCTAGCACCACTTCCATTAAGAAGCCTTGGATGCTGTGGCTCTGGGTCCCTGCACCAACCGAATCCCTCACCTCCTAATTGCTGCTGCTTGTGCCTCATTTAATATGAAGCCCTGGCTGCTGTAGTCGTAGCGGTACCTGTGAGTCTGCTTTAAAGTGGAATAAAACGCTGCACGGCCGGCCCTGGAATTGAAAATATTCCAGGGCCAGCCGCTGGCCTTCCCCCAGGACCTCCCGAGTTGTGGTGCCCACTGTGTGAAACTCATAAAGACCAGAAAACTCACCTTTCCTCATTGTGTCATGTGTCGTGCATATGTAATTCAGCAAACAGCTCTGACTGTACATCCTTAGGTTGTGCGTGCGACAGGGACAGGAGCTTGTGTGCTGCTGGGGATGCAGCCACTTGCCCTCCCCATTGCAGTCTATCAGAACTGTTTGCCGAATTACATATGCACAGCAAATGTCTCTGATTGGCTGCGCACCCATGCATGTACCATAGAAAGAAAGGAGGGAATGTGGAAAGAAATAAAGGATGGAATGTGGAAAAGAGAAAGGAGGGAATGTGAAAAAGAGAGAAAGGATGGAATGTGGAAAAGAGAGAAAGGATGGAATGTGGAAAAGAGAGAAAGGATAAAATGTGGAAAGAAAGAAAGGATGGAATGTGGAAAAGAGAGAAAGGATGGAATGTGGAAAAGAGAGAAAGGATAAAATGTGGAAAGAAAGAAAGGATGGAATGTGGAAAAGAGAAAGGAGGGAATGTGAAAAAGAGAGAAAGGATGGAATGTGGAAAAGAGAGAAAGGATAAAATGTGGAAAGAAAGAAAGGATGGAATGTGGAAAAGAGAAAGGAGGGAATGTGAAAAAGAGAGAAAGGATGGAATGTGGAAAAGAGAGAAAGGAGGGAATATGGAAAAAGAGAGAAAGGAGGGAATACATATGAATACATACGAATTAAATATGCAAGTACCCTAGGAAATAAAAAAGAGAGAAGAAGAGAGAATGAGGAATAGAGAAAGAATGAGGGAATATGAAAGTAATGGAATGTGGAAAAGAGAAAGGAGAATGTGGAAAGAGAGAAAGGATGGAATGTGGAAAAAAGAAATGAGGGAATGTGAAAAAGAGAGAAAGGAGGGAATGTGAAAAAGAAAGAAAGGAGGGAATATGGAAAATAGAGAGAAAGGAGGGAATGTGAAAAAAGACAGAAGGGAAGGAATATGGAAAATAGAGAGAAATGAGGGAATGTGAAAAAGAGAGAAAAAGGGGTGTGTGAAAAAGAGAGAAAAGGGGGAATGTGAAAAAGACAGAAAGGAGGGAATATGGAAAATAGAGAGAAAGGAGGGAATGTGGAAAAATAGAGAAAGATGGAAATGTGGAAAAGAGAGAAAGGAGGGAATGTGGAAAAGAGAGAAAGGAGAGAATGTGGAAAAAGAGAGGAGGTAATGTGGAAAAAGAGAGAAAGGAGGGAATATGGAAAAAGAGAAAGGAGGGAAAGTGGAAAAAAGAGAAAGGAGGGAATGTAGAAAAAGAGAGAAAGGAGGAAATGTGGAAAAGAGAGAAAGGAAGGAATGTGGAAAAAGAGGGGAGGGGATGTGGAAAAGAGAGAAAAGAGGGAATATGGAAAAAGAGAGGAGGTAATGTGGAAAAAGAGAGGAGGGAATGTGGAAAAAGAGAGAAAGGAGGGAATATGGAAAAAGAGAGAAAGGAGGGAAAGTGGAAAAAAAGGTAAAAGGAGGGAATGTAGAAAAAGAGAGGAGGAAATGTGGAAAAGAGAGAAAGGAAGGAATGTGGAAAAAGAGAGGAGGGGATGTGGAAAAGAGAGAAAAGAGGGAATGTGGAAAAAGGGAGAAAGGAGGGAATGTGGAAAAAGAGAGAAAGGGGGGAATGTGGAAAGGAGAGAAAGGAGGTAATGTGGAAAAAGAGAGAAAGGAGGGAATGTGGAAAGGAGAGAAAGGAGGGAATGTGGAAAAAGAGAGAAAGGAGGGAATGTGGAAAGGAGAGAAAGGAGGGAATGTGGAAAAAGAGAGAAAGGAGGGAATGTGGAAAGGAGAGAAAGGAGGGAATGTGGAAAAGAGAGAAAGGAGGGAATGTGGAAAGGAGAGAAAGGAGGAAATGTGGAAAAGAGAGAAAGTAGGGAATGTGGAAAAAGAGAGAAAGGAGGGAATGTGGAAAAAGAGAGAAAGGAGGGAATGTGGAAAAAGAGAGAAAGGAGGGAATGTGGAAAGGAGAGAAAGGAGGAAATGTGGAAAAGAAAGAAAGTAGGGAATGTGGAAAAAGAGAGAAAGGAGAGAATGTGGAAAAAGAGAGAAAGGAGAGAATGTGGAAAAAGAGAGGAGGGGATGTGGAAAAGAGAGAAAATAGGGAATATGGAAAAAGGGAGAAAGGAGGGAATGTGGAAAAACGAGAGAAAGGAGGGAATGTGGAAAAAAGATAAAGAAGGGAATGTGGAAAAGAGAGAAAGTATTGTAAGAAAGAAAGGAGGGAATGTGGAAAAAAGAGAGAAAGGAGGGAATGTGGAAAAAAGATAAAGAAGGGAATGTGGAAAAGAGAGAAAGTATTGTAAGAAAGAAAGAAGGTATTGTGGAGGAGAGGGAAAGGAGGGAATGTGGAAAAAAGAGAGAAAGGAGGGAATGTGGAAAAAAGATAAAAAAGGGAATGTGGAAAAGAGAGAAAGTATTGTAAGAAAGAAAGAAGGTATTGTGGAGGAGAGGGAAAGGAGGGAATGTGAAAAAGAAAAAAAAGGAATGTGGAAAAGAGACAAAGAATGGAATGTGACAAAAGTGAAGGAAGGAGCAGACACAGAACAGAGAAAATGGACATGGGATGGGAAGACCGAATAAGGGAATATGAAAAAGTGAGTAGGAAATAAGGGAAAATGTGATAAGTGGGCTGACAGGTAAATAACAGAGATGAAAATGGAAGGAACTTAGGATAGAGATGACCTGTCCCCTCCAGCATTACATACACACTTTTTGCTGAGGCAAAATGTAACATGGCTGCCCAGTTTCAGTACCTGCTGTTGCTGGACTTGCTGGTGTTGGTTTTGAGCCAGAGCTTGTGGTGCCTGACACAGTCAATATGCTGCATGATGAGCTGGGGAGAGGGGGGGTCTACAGCCATCCAGCCAGACTCCGTGCACTGGCCACCACAAGGTCTCCCCCCCAATGACCCCCCTCGCCTGATTACTTAGCCTCTCCCCTGCTGCCCTCCTCCCCCTCCCTGCTCAGTGTAACCAGATGGTTTTGACAGGGAAGCTCCTGGCCACCTGTGAAGCTGCTGATAGGGGAGATGAAAGGGGGCCTCGGGGAGAGGAAGGGCGCACAAAGAACCACCGAATACACGCCACATACAGAGCAGCAGTGCCTGGGAGTGCTGCTGTGACACTGGCACTGCCAGTCTGAGGCTGTCACCTGCCCCTCCCTCTCTGTCCGCCTTAGGCCTGTGCCTAGGTGTGCCTAACGACAAATACAGGCCTGACTGCAGGATACATAGTTATATAGATAATACTGTTGAAAAAAGACATTTATTCATCTAATTCGACCAAGGGAGGGGGTTGAGGAAAGTAATGTTCTATTATTCACAGATAACAGCTAATAGTAACTATTAATGTTGTTTTCTTCTAAATAAAAAAAGAACAAGCTGATGTGGGAGGCTATTCCACAGATTTACAGTTCTTATGGTAAAAAGAATTGTCTCCTCTGGAGGGGGTGTCTTTAGTGAGCATTTTATATGAAATAGTTTCTGCCATTTCTTTTGTATTGGCCATAGTGAGAGGTGGAAAGGCATGGAGATGCATTTCACCTCATTTCTAGCACAAAAGGAATCCTCCATTACTAACTGTGCAAGTTTTCTGGCCTGGGCCTGTTTTTGAGTGTCCAGACCAGGATTTGATGTGGATGCTGGCATGGCCATAAGAAATTGGAGACCACACACCACAGCACCTGCCAACCCACCAAGGACCGGGGCCACCGGGATCATAAGGCTGCACCTTCCCCAACAAGGTAAGTACACCTCTTGTCTGACCCTTTTAGATCTGAGACCACCCTATGCATTCCTGCTCTCCCTACAGAGGTCCTGTATGGATCCACCAAGGTTACTCCAGGATGGCACAGGGCCTTACCAAAAGACCATGGCTGATCCTAGTTCCTGTAGCGCCAGGTACCGCCAACTAACGGCGGCTACCGACTCAAGTACGCCCGGCGGCGGTCACAATGACGCATTTATCACGCTAAATGAGGCTAGCGCCCGCGAGAGCGTCAGCTAGCGCGGGATTCATCATGTAGCCGACTGCAACGAACAGCGCCGCTGATAATCCCATCACAGCGACAGGTATGACCTGGCGCTCCCTGGCGTTGTCCAATGCATTTCAATGGAGCAATCTTTAAATAATCATAATTAATTGCTTTTTTTATTTATTTATTTTTTTAATGTCAAAAATTCTGTGACCACTTCTGCAATGTTAGGATTTTTTTTTAAGTTTTTTTAAATTAAAAAAATAAAAATTGTGCAGAATTGATATTACCGGTCTGATATTAATGTATTCATATTCCAAAATGTTTAGAAAAACTTGTATAATTTTTACATTAAAAAAAAAGGTTGTTTGGGGGTTAAAAACTACTTTACACACATCGCCGCCAGCGCACTGGGGTTTAAACAAGGAATTCACAGCGCGAGAAATTTTTGAGCGTGATTTGTTAATGAATCTGCAGCAAGCCGTTCGCTCTGGCCATTCGCTGTCAGGCACACCCATACAACGCAGAACCTGTGAAACATCGACCCCTAACCCCGTATTCAACATTACCGCACACCGACTGAGTCGCTGTCAACAAGCAAACCCCGGCCAAGCACAGCGAATACTAGCGGGCGCTGTGAAAATCACGCTACTGGCGCTCATCTGTCGCTACCTGGCGCTATTAATGAATCGGCCTCCCCGTTTCCTTAAATAACTGAATTATTTGGCTTTCCTATAGAACACATCCCCAAGCATTCATCCTCCCAGGATCCAGAGGAAAAAACCCACCTGGACCCCGTTAAACATTTCCTTCCCTTGTACCCCATAAACCCCATTTTTAAAGGGCAGTGTTGGTGTGGGAGTGTTTTTTGTACTTGTTCCTACCACACCAGTACCCCCCCTTCTCAACTGATTCTTCCCACTTCCAGCTTTACTCCCCAAGGACATATATGGCCTGCAGATTGTTAGATCCCAATTGCATTAGTTCACATTTATCCACAATGAACTTTATTTGCCAGGTCGATGCGCCCGCACTAGACGAGTTCAAGTCAGCCTGAAGCTTGTAAGCATCTTCAATAGCCTGAACTGTACAACATATCTTCTGCAAAAATAGTGCCATTTATTTATTCATCTTCCTTATCATTTAGAAAAAAGAACTAAAGCCTGGGGTACACCACTTACAACTGGGGACCATTTAGAGTAGGTATAATTAATCACAAATATCTGCACACGGTCCTTCAGCAAGTTGTCAATCCAGTTACAGACTGTGTTTTCTAACCCAATAAAAGTCTATGAGGGACAGGTGAGCAAGCACACAGCAAGTATGCAGTGTGGGTATTGCTAGATACGGTGCCCAGATCAATTGATTTTACAGCAGAGCAAAAGTGATAAACTGGTACAGATTAAGCATTGATTGTATAAATAAAAAAACTTGCACTGAAAGTAACGCGAGCTGGAGATCATACCATTGCGCGTTGAATGCAGTGCCCACTTCTTTGGACTTTTCCTAATATTCCAGTGCTGGGCAGTCCAAAGACTAACTCAGAGATCCTAGTTTGGATCTCTCTGAACAGGTTCTTTGTACTCGTTTGAGTTCCAAGGCTAGAGAAAGTTCTGATGAGAACGAAATGTGTCACCAGACTTGGAACGCAAAGCCACGTTTGTAAGTGATGTTACACAGGCCGTGGCTGTGGGCCACAGATGTCTCCAGTGGGCCACAGATGTGCACACTGGCCACTTTGTACGCTATCAACTGAATTGAATGCCACTCATACTATCATCCTCTGGTCGCCTGAAAAAATATTCTCCAGAAATGATTTGTGAGTGTCTTACTTTTAATATTAATTTATTACATTGGTTCACATTAAGAAAAATGATACAATATTAGCCCAAGAAGTCTGGTGAGTGGAAGTTCTATAATTCAGCGACTCCTGGACCCCTTACCAAGTCATTTAAAAAAAAAACACAACATAAATATTTGACTAAATTTGACTACTTACCAGTCCCCATCCATCCAGATCATAGGAAGCCAGGTTAGAGGCAGAGGTACCCCACACTTGGTTTCCACTAATCTCTAAAGCTTCTGGCATCTCCCTTCCTGCTGCAGGGGGGGGGGGGGCGGGGGGCCTTTATACCAGCAGCTCAATCACCGATAAAAATAGCCCCTCCTGGCTGCTGGGCGCAATATGTCTGGAGAGGCCTGGGGCCTAGCGCAGGGCGGAGGTTGTCGGTCCTTTGAAGGACTGAAGACACACTGCAGCCAGGAAGACTGATGCTTATTTTTTTATTTGTTGAAAGTTCAATTAAGATGAACCAGGAAATTCAGCAAATCTCCCAAACTGAGCTTTTAAAAAGATCGCTCATCTCTACTCTGGACTGACTCTGCCGTACAGTACATGCTTAAAAGCACTACTCATTTCAATATTTATGGTACATACAAAGTGTTTTTTGACTTGTGTTATGTTTGATTTTGGCCCTGTTGTATTATGCACTATTGAATTATACACTAGATTTAGCACATTAAAAGTTACTTCTTTTTTTTCTGCATTAGCCTTACTTTGGGTGTTCATTCACTCCTTCCATACCTATGATGACTTTCATATGTGCTTTGGACAGGCACACCTAATATGAGATTGTAGAATCCCTTCGTATTCCCAGTTCTCTAAATTATACCACATATTGTTTCTTTCTAAATTATATTTGTGTGCAATAATCCCGTTTTTGCTTCAACACAGAAGACTACCCAACAAAGAAAGATGAGGTAGAACTTGTTCTGTTCTGCCTACCCATACCATAAAAAGAATGTAAACACAGAATGCAGGATTGTCCAGTACTGTAAAGGAAAAAAACATGTGCAAGACTGGTTAATAGGGTCGGTATCATTTCTTCAGCTCCCTGAAATATTGTCAAAGTTAGGTTTATTTAGTTTGAAAAAGAGATGTCTAATGGGGGTGATCTAATAACTATATATATATATATATATATATATATATATATATATTCGGGGTCAATACAAAGATCTGTCCCACATTCTATTTATACCCCACAGCGTAATCATAACCCGAGGGCATCCAGTAAGGTTAGCGGAAAGGTGTTTTCTCCACCGACATAGGAGGGGATTCTAGACAAAGGTATTTGTTCTAAGTTGTTTTTATTTAGTGAAGCTTTGGTTTTTAGAATTGTTTTGACTTGTTTAGACGGGGAGGCCGATTCATTAATAGCACCAGATAGCGCCAGATGAGCGACTGTAGCGTGATTTTTTCAGCACCAGCCAGTATTCGCTGTGCTTGGCCGGCGTTAGCTTGATGACAGCGACTCAGTCGGTGTGCGGTAATGTTGAATACGGGCTGGGGGGTCGCTGTTTCACAGGTTCAGCGCTGTATGTGAGCGCCTGACAACGAATGGCCAGAGCGAACGGCTAGCTTCATATTCATTAACAAATCACGCTCCGAATGTGCTGTCGCTGTCCATTCCTTGTCTAAACCCCAGAGCGCTGGCGGCGATGGGTATTAACTAGTTTTTAACCCCTAAACAACCATATTTTTTGAATGTAACATTATACATGTTTTTAGAATCATTTTGTAATATGAATACATTAATCTCAGACCTGTTAGATCAATTCTGCACAAATTTTTTTAAAAATTTTTTTTTACTTAAAAATAAATCCGAACATTGCAGAAGTGGTCTCCGAATTTTTGACATTAAAAAAAAAAAAAATTATACCAATTAATTATGAATAATTATAGATTGCTCCATTGAAATGCATTGGACATCGCCAGGGAGCGACAGCTCATACCTGGCGCTGTGAGGGAATTTGCAGCGGCGCTGTTCGGTCCAGGCGGCTTCATGATGAATACCGCGATAGCCGTCGCTCTCGCCGGCGCTAGCCTCATTTTGCTTGATAAATGCGTCATTGTGACCGCCGCCGGGCGTACTTGAGTCGGTAGTCGCCGTTAGCTGCCGCTACCTGGCGCTCGTCAGACACTACCTGGCGCTAGCCCGTGATAAATAAGGGCACAAGTCTTGGTTGTAGGGAGGTTTAATTTTCATGCCAGTGGAGTTCAATACTTTGCAAACCATTATGGTCATTTATAAGATTTTCTGTTGTTCCGGAATGTTGATACCTACAGACATTGTTTGGGATTGTGCAGTAATTCTGGTTAATTATTAGTTAAAATCCAAAAGGTTTTGCTTACTGGGCATAACCACCATATATGGTAAAATGTAGCAGGATTTTGTGTGCTTCACGATCATAGGATGCTAGGGATATTGTGATGGTAATCCTGAGTCAAATTAGCACAGTTAATATATTTACAATTTGTGATTTTTAAAGTTGTAGAGCTTGGAATGGTCAGATTAGCTAGTACTTTTTCCCAGATTTGTTAATCTAAGGGGATTTATAAATCTTTTTTCCATTTATTTAAGATCTTTGAAGGGAATAGGTAGGTGCCGGCTACAAAAATAGAATATATTGTTGCTGTTTCTGGTAGTGCAACTGGTTTGCTATTGTATAACTTCTCAAAGTCTGTCAGTGCTAGTTGGGCATTTTGTGCAGGTTTAAGAAATTGGAGGATGGCCTTTAGTGATGCCTCGGGAAGAAAGTCTTTTTCTGAAATGTCTAGTATGACCATGATCTTAGATATGTCGTATGATCCTGTTATAGGTGAACCATGGTAAGCTTGGATTCAGTTCCTCTTTGCCAATGTTTTAACCTCCAGCATTGTCATCCTATCTGGATTGGGCATTAGATTTTTATTTCTAATTAATATCCAAAAATAATTTTAATATACCTTGGATAAAGGGATATGTGTTTCTTTGGAGTGTTTCTTCTAAGTGTTGTTTTTTCCAACAGTGTAACTATATGCTATATAATTCTATTTTAACTTTCCATCTGGTTTGATGTTCCACTTAAAAGCCTGTTGTATTTTAATTGCCTGATGGTAGGCACAGAATTGTACTGCTCCTAAAACTCTTTTAGCAACACTGCAAGGGTAGACAGTCTGATGTGTACCATAAAATACATGTTGGCAGTATAGCAATCTTTAATAGAGAGATTTTACCATATGGATTTAATTTCAGAGATTTCCATTTTGCAACTTTTTCCTTAAGCATCTGATTAAAAGGAGGATAGTTCAATGAATATAATTCAGACAAATTGGTGGGAATGTGTATGCCTAGATATTGTAATAGATTTTTCTCCCATATGAAATGAAAAGAACCCATTAATTTGCAGGACCGGCTGCATATTGAGTGCTAGAGTATAATTTGTTTATATTGTTTTCAAAATTTGAGAATAAGCTAAAGGTATCAAAATAAAGCATGCAGTGTATTAAAGATTTATACGGCTTTGACAGACAGAGGAGCAGGCCATCAGCATAGGCTACTATTTTGATCTCCTCCTTGGCTATTGTCATTCCTTTTATATTTGGTGAGTTTTTAATTTGCGATAGGAGAATCTCAAGATGAATGTTGAAGAGCAGAGGAGAAAGTAGACCTGTAGTAGTGCCTGGTTTTTACTTGCTTTGTTTTAGAGCCTTTCACTTTGATGTGAGTGGTTTGATTTTGATATAATGCCATAATCATAATCACATCAATAAAGGTATTTTGGAAACCAATTTTTGAGGGTTTCTTCTAGAAAACCCCATGAAACCCTATAAAATGCCTTTTCAGCATCTAGGGTAACTAGAACCGCCTTTTCTCAATTTTTTGTAATTTCTTTGGTGATGGCTACATTTTGTTGGGTGCCTTTCTTGTTCATAAATCCTGCCTGGTATGGTTTGATAATGCTCTGAAGATTTCCTACCAATGCTTTCACATAAATCTTTAAAGTGCAGTTGATAAGTGAATGACCTTTTCTAGGTTTAGGTATTAGTTTTTTATTGGTTTTATTTATTGTTTTGGAGGGGGGGGGGTCTCTATCATTTGAATTATAGAAATCTTTCAAGTTTATAGCTTTATAGAATAGTATACAGTATATAGCTTTATAGAATTCTGATGGATATCCATCTGATCCCACAGTTTTCCCTTTCTAAGTATATTTTATAGCTCGGGCACTGATCTCAGATTCTCAAGTTTGCTAGTTCACTATTTATCCTTGGAATATTAATATTACAGAGGTATTCTAACTTCTTTTTTCTTTAGAAAAAAGGCATATTTTTCTCACTTGGATCTGTATCCATGCACCTCTGTTGGTCTTGCTAAGGGGAAATCTCACGGGTGAGCTGTTAACCCTTTCTTTACTACAAGACCAAAATGGAGAGGAGCTATCTACGAGGTTCACATTCCCACATCATTGGTGGCATCCCATGTGGTTTCGATTGATTGCCAGCAATCACATAGGGCAGCAAACTGGCCACCAACAGCAGCAGAGGACTAATTCTGGGCTAGCTTTTAATGTGTGCAGAAGGACATCCAAAATCAGGATGCCACGAGGGCAGGCAGGCAGGCCTCAAATCATTTTGACTGGAAGTCCCTTTAAAGGGGGTACAGAGTGGTGACAAGAGCATGCAATGCTTTAGAAGGCAAAGGTGGGTGGAGAGAGGTTGGGGTGAGGTGGCAAGAAGGAGAGCAAGGTGTTGGGGGGGGGGTCTATCAGAAGCAAAAAGGTGATTGCTTTATCTGAACCATAGTGTTTGGAATCTTTAATTAAAGCTAATTGCATGCCTTATCAAAAATTTCCCCTCTACATCTAACCCCCCCCCCCCCTGCCAGGGTCAGCTCCAGGTTGGGATGGGCCCTTGGGTGACCGTGTCACTGTGGATCGCTTGGTAATTGTAAATCTAGATATGTAGTCTATGTGGTCTCAATGAATGATTGGGTTTACATTTATGTGTATAATTATGGCCCCCAAAAATAATTGGTATATTTGATATGGGAAATAGATCTGGCTCATTGCTCGATCCTAACAGCTATTTTTGCAGAAGACTATGAATGTATATTTGCAATAAGAATGGACCATATGGAAAGACGATATTTGTATTAGTATTATATATATAATATTTTTCTGTCCCTCTTACTAGTCTAACTTTTGCGCAGCTCATACCACCAATTTGCTTTTCGCCTTTTTCACCTTAAAGCGGATAAACATCATTTTTTTGCTTGCCAGCGCTATTGAACAAGCTTAGGGGGAGGCATCCAGAATGCTGGAGAACCCCCCAGCACATAACCCCCCCAGAATGCCCATAATCCTTACCTGACCCTCGAGCCTGCACCAGAAATGGAGCGCCACCTGACCCATGTGACCACCTGGCTGCTAATTGTAGGTCTCCATTTCTGGCACAAGCTCGATAATAAGGTAAGGATTATGAGCATTCTGGGGGGTTATGTGTGTGTGTGTGGGGGGGGGGGGATCCAGCATTCTGGATGTACCCCTGAGCTTGTTGAATAGTGCTGGCACTGGGATCAACATCAGTTGATCCCCAAAAAATGAGTGTTGGTCCCCTTTAAGTTGATGTGCGCCCACGCTGGTAAGTGTGCACTCGTTCCAGGGATGCAGTCATTGCCTATGTATGTGCTATGGGATTGCCAACGAGATGAGATAGAGCCATCCTCTCTAGCGCATGCACCTTTGGATCAGTGGATATGTACTTTTGTGTGCTGATCGTGGGGCATCGCAAATCAGGATTTTTTTTACTTTAAAGCACACAAAAACCCTGGTAAATCAGCTCCAGAGTCTAAAGCATGCAAAGGCTGGGTTACAGCTTGTCACTGGGGCATCCCAGTATGGGTTGCCTGGCCCTGTGAATCCATGTTACTCCTGTAGCTGATGTGTGCATCCCTTGCCAGCATATCGGAATGGCAGGCAGTGGTTGTGCATAGCCTAGGGGAGCAGTCAGCAGAAGGCTTCTAGATTACTGGGCATTGATATACAACAATATACTTTCTGATTAAATGTGAGTCTGTGCATGCACTGTGGATGCATGGTTGGAGATGAAACAGCCAATCCCAGGGGTTTCACACACATGGTTATCCCAAATTGGGATGCCCCTGTAATGTATCCCAAAAATCAGGTGAGTGAAACTCCTAGAATTGGGCCTGCTTTGGTGAGATGCTGACAGTTTTCTTTCTGACCTACTCTGATGCTTCACGTTTCTTGTGTAGCTATCTACTTATCAGCAGGCAGTGGATCTTCACAGCTACTCTCAGCTCTGACAAGAGAGGAGTGGAGGGGAAGAATGAGCTGCAAGTTAGTCCCAGCAGCTAACGATTCCACTTTACACGCCAACCCCTGGGGGAGAGTGGGAAGGAAAAGCCTAAGGAAGGAAGAGGGATGCTGAGTGCAGTAGCAGTTTCAGCAGCTTGCTTTCAAAACTAGTGCCCTGACACCGAACAAAGGGGGAAAGAGGGAGAAAGGAGGGAGAGGAACAGTGTTGGGAGCTCAAGGAGAGACGGAGCAGCACCACCAGCAATATACAGAACTTGGGAGTTTCCAGCTACCTTTAACTAACTTCTGCAGGTTCTGTCCAGGCTGCCAGGGGGCAGGCTGGCAGCCCCTGAGGGGCCCCTGGCATTTGACCAGGTAAGCAGTGTTCTGGAGCCAGCCCCCCCCCCCCCCAGCAAGCTATACTTACCTCTTTCTGGCTTGATAGCCACCTTGTTGGGACAAGAAGCTGTCAGAATTCAGCCCTATTGGAGAAGGTGGAAGCTGAGTTTACTGTTGCTTTCAGGACCTTCATTCCCTTGACGATAAAAGGCATACCACGATGCTCTACTGGGCAGTTCACTCAAAAGATATGGAGGCAGTTAACAATTACACCAGACTAGCTTACCAGAAGCGCTAAAGTGGACCTACACGCTTTCTAGAGAGTTTGTCACAGGGAGGGGATATGCACTATCTCCCCCAGCTTTTTTATACTTAACTCCTCCAAGCCAACTCTTTCTCTGATGAGTAATGGAAGCCACAGTATTCATGGCTCTGCTCCATCTGTAGTATTAACCATTTAACTGCCAGCCTACCTAGAGTTTTTGTCACCCTCTTTGACAGGCCATTTTTCACTATTTTGTGCTACACGTGTTCAACTGTGAATTTTTAAAAGGGTTTCCTGGGAAAATTATATATTGTTTTTCTCAGCAGAGTCTGAGCTTTAACATGAAATGTCTTGTTTGTCATTAGTTAAGTGTATTCACAATATTCCCCCAAACTGAATTAGTGCTTTAGGAAAATACCCCACAAAATATATATTCTCTGGAAGTACTAACCTTAAGCTGTCTAGGAGTACTAGGCTTGTTGACGTGGTCAGAGTTTTCTAGGAGTAATGCCTCAATTAATTCTTTGGTTGCACAGGGTTTCCCTAAAAAAAGAATAAAAAAGCAGAATCAAGGCCACATTTTCCTTAAAAAACGCAAATATGCAAACAAGTAAAAACAAGTTAAATCTGAAAAAGCAAGGTCACCCGAACAGAACAATACCCAAATTCATAGCTACTGTCAAGGGAAGAGTTGCCAATCACCCCAAAGTAAAGAATGCACGTAACGGTAATTTTACTTGAAAATTTCAGCTTTGCAGACAAAGTGTGCACCTTGTGCTTTTTAAAACAAAACAATCCTTTACATTTGGAGTACCCCCCCCCCCCCCAATTCATATATTCCCTGAAACATGTACACATGTTAAGCTTTCTAGGTATACCCAGCTTATTGTAGTGGCTTAATCTTTCTAGAAGTGATCCCTTGAAGAATCCTTTGGTTGCACAGGGTTTACCTAAAAAAATGAATAAAAAAGCACCTTATCCTAAAATATCAATATGCAAACAGGAGAAAACAAGCTAAATCTGAAAGCGCAAGATCCCCCGAGCAGAACAATACCCAATATGCATAGGTACTTTTAACTCTTTTAACTGCCAGCCTACTTGAGATCTTGGGCTTTATTTATCAAGCCATAGCGCCAGGTAACGACTGGCAGCAACAGGTAACAACAGGTAGCGAACGGTGAACGCCGGGCACGGTACGCAATACCACATTTATCAAAGCGAATCTGGTGAGCGACACTAACAGCAACACGTAGCGACCGATTCATCATCACAGATGGCTCACCACATACTATTATCAAATAATTGTGTCACCTCTCATGGCCTAGAAAAAGTATTTTGAACCTTTTTTTGATTTATAATATTTTTATGCAGAATTGTCCTTACATGTCTGGTATTAAAGTGTTCATGTTACAATGTAATAACAATGTAATTCCATATGTATTTGCTTTGTTATTAGTGGATACTGTTAGGGCGAGCGCCCATCTCGCAGCACTTCACTTACCTCCATGGCTGCATCCAGCCGTCATCCATCTCACAGCATTTCCCTCACTTCCATGGCTGCTCCCAGCCATCTCCCTCCCCCCCCATGCTTCCTCCTCGCATGGTCAGGTGCGCACACGTCCCCGTCCACTAGAGGGCGAGCGCACTGGATTCCTGAGATTTAAAGGGCCTGTACAGCACTATTTGGTGCCTGGTCATCCAATCCTGCATCCACTTCCCCTATTTAAAGAGGCACTTCCTTTCCTTCAGTGCCGGATCTTGGTCTTTCCATGCCAGTTGTAAATCATTTGCTTTTGGATTGCTCACCCATGTACCAACCTCTGCCTGTCCCCGACGCTGAACCTTTGCCGCCTGCCCCGATCTTGGCTACTCACCTTTACTACGAACCTCTGCTGCCTGCCCTGACCTCTGCCTGTGTGTACTACGCCTTTTGCCTGCCTCTTGTGTACCCCGCTGGGACTGGGCCGCTGTTTGGGGGTAGCTACCAGGGGGGGGTCACTCGCCGCACAAGACCAACCTGCCTTGCGGTGGGCTTTGGTGAATACCGGTGGCCTCTTAGACTCCGCTCCCCTGACACGGCACTCGCCATCTGTTCCACAGTTAAAGCGGATCCACACCCGAGTCCGCTCCACCTGGTCCGTGACAGTAAGATCCGGCCATGGATCCCGCTGAGGTGCCGCTGCCTGATGCCACTGAATTGCCTGCTATTGTGGCTATGCAGTCCAGCCAAATTTATCAGCTCTCGGCTATGATGCAGCAGTTACTATCGATTCAGCAACAGCAAGTGCCACCACCGGCCCCAAATTTGCCGCCACAGCCACCTGTAGCATCGACAGCTAGAATCCGTCTCTCCTTGCCGGCTAAATATGACGGGGATGCCAAGTTATGCCGAGGCTTCCTTGCCCAGTGCTCTCTACATTTAGAGTTGTTGGCGGATCAATTCCCCACTGAACGAGCTAAGGTGGCCTTTGTCATTAGTTTGCTCTCTGGAAAGGCCTTGGCCTAGGCCACTCCTTTGTGGGATCGCAACGACCCTGTCACTTCTAGTATTCACACCTTTGTTTCAGAGTTTCGCCAGGTCTTTGAGGAGCCTGCCCGGGCTTCATCTGCTGAATCGGCCCTATTGAACTTGGTCCAGGGCGAATTGTCCGTTGGTGAATACGCCATCCGGTTCTGTACCTTAGCATCCGAACTGTCTTGTAATAATGAGGCCTTGTGTGCCTGCTTCAAGAAAGGACTTTCTAGTAAAATTAACGATGCTCTAGCTGCACGTGACTTGCCTTCATCTCTCACTGATCTCATCCATCTGGCCACACACATTGATGTGCGTTTTATTGAAAGGCGTGTGGAATTCCGCCAAGAAAGAGATACTCAGCGCCCTAGGAGGGCATCCCGTCTGGCCCCTTTGTGTCAACACCCTTTGTCCGTGCATGTACCTCCCAGTGAGGAGGCCATGCAGGTCGACCGATCCCGCCTGACCCAGTTGGAGAGAACTCGTAGAAGGAACGAGAATCTTTGTTTGTACTGTGCCGGCTCTGAGCATTTTTTAAAAGACTGTCCAATTCGCCCTCCTCGTCAGGGAAACGGGCGCACCTAGTGGATGTGGGAGAGGCATCCCTGGGTGTATGTGCTTCCTCTCCACGTCTCACAGTTTCTGTGCAACTTACCATCGCACCTACCACCTCTTTGAATTTGTCCGCCTTTTTGGATTCGGGCTCGGCAGGAAACTTTATAGAGGCCTCCTTGATTAATAAATATAATATCTCTGTGAACCGCCTCGCAAAGCCCTCATTTATCGCCTCAGTCAATGGTGACAGGCTGGACTGTACCGTGCGTTATCGCACCATTCCCCTTCTTCTAAAGGTTGGACTTTTCCATCAAGAGAGTATTGAATTCTATGTCCTCCCTAATTGTACATCTCAGATTCTTCTCGGCTTACCTTGGCTTCAACGTCATGATCCCACGCTTGATTGGAACACCGGCGACATCAAGACTTGGGATGCGGTTTGCTTTAAGAGGTGTTTGAGGTCCGTTCCTGTTCGACCTATTCCTGCTTCAGCTCCATTACTTGGCCTGCCTGAGGTCTACCAGTCCTTTTCTGATGTATTCTGCAAAAAACAAGAGGAGGTACTTCCGCCTCATCGCCCTTATGATTGCCCTATAGACCTCTTGCTGGGTATCACTCCACCTCGTGGTCGTATTTACCCCCTTTCGGCTCCGGAGACACAAGCTATGTCGGAGTATATTCAAGAAAATCTGCAAAGAGGGTTTATACGGAAGCCTTCCTCTCCAGCAGGCGCGGGTTTCTTCTTCGTGGCAAAAAAAGTTGGCTCCCCTGTATTGATTACCGTGGCCTCAATAAGATTACCGTCAAAAAGCATTACCCTTTGCCTTTGATTGCTGAATTATTTGACCGTCTGCGTGGGGCCAAGGTTTTCACCAAACTTGATCTGTGAGGGGCCTATAATTTGATACGTATACGCGAGGGCGATGAATGGAAGACAGCCTTCAATACTCGCGATGGCCACTTGGAATATTTAGTGATGCCCTTTGGTCTTTGCAATGCACCCGCTGTATTCCAGGAATACGTAAACGACATTTTTCGGGACTTGCTTTTCTCCTGTGTAGTTGTATATTTGGATGATATACTCATCTTTTCATCTAATCTGGAAGAACATCACCATCACGTCCGGCAAGTTCTGTCTCGCCTCCGTCAACACCGCCTTTACGCCAAGTTGGAGAAGTGTCTTTTTGATCAAACCACCTTACCCTTTCTTGGATATATTGTCTCTGCTCGTGGTCTCCAGATGTACCCCAGCAAACTGAAAGCAGTTTTGGACTGGGCACGTCCTATTGGCCTACGGGCTATTCAACGCTTCCTGGGCTTCACCAATTACTATTGACAGTTTATTCCCCACTTTTCTACTGTAGTGGCGCCCATTGTGGCTCTCACGAAGAAGAACGCCGATTCTAAGTCTTGGCCTCCTCAGGTGGAAGAGGCCTTCATTGCCTTAAAAAAAGCCTTCTCCTCTGCTCCGGTGCTGTCTAGGCCAGATCCATCTAGGCCTTTTGCCCTTGAAATAGATGCCTCCTCCATTGGAGCCGGAGCTGTGCTCACTCAAAAATCTTCTACTGGCAGAATTCTCACCTGCGGGTTCTTTTCGAAGACCTTTTCTCCGGCTGAAAGGAATTACTCCACTGGAGATCGGGAGTTACTCGCCATCAAGTTGGCATTGGAGGAGTGGAGACATCTCTTAGAAGGTTCCGCCCATCAGGTGTCCATCTATACTGATCATAAAAATCTGTCTTATTTAGAAACTGCCCAGCGACTGAACCCACAACAAGCTCGTTGGTCGTTGTTTTTCGCCGTTTCAACTTTCAAATCCACTTCCGGCCAGCTGCCAAGAACATCAGGGCGGACACCCTTTCTCGCTCCTCAGACATCTCTGGTGTTGAATCCACTCCACAACATATTATCTCGCCTGAATGCCTTGTCCACTCCGCACCCGCTGCCTTTGTACAGGCACCACCGGGAAAGACTTTCGTGCCAGCTCGCCAACGTCGCAAAATATTAAGATGGGGCCATTCTTCACATGTAGCCGGCCAGCATCAGAAAATCCTGTGCTATCATTTCTAGATATTATTGGTGGCCTTCTTTAGAAAAGGATGTGACGGAATTCATTCCGGCCTGTACCATCTGTGCACGTGACAAAACGCCTCGCCAAAGACTTGCTGGCCTACTCCTCCCTCTGCCTATTCCAGATACCCCATGGACACACATTGCTATGGACTTAATTACTGACCTCCCTTCTTTGCATGGCAATACTGTTATTTGGGTGGTAGTGGATAGGTTTTCTAAGATGGCGCACTTTGTACTTTTGCCTGGCCTCCCGTCGGCTCCTCAGTTGGCGAAATACTTCCTGATGCATATCTTTCGACTTCATGGGCTTCCTACACACATTGTGTCTGACAGAGGTGTGCAGTTTGTTTCCAAGTTCTGGAGAGCCCTTTGTAAACAAATGAAAATTAAACTGGACTTTTCCTCTGCTCATCACCCCCAGTCAAGCGGCCAGATGGAAAGAGTTAATCAGATTCTCAGGCATTATCTTCGCCATTTTGTTTCTGCCCGTCAAGACGATTGGGTCGATCTTCTGCCCTGGGCGGAATTCTTGTATAATTTCAAGGATTCTGAGTCTACGAGGAAGTCTCCGTTCTTGGTGGTATACGGTTGGCATCTTCTTCCGCCTCTGCCCTTGTCCACGTCCTCTGGAGTACCTGCCGTGGATGACATCACACAGGATTTTTCTACCATCTGGCAAGAGACCCAACGTGCCCTTTGTCAAGCTTCCACCCGTATGAAAGTTAGCGCTGATAAGAGGAGAAGAGCTCCGCCTGTCTATTCTCCAGGAGATAAGGTGTGGCTGTCGGCGAAATACATCCGCTTCTAAATTCCTAGCTACAAATTGGGCCCCCATTACCTGGGTCCTTACAAGATCAAGCAACAGATCAATCCAGTTTGTTATAAGCTACACCTACCAACATCACTGCGAATTCCCAATTCTTTCCACGTTTCCCTGTTGAAGCCTGTAATTGTCAATCGGTTCTCTCCTAAAACCTTGGTGCCTGCTCCAATCTCTAGTACTGAGAATGCCTTTACGGTGAAAGAGATTCAGGCCTCTAAGCTCTCCAGAGGTAAAAGATATTTTTTAGTCGACTGGGAAGGCTGTGGACCTGAAGAAAAATCTTGGGAACCCGAAGAGAACATTCTGGACCGTAGTCTCATCTCGGATTTTCTTGGACCCAAGAAGAGGAGGCGACCCAAGGGGCGGGTACTGTTAGGGCAAGCGCTGCACGCCCATCTCGCAGCACTTCACTTACCTCCATGGCTGCATCCAGCCGTCGTCCATCTTACAGCATTTCCCTCACTTCCATGGCTGCTCCCAGCCATCTCCCTTCCCCCCCATGCTTCCTCCTCGCATGGTCAGGTGCGCGCACGTCCCCGTCCACTAGAGGGCGAGCGCACTGGATTCCTGAGATTTAAAAGGCCTGTACAGCACTGATTGGTGCCTGGTCATCCAATCCTGCATCCACTTCCCCTATTTAAAGAGGCACTTCCTTTTCTTCAGTGCCGGATCTTGGTCTTTCCATGCCAGTTGTAAATCATTTGCTTTTGGATTGCTCACCCGTGTACCGACCTCTGCCTGTCCCCGACGCTGAACCTTTGCCGCCTGCCCCAACCTTGGCTACTCACCTTTACTACGAACCTATGCTGCCTGCCCTGACCTCTGCCTGTGTGTACTATGCCTTTTGCCTGCCACTTGTGTACCCCGCTGAGCCTCAGCTAGCCGTGGGACTGGGCCGCTGTTTGGGGGTAGCGACCTGGGGGTCACTCGTCGCACAAGACCAACCTGCCTTGCGGTGGGCTCTGGTGAATACCGGTGGCCTCTTAGACACCGCTCTCCTGACACGGCACTCGCCATCTGTTCCACAGTTAAAGCGGATCCACACCCGAGTCCGCTCCACCCGGTCCGTGACAACAGTCTCTTCAGTTGCAATATAATTTAACAAGTCTGTGTTCAAATAAATAATAAAATCAAAGGTCAATCAGGAATAATGTTGCAACTGACCACCAGATATTTAGTAAGTGTTGATAATACACAGGGGCATAAATTATTTATATTATTATATCATTGTCTGTGTAAATACCATTTTGTTTGGTATAGAAACGTGTTCTGGGTAGAGAAGCATAACAAAATCCCAAAAAAGTAAAGAACAGTGAATTGCATTTTTCAAAGAATACATGATTCTAGATCCCATATTGAAACATTATTGCTCATGTCGAGTGGGGAAAGAGCAGGGGAATGATTTTCTTGCGGGTTTGCGGGTGGAAAATATTGATTTTTTTCTCTTATGCAATGCCAATTTAGGAAAGCATGCCACAATTTAGTAAATGGAGTCTTGAGTAAGCATGCAGAAACCTTAATGCCTGCATAACAAGTAAAAGTATAACCATAGTTTCAACAAATATGTTTTGAGCAAACTAAATTTAATATTCTACTGGTTATGTTTATTATTGCATCTGTGTTTGTTACAGAAATCCAGTGCAGGTCTCCAAATGTACCCCATTCAGTAAAACGATCGGGATTCTCAGGCCCTTATTATTTGAATTCTGCAATAACATTCAGCTGCTTTACAGACTATGTGATGAATGGATCAGGAATTATCAGATGTAATGAAATGAGTAAATGGGAACCTGAGCCGCCAAAGTGCCTTGGTAAGCTGTTTTAAAATTATTTTACTTTTTAAAGTTTTAAATGTTTTCATCTTACATGAAAATAATTGAGCAGAAAGGAGTAAAATATGCTTTGGAAGTAGAAAACAACAATAATAAACTGACCAGATGTCCATAGTAATGAAGATCTTGCAAACACACAGCAACATGGGAATACAACTCCTACTGCCATTACCACTAACAGATTTAGAGAAGCGCCTTATAAATCCAGTCCAAAAACCTAAAGTGTTATCATATTACTATCTTCTTTTGGCAAAACCTATTTACCAAACAACCCCAAGCTTCATGAAGAAACAGGAACAAGATCTACACATAGAAATTACATAGCCAGAGCAGGAAAAAACATATGATTCTTGGGGTATTGGCGGGCAGCACATTTGCAAAGCATAGTGGATTGGCACCACCAGGACAGGAAAAAGAAATGGGTGGAGTTGGAAGGCACATTTCTTAGCACTTTGCTGAGGGAGTCGGTCTGGGCGGTGAGGTCGGCTAAGTCGCTGTGCAAGGACCACCCACCACACTACATTGGGGTTTTTTGACAAGCTGAGCCTCTCCCCCTGGCCTACCCCTCTCATTCTCTTGTTCCATAACCCGTCCTTGCTCACTAAGATACATCCACTTTTATAGAAGACCTTTAAGGAAACAGGTTTACCTAGGGAAGCGCGGCAGAACAAATGTGAAATGCAGCACGTGGACCCGTAGCAGTTATTGACCTTTCAACATTTCATTCTGAGGGCGGGCCCTAGGACCACAATGCTGAGGGACCTCACTCCTTTCATGCGGTTGGCATTCTCCCCCGCAATCGCCAAAAGAACCCTGTCACAGATTTACGCATTACTATTGGTGCCGGGGGGTGCAGGAGCTGCCGTGCTATTGCGACTATAACTGATAAGCAATGGAAATATATTTTCACTACAACACATAAGGCTTCCATGTCCACGAAACTGCAGGAGCTGAACTATAAGCTCCTTTCTCGCTGGTATTAGACTCCTGCTAGACTGCACAGTTTTACTCCAACACAACCCTCGGATTGTTGGAGATGTCAGAACACAATCGGAACCTTGTTCCACATGTTCCCAAAACTCACCTATTATTGCAAAAATATGAAATATTACAAGAACCCATTAAGAGGGATCGGCTCTTTTTCTCTTACATTTGGAAGACATGCCTGTATAGACTTACAAGAAGTCACTGTTAAGACATTGGGTTAATGCAGCCAAGGCGGGTATACCGAGGTTTTGAAAATCGGAAGCTGTCCGTACTCTGGTGGACTGAATTAATGAAATTCACTGTATTATGGAGATGGAGGAGCTCTCGGCGACCTTACATGACAAACACTGCGGTTTTTGCTTAGTGGGACACCCTGTTACTTAGTGGGACAGGGCCCGTAAACAATTAGCAGCCACATAACCATAGACGGATTAAATGATTCTGTCAGCGGTAATAGAAGGTCGCAGCTGGTGAGGTAGCCTTGAGGTCTCTCCTGATCTCTCCTTGTGTGTTTTTCCGTTTTTCCCTTCCTTAACTCCCCTTATTCTTCTCTCTTTTTTGTCTTCTACAGACAAGGAATGTGGTACAGGGGTAACATAAGGTGTTATGGGCTGGGTTTCATGATTTTGGGCACTTCTCAAGGGTGCTTCAGTCAACAACAATACAGGGGGACAGCTTGTGGGCTTGGGTGGTCCTGGGGTCAGTAGCATATAACCCCATTCGGTAAGGTGATGATCTCCTGATGGGGAACAGCGTCTACCTTGGTCCATTAGAAAGCTATGGGGCATGTTTAAATGTGTATTGGTTGAAATTCTGTAAAGGACATTGATACTCATGTACTTACCCTTGCCGCAGAGTGTCTCCAGCTACATGCTCTTGTGTGTATGTTTGTGTTTACTTCTAACCGCCTTGCAAGGCGCATTGTTTTGCACTGTTGTAAACTTTCAGAGAAATAAAGAAATATAAAAAAAAAATATATGATTCTATTAGGTACCTCCAATCACCACCCTTAAATATTTTCTTTTAAAAATTCCTAGCTAGGTTCTACTATACTACAAGTGATTATAAACCATTTAAATGTTGGTGGTGTAAAGAGCTTCCAGCAATAGCATTACATTTATGGTGGGACTGACACTATACTAAACCTTTGTGGACTATAACATTATATATATATATTGAACCAGTTAAAACCATTACAAAAAATCCACACTGAACAAAGCTGCCTCAAACATTGATCTGGATAACAAAAAACACTATTACATTACGTTAGGCCGAGCAGTCTACCTTAGTCCTAAAATTTTGGAAACAGCAACCAGAGAAAAAGATAGAACAAGAGAACAACAAGAACAAGAGAACAAGATCTCCCTAAACAAATTGTGAATTCATCTTAAACCGGACCTTCAGCACGATTTAATAAAAAAAAGCCCAAACCCTTAAAAAACTATTCCCCAGCATCTAAAATTAATATATGTTAACTTTTTAGTCACTTACTTATTATTCTTTCCCCCACTGGGCTGCAACTCTGTTCAGGACTCTAGGATGGGGGCGCCGCCATCTTGACTCAGAAGCATCACACATACTGAGGAGAGTAGAATAAGGTACAGGAGGCGGGGTTATAGCTGTGCTTTGCTCAGAGCAGAGCTGGGTCAGGGAAAGGACAGCAATCCCAGAAGGCAGAGCAACACATTCAGAAGACACTTCCTGTTTGCAGGCTGCCTGATGCTCCATGAGCCGCCATCTTGGATGTTTAAAGGCTCATAACATGCAGTAGATGCAGGTAGGATGATTTTTAACGTGAGCAATCTGTATGTACAGGGTGTGGGAAAAATATAAGATATGCTCTTATTCAGGGTGAAGGTCCGCTTTAATTAAGTATTGCAAGGCTTTAAAGTGATCCTATACTGAAAGAAAGTTTATGTTGGCACCTTCTATCCCCAGCCCAGTGCTCCAAAACAGCCAGTGTTTCTTTTTTTTTAAAGTAATGTTTGGGCTCCTGCTGCTGCCAACTCCAGTGTGTATTTCATCCAATTTTTGGGCTCCTGCTGCCAACTCCAGTGTCTCTTTAAAGTAATATTTGGGCTCCTGCTGCTGCTGCCAACTCCAGGGTGTGATTCATCCAATTTTTGGGCTCCTGCTGCCAACTCCAGTGTCTCTTTAAAGTAATGTTTGGGCTCCTGCTGCTGCTGCCAACTCCGGGGTGTGATTCATCCAATTTTGGGCTCCTGCTGCCAAATCCAGTGTCTCTTTCAAGCTATGTTTGGGCTCCTGCTGCTGCTTGCAACTCCAGGGTGTGATTCATCCAATTTTTGGGCTCCTGCTGCCAACTCCAGTGTCTCTTTAAAGTAATGTTTGAGCTCCTGCTGCTGCCAACTCCATGGTGTGTTTCATTCAATTTTTGGGCTCCTGCTGCAAACTCCAGTGTCTCTTTAAAGTAATGTTTGGGCTCCTGCTGCTGCCAATTCCAGGGTGTGATTCATTCAATTTTTGGGCTCCTGCTGCCAACTCCAGTGTCTCTTTAAAGTAATGTTTGGGCTCCTGCTGCTGCCAACTCCAGGGTGTGATTCATCCAATTTTTGGGCTCCTGAAGCCAACTCCAGTGTGTCTTTAAAGCTATGTTTGGGATGCTGCTGCTGCTGCTTGCAACTCCAGGGTGTGATTCATCCAATTTTTGGGCTCCTGCTGCCAACTCCAGTGTCTCTTTAAAGTAATGTTTGGGCTCCTGCTGCTGCTGCTGCCAACTCCAGGGTGTGATTCATTCAATTTTGGGCTCCTGCTGCCAACTCCAGTGTCTCTTTAAAGTAATGTTTGGGCTCCTGCTGCTGCTGCCAACTCCAGGGTGTGATTCATCCAATTTTTGGGCTCCTGCTGCCAACTCCAGTGTCTCTTTAAAGTAATGTTTGGGCTCCTGCTGCTGCTGCTGCCAACTCCAGGGTGTGATTCATCCAATTTTTGGGCTCCTGCTGCCAACTCCAGCGTCTCTTTAAATTAATGTTTGGGCTCCTGCTGCTGCTGCCAACTCCAGGGTATGTCAGTCAATTTTTGGGCTCCTGCTGCCAACTCCAGTGTCTCTTTAAAGTAATGTTTGGGCTCCTGCTGCTGCTGCCAACTCCAGGGTGTGATTCATCCAATTTTGGGCTCCTGCTGCCAAATCCAGTGTCTCTTTCAAGCTATGTTCGGGCTCCTGCTGCTGCTGCTTGCAACTCCAGGGTGTGATTCATCCAATCTTATGGCTCCTGCAGCCAACTCCAGTGTCTCTTTCAAGCTATGTTTGGGCTCCTGCTGCTGCTGCTGCTTGAAACTCCAGGGTGTGTCAGTCAATTTTTGGGCTCCTGCTGCTGCCAACTCCAGTGTCTCTTTCAGCCAATGTTTGGGCTCCTGCTGCTGCTGCTGCCAACTCCAGGGTGTGTCAGTCAATTTTTGGGCTCCTGCTGCCAACTCCAGTGTCTCTTTAATGTAATGTTTGGGCTGCTGCTGCTTGCAACTCCAGGGTGTGATTCATCCAATCTTTGGGCTCCTGCAACTAACTCCAGTGTCTCTTTAAAGCAATGTTTGGGCTCCTGCTGCTGCTGCTGCCAACTCCAGGGTGTGTCAGTCAATTTTTGGGCTCCTGCTGCCAACTCCAGTGTCTCTTTAAAGTAATGTTTGGGCTGCTGCTGCTGCTTGCAACTCCAGGGTGTGATTCATCCAATCTTTGGGCTCCTGCAGCTAACTCCAGTGTCTCTTTCAAGCTATGTTTGGGCTCCTGCTGCTGCTGCTTGCAACTCCAGGGTGTGATTCATCCAATCTTTGGGCTCCTGCAGCCAACTCCAGTGTCTCTTTCAAGCTTTGTTTGGGCTCCTCCTGCTGCTGCTGCTTGAAACTCCAGGGTGTGATTCATCCAATTTTGGGCTCCTGCTGCTGCCAACTCCAGTGTCTCTTTAAAGCAATGTTTGGGCTCCTGCCCCTCATAGTGATGCCACTTCAACTCTCTGCAATTGTGCCGCTCTGCGATTCTTTTAGCGATGCCTCTGATCTGCATGTGATATTTATTTAAAGTATTATTTAACTAACCCAGCACGCATCCTATGCGTGTTACAGCAAGGCAGAATGGTTTACAACCCTATTGAGGCTCTAGGAGGCTCAGAAATAGCTGTTTTTAATAGCGATTCGTCGCGAATAAATTCGGGTTGAAACGATTTTTGTCGGAAAATTCGGCGAATCAGTCGAATCGAATTTTTCAAAAGTTCGCTCATCTCTAGTTGTGGTCTTTAATAAAGGTTATTTAAACAGTGAGTCCAGATTGCACTTAGGGCCTGATTTATCAGCATTATCTGCCAGACTACCCTGCATCAGTAAATAATTAATAGTGCAAAATATTGTTCATAATTTTTTCAGTTGCTGCACCACCAATGTTTTAGTAAATGTGTTTCTTGCAGTGCAGCAACATGTGCCAATATAAAAAAAAAATATAAATTATATTTTTCATTAATATAACTTGCACCAATGTGGCGTAGTCTGGCAGATAGCACTTGATAATTCAGACCCTAAATGTCTCAAAAGAAAATCAAGAGGATTTGGACCATAAATCTAAAGCAAGTTAATCCAAAAATGTAGAGCACGGTAACCTAAAAATGTAAAGCATGATAATCCAATAATGTAAAGCATGTTAATCCAAAAATGTAATTCATAGTGAATAAAAATGTACAACCTTCTGCCCTGGTGTAGGGTAATGGGGTAGTAGTGTGGGATAATGATATTTTACACAAAATATAAACAGTCATTATTTTTGTCTTTCAGGTGTTTGTAAGAACCTCCCTTCCATTGCGTTTGCAGAGCTGGAAGAACCAACAAGGGAAAAAAACTTTGTTGAGGGCACAACACTGACATTCAAATGCAAGGAAGGCTATGAACATATTCCCGGCAAAAAGAACACTGCAACATGCCTAGGGAAACATTGGGATGCACGTGACTTATTTTGTAAATGTAAGTACACTACTGTATACATCTATGAAAATACAAATATAAAGACATTTGTTCCTAATGGGTCTCACTATTAGTAATCAACAGGCATTTTTGGGCAAACACATGAAAGGTGTTTCATAAAAAATAGGAATATCCTGGCTTAGGTAAAAATATAAAAATATAAATAATAACTGCATGGCTTAATGCAGCTTAGCAATAATTAAGGCCAAACATATGGGTGATTTACATGCTAAATGGGAGACTGTTTCAAAGGTGTTTCACTGTTTCAAAGAGGGCAATCTCTCAATGAAGTGAATAGAGCTTATGGCATCAGCGTTATCCTATCGTAACCTTTTAAAGTGGACCAACAGTCAAAAATGAATTAAATCAAACCAACACAATAAACAGTGCTCATATGCTTCCCTCTCCAGGGCAATTTAGATTGCTGCACATAATGCCTGCTTGGGTAAATTTTGAAAACAAGATGGCCACTCATGTGCTCGCAGGCCACCTACAAACAAGAAGTCATGCTGGGTTTCCTGTTACTGCATTTCAGTTATGTCAGTTGGTAGAGGAAGCTTCAAAATGGCAGCTAACTTTCTTTTCCAACTGTGCCAGGCTGTTGGTCCGTTTTAAATACGGGCCACTGAGATATAAAGATCAGCTAATGTGGTCTCTGGCAATATTATATTTGTATATTGTGGTTGCAAGGTAAAAGGGAGAGCTCAAATAAGCCTTATGTGATTTCTAACAAATAGTAAAGAAGTCACATTTCTGGAAATAAGACTCCCTACCCCATCAGAAGAACCAGCAGGTCCAGAAAAGCCCTTAATAACAAACACTAGCCCCACTTTCCAAATTTGTCTCCCTCCCAGGCCATGCACTGGTTGATCACAGGGTGTTTTAAAATTGGGATGCCCCACTGTGTCAAACCTCCCAGGTTGGCCGAAAAGTCACCTTCTTTCCTGGTCCAACAGCGCATGCACGAGCAGCGGCCACATCTCCGCTATCTCTTTAGCGTGCCCGCGCCAGGCATTTGTGGATGGCCAGTGCAGGCACACTCCCTGTTAAAGGGTAGCAGGGGATGCAGCCACCAGCACGCTAAGATCTGCTTGCCTTAGACAAGCTCCTGGATGAGGGGGCTGGAGCAATCCGAGCGTGTTGACTGGATGACAAGCAGTGCATGCACCATAGGATCACACACGGGGCATACACGATTGGGGTGCACGGGAGCAAAGACCAAGTCAAAACCCTGGGTTTTTTTCCACTTTAAACTGCTACCAAAGTTTGTTAAACTAGCTGTTTGTTAAACTAGAAATATTTTTGGTACGTCTATCTACGTCTTATCTATTTTCAGTTTTTGCAACTATTTGTTTTGTACATTTTTTACTTACTTACAGGTTAATTACATTTTTAAAATGTATTAAGTGGCCTTTTGTATGATAATTCTGGGGAAATGTCAGCTACGTGAGTGTTACGTAGCTGCCACTTAACAGTAGGAGAGGCAGCTACAGTATGTGAGACTCACGTACCTGGCAATAAAAGGGTTAAACAGGACCTTGTTGGGCAATCTTTACATTTATGCTGGTTCATCACCTCTATCTTTAAAATGTCCCCTTGTTTCTCACCCTGTGTAAACAGACCATTGGCAGCCAATCTTATACTTTATGCTAGATCATTGGCCCCATTTTTAAATGTCCTTTGGAGGACAATCTTAACATGTATGCTGGTTCATCACCCCCATATTTAAAATGTCCCTTAGCAGGAAATCTTAAAGAGACTGTAAACCTAGCGACAATAGTAAGCCAGCAAGCAGCTAACCCGATGCTCGTCCCTCGTGCCTCTCCTCAATTTTCTGAAGTATCGGGTAGAAGCCAGAGGTCCGTTCATCGTGGTTTACTGGGGGGGGGGGTGGCATTAGAGCACCAGGGAGCTACATATTTCATGAGTAGAAATAACTAAAGGATGCTTTTTTTTGTTTGGCCCTGTATAACCTACAGTTCTGGCCCTTGGTGCACTGATGAAATAGGGAAAATAAATATATTGACGGAGATAAGGCTGTGGCTGACCATCTGAATAGCTACTTTTGTTCAGTATTTTCAGATAGTAGCAGGCATGGCCATAGCACAGCATCCAGCTGGGAGGGCACAGCTCCGGAGTTTCTGGAGGCCGATGTCTTAGCCGAGCTGGCACATCTAAAGGTAAGTAAGGCGATGGGTCCAGATGAAATCCACCCCAGAGTTCTAAGAGAACTTAGGTTTGTGACTGCAGCCCCTCTGACTGATTTACTTAACCATTCCCTTTCAACTGGTGAGGTTCCAGATGATTGGAGAATGGCCAATGTCGTACCAATCCTTAAAAAGGGGAGTAGAGAAGAAGCCAGTAATTACAGGAAAGTTAGTTTAACATCTATAGTGGTCAAATTAATGAAAACACTCTTAAAAAAACAGATCATTTTCCATCTAAAAATTAATGACCTATTGGACCCAAAACAGTACGGCTTTACTGAGGGCAGATCATGTCAGACCAATCTTATTGATTTCTTTGACAATGTCACTAAAGTGTTAGATGAAGGTGGTGCTGTGGATATTGCCTATCTGGATTTTAGCAAAGCCTTAGACACTGTGCCACATAAGGAACTCATAGATAAGTTATTGAAGGTAGGACTCAATCCCTTGATAGTTCAGTGGATTTCCAGTTGGCCGAGGGATCGGTATCAGAGCGTTGTTGTAAATGGTGTGCAATCTGAACAAAGGCCAGTCACAAGTGGTGTGCCGCAAGGCTCTGTCCTGGGCCCCATTCTTTTTAATATATTTGTAAGTGACATAGGAGAAGGCTTGGTAGGAAAAGTTTGTCTGTTTGCTGATGATACAAAGGTTAGTAATAGGGTGGATATTCCGGGAGGTGTCTGCAACATGGAAAATGATTTAGCTTTACTGGATAGATGGTCAAAACTGTGGAAACTAGAGTTTAATGTCTCTAAATGTAAAATCATGCACTTGGGTAGAAGGATTCCCTGCTCTGAGTACCGTATGGGCATCCAGGACCTCGGAGGAGAGAGATTTAGGGGTACTGATTACTGATAGCTGCAAGATGAGTGGACAGTGTAGCCAGGCAGTGGGAAAAGCAAGCAGGATGCTCGACTGCATAGCTCGAGGCATCACCAGTAGGAAGAGGGAGGTTGTGATGCCACTGTATAGAGCCCTGGTAAGGCCAAAGCTAGAATACTGTGTGCAGTTCTGGAGACCTTACCTGCAAAAAGACATTATGCAAATAGAAGGCGGGCAACAAAAATGGTGGAAGGACTTAAACTTAAAACAGGAGAGACTTATAGAACTTAATTTGTACAGTCTGGAGGAAAGAAGGGAGAGGGGGGACATGATTGAGACCTTTAAATATGTGAAAGGATTGAATAAGGTTCAGGAGGGAAGTGTTTTTAAGAAGAAGCTTAATGATAGAACAAGGGGGCACAACCTGAAGCTAGTCGGGGGGAAGATCAGGAGCAATGTTAGAAAATATTATTTTACAGAAAGAGTAGTAGATGCTTGGAACAAACTTCCAGCAGAGGTAGTTGAAAAATCAACAGTCACTGAATTTAAACATGCCTGGGATAAGCACACATCTATCCTAAGATAAAGAGTACATACAGTATACACATAAGGGCAGACTAGATGGACCGTATGGTCTCCTTCTGCCGTCAACCTTCTATGTTTCTATGATTTAAATGGGCATAGGAAGAGAGATGGATAGAGTTAGATGGATGGAGGCAGAGCTGGGAGTAGAGGGATGGATGGGGCAGAGCTGGTGGCAGAGGGATGGATGGGGCCGAGCTGGGAGGAGAGGGATGGATGGGGCCGAGCTGGGAGGAGAGGGATGGATGGGGCAGAGCTGGGAGGAGAGGGATGGATGGGGGATTTGGGATGCTTTGCTATTTGAAACTCCCAGATCGCCATTAAAAGCTATTTAATTGCCAAACCAATGGTGCATGCAAGGTTGCGCATACCCATGTGCCTCAAACATGGCCGTTGGATCAGCGGGTATGTACTTTTACCAAGGATCGGGGGGTTCACAAAGCAGAGCATCCCTAATCAAGATGCCCCAGAAAAGGGTATTAGGCTACCCTGGAGTCTTATAGACTTTAAGGCCACTTTTGGTCCACCTTAATGTTATCCCGTGGTCCTCCCAAAATAACAATTTTTTTGTTTCTTCCCCCATAATAATGCTCTTTCTGAAGAATTAAAGAATTCATGTTTGTCCGCCACCAGTTGCCCCCCCCTCCCCATACGCCAGCCAGACAGCTTTTACCTTCACTCAGTGGCTGCTCATGTTATAATACTACTATGCCCCCAGCGTCCTGCACTTCACTTCACATCCGCTGGGCAGCTATAAACGGAACTATGCAGGGCAGAACTAATACATCGCCCTGCTTGTTACTGCCCGGCGGATATAAAACGTGGAGCAGGACATCAGACGTCTTTCAATCTGTGTCGCTCTGCTCCCTGCGACTGAGCCGGCTGAGCTGCCATGGCGCCGCCATAGCTCACCCGCACAACCGCCTCTCCACATTCGGCTCACCAGTTTAGTACTTCTGATGTACAGTAATGAGGTCTTTTCCCTCTGTATACTGTACCTGGTAGGCAATCTTAACATTTATACTGGTTTTTCAACCTCTGTAAACAGGAGCTTGGTGACCATCCCCATTTTTAAAATGTCCCTTGGTGGGAAATTTTCCCATTTATGCTAGTTCCTTACCCTCTATAAACAGGCCCTTGGAGGGTCTTGTTTACATGTATGGGGTTCCTCACCTCATCACATTTAAATGTCCCTTGGTGGGCAACACGGTTTGCTGGAGGTCAAAGGTCTGAAACCGGAGGGAGGGCGAAGTAGAAATCAGCTGGTTACTCTGCCAGTATGGTGGTTGTTTATGTTAGAAAAAGCCCTTGGTGGTCAATTTTAGCCTTTATGCTGGTCACTCACCCCCATTGTAGAGCTGCCTGGATAGCAATGGCAGGGTTTTTATCCATTAAATCAAAAAGACCAGTGATTCAGCAGTGGCTGGACTTCCCAGAGATTACATTTTAATACTTCCCCCAGTTTATGAACAGAATCTATACAATCTGGTTGCTATATTGCACTAGAAAGTACTTTGGCTCATCTTTCAGCAGGCTCAACAAACTTTCACCCTAATCGCTTTAAAAAGGAGAGAAAGAATGACCTGTATCATATATACTAGAATGCCATGTCAGCCCGAATATTATAGAAATGAAATAATTTCTGATATTCCGAAGCATGTACCATCCCATTTATTCTAAAAGAGATTAGGAGTAAGCTAAAAATTGTCCAAAACTTGCCTCATTCTGTCAGCATGGTGCCTAAATGCAGGTAAGTGTGGTTAGCTGGTGAGTATGACTCCAGTATACAGTCATGATCCTATACCCCCCAAGTGTCCCAATTTTTGCGGGACAATCCCACTTTGGGGCCCTTGGCTTGCCATCCTGCGTTTGCGTCTCAGGATGCTTGGAGGTGTGTATCCTTTTGCTGAGCATGGCTGTGCCACCTTAAGTGGTCCCGAGCATGAAGGCACTGCTTTAAGAAGTCTGACAGTAAAGTAGCTGGAAGGAAGTTGGAGGGGCGGAGATGGCACAGGTCCAGTTGGCAGAACTAAAGATGGGTCCCTGTGCACCAGCAGGGCAGTGTGCAGGAGCCGGGACATGTTGGGCGTGCAGCACTCATTTTTTGGCACCAAACCAGGATATTAGCAGCACCACCTAATAACAATCAAAAGAATATTAGTTAATGATCTAATTTATTATTACAGATTACAAAAATACACACATTTAAAAACAATTAAAATATTTCAAATGACCACCGGGGGCACTGTATGCAAGCAAAAATAACTATCTAAATGTGAAAGCAATAAAACTGTGCTTTCTTATATCTCAAATCACTTAACATATCATAATGTGCAAAAAACGCAATATATCCATTGTATGTGTATCCTACATAAAGTGCTTCAGAGTGCAATATAACAACCTATTCCAGACCACCAGGTAAGAAAGCAAGAACCATCAAAACATGACCATATAAAAAAGTGCCAATGTACATTACCCACAGCAGCTAGCCATGCAGTGTGTCACCCCCGCGCCAGCCATTGCATACAGTGCCGCCTGGTGGTCATTTGAGATATTTTAATTGTTTTTAAATGTGTGTATTTTTGTAATCTGTAATAATAAATTAGATCATTAACTAGTATTCTTTTGATTGTTATTGGGTGGTGCTGCTAATATCCTGGTTTGGTGTTGGTGGGGACTGTGGGATCTCCCATTTTGGAGATATATATTGTGGCTACAGCCAGGTGAGCACACCCTGTTGATAGTTCTGGTGCGGCCACATTTTTCTGTGCTTCTTCATAACAAAAAAGAGTAGTTGTACACGTGCATTAAAAACAATTGTCACAAATTCACAAAGATATATTACATTAGGAGGTCTCCTGATCATTCTAGCTGTGTGAAATTTAGAAAACAAATGCATTATTTGGGGTAAAGACTTTTCAGCACCAGACATGCTTTCAGAGATTTACAATTTTTAGATAAAAAATTGAAGCCCATTTTCTAAAAAATTTCGGCTTACTAAAGCCATTTTCGTATAAAATGTTCACCCGCATTTTCGACTGAATGAATTTAATTAGCCAATCAGTAACTCCATGTTACTTCAATTTTTTGCATGCAATCCACTTTTCCAACAAAATGATTTTTTCTATGTTTGTTGAATCAAGCCCTTTGCAATGAGTGCCGGTGATACTGACCCCTTTAAAGTGAACACCCTCCAAAACAACTTAGCTTTATTATATATAAAATAAAATAAAAGGACACTTACCTTTTGATGACTGTTGGAGCCATCTGTCCCTCGCAGCGCCTGAAATATTAATAATTCTCAACAGGAAGTCCCACCCTCCAGGTCTTGTCCGCTGTCAATCACGCTTGTCCGCTCATTAGCATATTTTGTCCGTCTTCTCTAGGTCTTCTGTTGTCTCGCGTTGTCATCAGGTGGCGTGTCCTCTCTCTGGCCTCGGGCGCGTGCACGTCTCCCTCCCAGCTATACTTGCAGTCAGTCTGGTTATTTGATTGGTTGGGCTGTGCTCAGCCATGATTGGCTGCAGGCACCTGAGCCTCCGCCTCCCCTCCTCTCACTCCCCCTCCCTCCTCCTTCCATTATACTTTTCAGCGTCTGCTCTCCTCTCGTCTCATCTCGTGCTGGATGCGTAGGACAGGTAAGTTTACTTTTGTTTCATAAATGTCTTGGTCAAATGTGTTTGTTTACTGTTTAATTCACTGTAATGTACTGCGCCACTGAGAATGTTATGGGGGGACTCGGCCACTGAGAATGTTATGGGGGGATTCTGCCTGCTGAAAATGTTATGGGGGGATTCTGCCTGCTGAGAATGTTATGGGGGGATTCTGCCTGCTGAAAATGTTATTGGGGGATTCTGCCTGCTGAGAATGTTATGGGGGGATTCTACCTGCTGAGCATGTTATGGGGGGACTCGGCCACTGAGAATGTTATGGGGGGATTCTGCCTGCTGAGAATGTTATTGGGGGATTCTGCCTGCTGAGAATGTTATGGGGGGATTCTACCTGCTGAGAATGTTATGGGGGGATTCTGCCTGCTGAGAATGTTATGGGGGGATTCTACCTGCTGAAAATGTTATGGGGGGATTCTGCCTGCTGAGAATGTTATGGGGGGATTCTGCCTGCTGAGAATGTTATGGGGGGATTCTACCTGCTGAAAATGTTATGGGGGGATTCTGCCTGCTGAGAATGTTATGGGGGGATTCTGCCTGCTGAGAATGTTATGGGGGGATTCTACCTGCTGAGAATGTTATGGGGGGATTCTACCTGCTGAGAATGTTATGGGGGGATTCTGCCTGCTGAGAATGTTATGGGGGGATTCTACCTGCTGAGAATGTTATGGGGGGATTCTACCTGCTGAGAATGTTATGGGGGGATTCTGCCTGCTGAGAATGTTATGGGGGGATTCTACCTGCTGAAAATGTTATGGGGGGATTCTGCCTGCTGAGCATGTTATGGGGGGATTCTGCCTGCTGAGCATGTTATGGGGGGATTCTGCCTGCTGAGAATGTTATGGGGGGATTCTGCCTGCTGAGCATGTTATGGGGGGATTCTGCCTGCTGAGAATGTTATGGGGGGATTCTGCCTGCTGAGAATGTTATGGGGGGATTCTGCCTGCTGAGAATGTTATGGGGGGATTCTGCCTGCTGAACATGTTATGGGGGGATTCTACCTGCTGAAAATGTTATGGGGGGATTCTGCCTGCTGAGAATGTTATGGGGGGATTCTGCCTGCTGAGAATGTTATGGGGGGATTCTGCCTGCTGAGAATGTTATGGGGGGATTCTGCCTGCTGAGCATGTTATGGGGGGATTCTGCCTGCTGAGAATGTTATGGGGGGATTCTGCCTGCTGAGAATGTTATGGGGGGATTCTGCCTGCTGAGAATGTTATGGGGGGATTCTGCCTGCTGAACATGTTATGGGGGGATTCTACCTGCTGAAAATGTTATGGGGGGATTCTGCCTGCTGAGAATGTTATGGGGGGATTCTACCTGCTGAACATGTTATGGGGGGATTCTGCCTGCTGAGAATGTTATGGGGGGATTCTGCCTGCTGAGAATGTTATGGGGGGATTCTACCTGCTGAACATGTTATGGGGGGATTCTGCCTGCTGAGCATGTTATGGGGGGATTCTACCTGCTGGACATGTTATGGGGGGATTCTACCTGCTGAAAATGTTATGGGGGGATTCTGCCTGCTGAGAATGTTATGGGGGGATTCTGCCTGCTGAAAATGTTATGGGGGATTCTGCCTGCTGAGAATGTTATGGGGGGATTCTGCCTGCTGAGAATGTTATGGGGGGATTCTGCCTGCTGAAAATGTTATGGGGGGATTCTGCCTGCTGAGCATGTTATGGGGGGATTCTACCTGCTGAGAATGTTATGGGGGGATTCTGCCTGCTGAGAATGTTATGGGGGGATTCTGCCTGCTGAGAATGTTATGGGGGGATTCTGCCTGCTGAGAATGTTATGGGGGGATTCTACCTGCTGAAAATGTTATGGGGGGATTCTGCCTGCTGAGAATGTTATGGGGGGATTCTACCTGCTGAACATGTTATGGGGGGATTCTGCCTGCTGAGAAGGTTATGGGGGGATTCTACCTGCTGAACATGTTATGGGGGGATTCTGCCTGCTGAGCATGTTATGGGGGGATTCTACCTGCTGGACATGTTATGGGGGGATTCTACCTGCTGAAAATGTTATGGGGGGATTCTGCCTGCTGAGAATGTTATGGGGGGATTCTGCCTGCTGAGAATGTTATGGGGGGATTCTGCCTGCTGAGCATGTTATGGGGGGATTCTACCTGCTGAGAATGTTATGGGGGGATTCTGCCTGCTGAGAATGTTATGGGGGGATTCTGCCTGCTGAGAATGTTATGGGGGGATTCTACCTGCTGAAAATGTTATGGGGGGATTCTGCCTGCTGAAAATGTTATGGGGGGATTCTGCCTGCTGAGCATGTTATGGGGGGATTCTACCTGCTGGACATGTTATGGGGGGATTCTACCTGCTGAAAATGTTATGGGGGGATTCTGCCTGCTGAGCATGTTATGGGGGGATTCTACCTGCTGGACATGTTATGGGGGGATTCTACCTGCTGAAAATGTTATGGGGGGATTCTGCCTGCTGAGAATGTTATGGGGGGATTCTACCTGCTGAAAATGTTATGGGGGGATTCTGCCTGCTGAGAATGTTATGGGGGGATTCTGCCTGATGGACATGTTATGGGGGGATTCTACCTGCTGAAAATGTTATGGGGGGATTCTGCCTGCTGAGAATGTTATGGGGGGATTCTACCTGCTGAGAATGTTATGGGGGGATTCTGCCTGCTGGACATGTTATGGGGGGATTCTGCCTGCTGAGAATGTTCGGATCATAAAGAGAAATTTATCATTCATTCACTGGTTGGCACAAGCAAAAGCTGAGATATCGCCAGCAATGAAGTAGACCTACAACAAGTTGGTAAGCCAGTCCGGAGGTGGTGGGTGGCTACTGTCTGGAAGTGACATGTGCCTGCTCCTGGAGGTTAAGTTAAGGTAAGTAGCCTGTCACAAGGCCGTTCCACACCTATTAGATAGAAAATTTGTTAGAAAACATGTTAAAGGGGGCTGCCGCCATGCAGGGCCGGAGGGGGCAGCTCCAAGAACGCTCAGCCAGGCCGCTGGTGGTATTTGGATGTCCATGGCCAGCATTTGACCTTGTTGGTAGACATGTACCTGGTGACCTATCCTGTTCCCCAGCCCAGAGCTTCAGCTTTAATCGAAGTGGTGGTGGGGTGCACCGTGCCTGGCTGATTGGCTTATCGTTGATGGGGAAAGCGGGCGGGCGCGCGCTGTAATCGGGGAGAATGTGTCAGGCCGGCGGCGGCTCTCCATTGTTGAGGTAATTGTCTCCTCCCTGACAGGCACATTCATCAGAGGCTTAATGGTCAATCACACCATGGCAGGCTGAGTGTTTTCATTCTTCCCTCTCCACTACATTAGGCAACAGGGGTGCAAGATCCGGAGAATGCAACTGGGGCGCAAGATCTGGAGCACGCGACTGTGGTGCAAGATCCAGCAGCCGGTAGCCGCTTCACCGCCGCGCACTACGGGGAAAGGAAACGCGATAGAAGCCCGTCCCTGGCAGGGGGAGACTCGCGCATGCGCAGTAGTGTCAGGTGAAGCGCCGCTCGCTCCCGATGCAAGCGGCGCTTCACCTATCTACCGCGCATGCGCGCGATTTTAACAGGAAGAGGTCAAAGGATCTCTTCCTGTTTGGAGAAAAATGAAGATGGCGGCCGAAATTTTTAATGTTAGCGACGCGGAGCCGGATCATAAAAGGTAAGTTTTTTTTTCATAACTTTTTAAATCGGGTCTTCCTGCTTATTTTGTATATTTTTAAAATACACATAAAAAAAAAAACGGGACAGGGTGTTGGTCCACTTTAAGATGCCTTGCAGTGCATGTATGTGGTACTGACTTCTTTAAGGTATTGACCCGTTTAAAGGGCAATTCTGCTTTCGATGGCATTTTTTAGTTTCCATTATTGTGTGCCAAAATGATGTCTTCAATGTGCTAAGCTTATCTGTTATTTTTTACATTTGTATGTGTTTTCAACTCTGTGCTCATAAAAGAAAAGGGTTTTCCATAGCAACCATGTTTTTACCTTAGCAATGTACATCAATTGGTGCATTGCATGTACAGATCAAAGACGTCCTTACTCTAGCTTGCTAATCATCTGATTGGCTAGGGTAGGGACAACTGGTTTAACACATTCTGCTGAAATGTAACTTCTTCAGTTAGGGAGGATCACAGTCTTGTGTTCCAGTAGGAAAAGGGTTACTGGCAGGGTAGTCCATTGTTTTTACTCAAGGCCATGAAAACCACTCCCACTGTAGCAGGACACAAATGTTTATATTACATTCCAGAAGAGGAAAATAATTAGGCAGAACACCAAAAATCTGACAGAAAGGAAGTTTTCCTTTAAGATATTTTGCAGCGAGTGCAAGGGGATCAGAACACTTGCAGTGAGTGTGGGTGTTACTGACACACTATGAGATGCTTTTCAGTGAGTGTAGGTGGTATTGACCTCCTTAAAGTGGGCCAGAATCCAGGATTTTGACTAGCCTGGATTTTGATCCGAGATGCCCCGCTGTGTAAAACCTCCCCGGACCACCCGAACTAACTCACCTTTCCCCAGTTCTAGGGCGCATGAGCATCTGTGCTGGCGCAAACTCGGCTAGGCTCGACTAAGGATTCTAGTGCCGCACAGGCCTTGCTAAAGGGATTGCGGGGATGTGTCACTGCTTGTGCATGTGCCATTGGTCCAGGAGAGAAGGTGCGTATACAGGGCAACCTGGGGGTTTCACACAGCGGAACATGCCGATTCTGGGTGCCCCGGAGAGTGGGAATCAAGCGGCCCTTGATTTTTATAGATTCCAAGGCCGAAGGTAGTTGCTTTTGGTCCACTTTTTTGCTGTGAGTGCAGGTGGTACAGACCCCCCTATAAGATGGTTTGCAGTGAGTGCAGGTGGCATTGACCTCTTTAAGATGCTTTACAATGAGTTCAGTTACTATTGTAGTAAGTGCAGGTGTTAAAGTCCCCTTTAAAGTAGAACAAAACCCAGGATTTTGACTATGGCCATGGCCGGTACGGGCGCACTTTAGGATTGCGGAAAGGTGAGTTAGTTTGAGCGACCTGGGGTATTTTACACAGCGGGGTATCCCCAGACGGGGTACCCTGGGGAAAGGACCAAAAAAAATTTAAGATGGTATGCAGTGAGTTCAGGTGGTACTGAACCCCTATAAGATGGTTTGCAGTGAGTGCAGGTGGCTCGGACCCCTTTAAGATGCTTTTCAGTTAGTGCAGTTGGTACAGACCCCATTTAAGATACTTTTCAGTGAGTGCACGTGGTACTGATCCCCTATAAGATGGTTTGCAGTGAGTACAGGTGGTAGTGACCCCTTAAACACTGTCAGCCCACTGTCAAGCCCCGTGGGACCCGCCTTCTAGGTAATTCCACAACTCCCAATCTCCGCTGCTAGCTTCACGCTTTACATGCCACGGTTGCCCCCAGGACTTCGTAGCACAAAGGTTGTGAACTTACAGGGGCGTTACGCCCACAGTAACATTAGGGCTCATTTGCCCTTTAACTAAGCAGTGCCACCGGAGGGCATAAGAAAGCCGTGCGCGTGCCCATGCGAGCACGAGCATGAAAGGAGCGAGGAGAGGAGGACGTGGGCGCGCTTGCGCCGCTCGAGCCGACGCTGCTCGAGGCAGCTGCTGGGTGGAAGTAGTCTCTGCTAACCCCAGCAGCCGTCATGGGACCGGACTGGAGGTAATTAGTCGTGACACCACGTAGAGATGTTGTCAGCATTCTTGGCTATATATGTTTAACTGTGATTTTTGCAGGAATTTATATATTTTATAATATATTTTTATATAATATATATATATATATATATATATATATATATATATATATATATATTGTTTTTTCAGGAGTGTTTGAGCTCTAACATGAAATGTCTTGTTTGTAATTTTTTTAGTGCTTTCTCAATATTTTTTAGGTGAAACCTGTAAAAACTATTTTTTAATATTACATGTTAAAGCCCCATTCCTCCATGAAATACAACTAACACCTTGCAGTTAACTTAAACCCTTGAAAATGGAAAAAAATGCCATGCCAAGCCATGCCAATACTAGATAATGATGGCTGCTGAAGTGACCATAGGCAAAAAAAAACTTGTTGATTGGTTGCACTGCAGTTTTTCAACAAGCTTTATTTGAACTAACATAGCCCCGGACTTCTATTAGAAATTCATGTTCGGGACCCCGACTCCTGCTGTTTGGTATGAACCTCAAACTTTACAGTCCAGGCTATCAAAACATTATTGCTGCTGCTGTTTCCAGCCCAACACCTCAAACCTGCTGATGCCATTCCAGCACCATACCCAAAGAATGCTGCTATTTCCACACCACCACCGAAGCCTGCTGCTGCCTTTTTTGCACCACCACCAAAGCTTGCTGCTGCTGTTTCCAGACCATAACCAAAGCCTGTTGCTACCATTCCAGCCCCAGCATTCAACCTGATGCTGACATGTCTGCAGCACCACCAAAGCTTGCTGCTGCTGTTTCTACACCACCATCAAAACCTGTTGCTGTCATTTCTACACCACCAAAACTGCAGTTTTCTTTTCACAGACGACTCCTGCCATCGTTTTCTGCCACAGCCAACTCCTGCTGCAGTTTCCTGTCCACAGCTAAATCCAGCCATATCCTCCTCTCTAGAGACTATAGGGTCGGTTCACAGCCTTCTACATTGTTTCCCATTTTTATCTCTCCGTGTGAACATTACACATAGCTTTCACATAATTACACGGAGCATTCACATAATTCAGAGCCTCCATTGGGAGCGTCTTGTATTGTTCCCTTAGATGTGAGAGGCATTGAGAATGCTGTGAGAATCTCTCTCAAAGACAATTTCACAGACAATGCTCTTGTGTATGTTGATGTGAAATTCTCACTCGTAGCGTTTTTAGAGCATTTGTGAACGTATTTTGTGTGAATGTCAGGCGAGATTCTTCTAGTTTGCACATGAAAATTCTCCTTTTTACCTTCATTTAGCCCCTAAATTCCGTAAACTTTTTGTTTTTTGTGAAATGTATACACAGACACTGGCTTTTTTGGTGGATTCTACGCATATGCAAGCCTATTTATTAACTGTTTCACATACCCTGGTCCTGCAAGACCATTACTTACTTATTGCTGTGCCAAGTCTCTTCTGTTCCAAACTACTTTGTATGCCATGCATTCTTCTCCTAAATCATACCTTAACCACTTTAATGTGCTGTTTAATGTTTTTATTGTAGTTTTATAACATTACAATAGTGCAATACAATAAAGATAATATATATAATATTTCAATTACACATCTTATCAGTGCATTGTATGGTTCAATTTTCTTGAACTTAGACATAGGGTTATTATTGTTATAACAATAGAGCATGAAAAATTACATTCCAAAAGTATCTAAGGCACATTTTCTTTAGTAATCAAGAGCTGAGATAGGGGAGTGGCCAACTCCGCCTCGGCTGCCATTTCTGAGCCACTACCAAAGCCTTTTGCTACCATTTCTGAGCCTCTGTCAAAGCCTGCCATTGTCTCCAGCCCACAATTTAAGCCTGCTATTGACTCTCATCCACAGACGATGTCTGCATCTAGTCCACAGCCTGTTATTGTTTTTAGCACTGAGACTGCAGCTGTTCCCACACCAACATCTTATGCTTCTGCTACCAATCCTCAGCCTGCTGTATTTGGAGCTAGTCCATAGTCAATTCAACATAAGCTTTGAAGCCTGCAGTAACTGTTTTTGTGCCCCAAAGGCTGTGCCTGCTTTTGTTGTCCCAGAGAATGTTCCCGCTGCTACCACCCAGAAGTTGATGTTTCAGATCTCTGCCACTCAGCCTTTGATGCCTGTTACCAGCCACCAGCCTTTCAAGGGTACTGATGCTGCCTGACAGTTTCCAGAGTGTCCTGATGCCACCTGCCAGTCTCCTGAGGGTCCTGATGCTGCCTGCCAGTCTCCTGAGTGTCCTGATGCCACCTGCCATTCTCCTGAGGGTCCTGATGCCACCTGCCAGTCTCCTGAGGGTCCTGATGCTGCCTGCCAGTCTCCTGAGGGTCCTGATGATGTTGGCCTGCCAGCCCCTGCCCCTGTTGATGTCTCCCTGCCTGCCTCTGCTCATGTTGACACCTGCCAGCCTGCCTCTGCCCCTGATGAAGTCTGACAGCCTGCTTATGCCCCTTATAATGTCTGCCAGCCTGCCTCTGCCCCTGATGACATCTGCCAGCCTGCCTCTCTCCATGATAACTTCCGCCAGCATGTATTTGCCTCTGATGATGCCAGTCTGCTTCCACCAATGCTCTTAGCCAACCTGCCAGCTTTGTTCCCAAAATGTCAGTTTTTGCCATCATTTGGAACTTTGCTCCCAACCCAGTTTTCAATATGCCAGTTATGGACTCCTTGGTTTCCAAAATTGTCACCCCTGTTCCATGCCCAATGTCACTAATGCCTGTCCTGCCAAGGGGGTGTCACTAGTCCTGGTACCAGGTTCAACCTAGTCCAAATCATCTTAGTAGCTGGTAATAAAAGCAGGGGGACAGAAACCATGAATCCCTGGTCACATTTCTGACCCCAGTGGAAGGGCTTTATCTATTGAAATGTTCCTTGGCAGTGGCAATTCGCATTCTTGTGGCAACAGCCCCTTTCATGATAAAGGATTTCTAAAAGGGAAACCTTACGTGGTGGATCTATGAAGCTACTAGTAAATATGTCCCTCAGATGTGGGGCCCTTTTAAAAATTAATTCAGGATAAATTAATATCAACAGCTGTCTAATTTCCCTATGTTGCAAATTAAAACCAGTAATAAAAGAAAAATCAAAATCCGAGAATGGAGTCTTGGTATTGGATTTTTGTAAAATTAAGAAGCGGTCTACATTTTTTATTTCATCCTGTTGTGCAAAAATCTGTTGAGGGTCATAGCCTTTCTCAATAAACCGCTTAGCCAATGACTGTTATTGTGTATCATAGCTGTTAAGTGATTAACAATTGCTTCTAAGTTGCATAAATTGGCCTCTGGGAATTGCTCCCAACCATTTAGGATGGTGGCAGCTCGTCAGTGGTACATAGCCATTCCGGTCATTGGGCTTGAAGTATGTTGATGTGACTAAGCTGGTATTTTCCTTCTTAACAGTCAGGTCTAAAAAATGTATAGAGTCACGACTACACTCCATAGTAAATTCCAGGTTGAAAGAGTTTTCATTAACCTGTTTAAAAAACAACTCAAGCTCTGACTGGGCCCCATTTCATATGCATATTACATCATCTATGTACCTCCGTGACAGGACCAGATTTGGCCACTGTCCTCCATCGATAAATTGGGCTTCCCAGAGGCTAACGTACAGATTGGCCATGTTCGGCGCAAATTTTGCGCCTATGGCCACTCCTTCCTTCGGTGAAGGGGCTGTACTCGATGACGGCTCAGCTGCTGTCTATACCTTGAGCACTTAGGGATTGGACAGAAAGCGGAACTCGCTTGAGCCGCATGTTGACAAGGAAGCGTACATACGTGAGTATTTATTTTCTCTACTGAGCCATATTCCCCAGCCTTCGTTAAAGTTGCCAAGCGCAACAAAACGCATCAGGTGGGGATATGGCTGTTTTTTGACCTACATACTGCTTTTCTTTCTGGACCTGCCTTATTAATCCTTTGGCTGTATGTATGGAGGATCATTGAGAAGCACATCACCTGCGGTTTTCTGTATACCCATTTTTATGCCTGTAACAACTGATGTTTTGTAAGTGCATTTCTTATTAAAATCGATAAGTCTTGTCTACACAGAGTTTCACTAGGTTTTTGTTTCTGCTCCTTCCCCCTTCCTATGCCCGGTCTCTGACCAAGAGTTAATTAGGTGGATTAGTATTCTATTCAAGAAAACCACCTCAAAAAGTGCACTATTCAACTTATGGCTACCGTGATTTGAAATCCAGTTCATATCTAAAGGCTTTTCATCTTTGTATTTCTGGTAAGCAGTTGATTTAAAAGGTGGAGGATACCAGCACATGGTATCTTGAGTGCATGCACAGTGGGATTCATTACTGTTTTGGACAGTTCTCTTCAGAGACTCTCTAAAGAAATTTATTTCTTGCTCTGTGCTTTTTACCTATTTGTATGTTTGCACTACTGTTGGAATAAGGCAGTCTTTTTACACGTCTGAGCAACACTAAGATTGACTTCCGAAAAAATCTTTTTTGGTATAGTGCTGTGCTTCCATTTCTGTATTATGGGTAATAAAGACCAAAAAACCTATTCATCTTGGACTTATTAGTTATGCTTTACTTTTATGTAACATCGTTTTGTTAATAAGACTGTAAGAGGACACTGGAGAGTGTCCGGAGGCTGTTCTAAAAATGGGGCCGGTGTCCGGAAATGAGTGAATGCAGTATCCATTGGCTTGGTGGTGGTACGACTCCCCTAGAACCATTTTTGCACCCATCCTCATTGTGATAGAACTCTAGAACTATATAACTGTTATTCCCAAGGATAAACTTTCTGTTTTTCTATTTCAGCTATATCTTGTCAAAAACCTGAGCCTATCAATAATGGAATAATGACTGCAGAATCCTATCTCTATGGCTCCACTGCAACATATAAATGCAATAATGGGTGAGATTAATAAAATAAATACTGCATTTACCAAGTTAAGTCACAATAATATTTAATTACTTGTGATACTGGTGTTAGAATTTAATTGCTCAGCTTCTTGTATAATCTGTTTTTATGAATGGTCGAAAAAAAAAAAAAAAGGGGGCAGGCCCCAAACAGCGGTACAGTACATAAATCAGACAGGCCAAACCAATACAGTGCCATTACAAAAGGTTATTACTTAAAGCGGGAGTCGCCACGACTCGTGGCACATGACTGCATTACATGGCGAAAGAAGGACGTACCAGTACCAAATAGAAACTGAGACAAAGAAAAGCAGACACAGAGAGGAGGAGGGAAAGGGGTGAAGGAGAAGGGAGAGGGAAAGGGTTACTGTCTAAGCAAGACCTGTGCACCAATCCTGCGGCGCCAGCTCTTCGGCGCCAGCTCTTCGGCGCCCGTTTCCCCCTGTCTTTTACATTTACTGTTTGTCACTGATATACAATCCTACATGTCCAGTTAAAACATGTCTCTGAGTCCCGTAGACAGGGCCAACGTCAGCACCCGGCAAGGCGGGGCAGCTGCTGGGCTAATGATTAGATTAGTCTTTAAACAAAGAAAAAACATTACTTAGAAGGTCATGCTCACCCACAACCCTCCCAACTCAAACACCCATCTGTACCCGTGATGCCTACGTTTATTTCTCTTCTGCCAGACGGCATATTTGAGGTCGGAGAATTTTCGCTGGATCTGCTCCACATCTTTCCTCTCAGTCCCAGCACAATTCACCTGTCTGGTGATGTCTTCCCAGATATGTGTCTTACGTACTTTGCTGGTGGCTTTAGAATTTCTCCCATACAGCTCATGATAGTGGTCAGATATCCCACTTGCCAATGCCATAGTTTGGGGCTCAGTAAAGCGCCCGCTCAAGCTCCCACGCCGCAGGTTGCTGCCTAGGTTGTCTCTTCCTGGGTGGGTGGTAGGCCGCAGGTTGTCTCTTCCTGGGTGGGTGGAAGAATTAGTGACCTTGGCTCACTTGCAGCCATGGAAGAGCCAGACCTTTCGCTCACATAGGACTGGGCGGGACTTGCATGGGGGCTGGGTGTCATCGACTGGCTGCCCAAAGAAGTTGCATCCGTTGAGCTGCCCGGTGACTCAGGGCTCTCCACGTTGGAATCGTGAAATTGGGAACGAGCAGGAGAGGGTGTGGTTGGGGGGCTAGGGCTTCTAGGCTTAATCTTACCCTTGCCCTTACTAGTAGTGCCCCCTTGGGTTTTGGATGTTGAGGGCTGGGGAGCATTCTTGCTTGAGGAATTCTCCTTCGCCTTCCGTGATGTCCCAGATTTGGAGGGGGCTGGAGTGTGGGCCAATTGATCCTTCATGTGGCAAGTGGATGTCCTTGTCGAATGGGAGTGGTCACTGGTTTTGTGGGACCTAGTTTCAGGCCTGGATGAAGATTTTTCATGCCGTTTGGCACAACACTTAAGGCGTTCATGGGACTTGGGGGTCTTGCGGCTACCTTTCTTGGCAGGCATATCGATATCTGTAAAGACACTCAGCTGTTTCTCCAAGTACCCTTTAAATAGTTATGACTGTGTATGATGCTTACGCGTAAGCGTGCGTACGGACGTGTGCATCCTGGAAACTGCTGGGGCGCAACATATCTGCTGATACTGGAAAGATGGCACCCACGCTCTTCACCCGCGAGCCACAGGACACTATTATGCTAGTAAGTGTTTGTGCAGGCTGTTGATTTGCAGGCGAAATGCATGCATATGCGATTAGGCAGCGCAGGCCAAAACAGTGGGGGTGAAATTTGAATTTATACGCCGTGCCAAGCAAAAGTTAGTGCGCACATGTGCGCAACTCCAAAATGGCATCTAGAAGGATAGCTGAAGGCTAGAAATGTTATGGGGAGTTAGTGTAAGTTAGGAACCTGCTATAATTGAGAGTGTGATTTGTATGATATTTGCATTAAGCAAATCTGTTTTTCTTTTATATTTTAGATTATGATGGAGAACAGGTATGACTACCTGGCGAACGCCTATCAAAAGAGGACGTTTGCACTGGAGATAGTGGCCAAAATTGCCGCTGACAGTGACACCACCTTTACCTTCACCCAGATCATCCAACACTGGTTGGAACTAAAGCGAAGGAAGAGGCCCCGGGTGAGGCGATTCTTAGCTCAGCATTTCCCAAGTACATTACTATTACATGTTATATCTACAAAAGCCCTTAGGCAGGCCTCTGTTTAGGAATGCTATTCTCTTCTAGTGAGCGAATGGGATTATAGAATACGACCCACCCAGAGGCGAGCAGTCCGGCCAGTGCGGGATGAATCTGGGCCAAGTGAAGGTGGCGCGTCTCCAGTGCCAAGGTCCTCCCCCTCCTCTGTAGGTGGCTCCGACCAGCCACTGGACCTTTCTACAGAGGAGGGGCATCAGCGGCTTGCCAGGGAGTCTGCCCAGATGGTGGAGCAACAACACTCCGGTATGTTTCTCTGACTGAAGCACACACAGGTACATGCACTGTAAACACACCCTCATTTCCTGCTTCTATTCTTTTAGATGATGATGTAGCGGGTGGAGAGCGGGGATTGGAAAGGCCAGATGACCCAGCCCCTGAGATGCATGGAGAAGGTGGGTGATGTCACACACACATTATGAAAACATTTTATTTTTGGAAAAATCTGACATTATAAGTAAACATATTTTTCCTTTCTCAACAGACTCAGATCTGGAGCAGTGGCAGGCCCCAGCGAGGATGCTGGTCCCCCAAGCTCAGGTCGCCCACCAGCCTAGTAATTTTGTAGTCTACTTATTTGATTATCTATAACATAGCTTCATCACCATGTATAAAAAAAACCGTAGCCTATTAAATTAGCATAATGACATATGGCCTCATCCCTAGCCTAATAAATTAGCATAATGACATATGGCCTTATCCCTTTGCTTGAACATTAATAATATTTCATTCCACAGCTATGAAAAATTTATATACCAAATATTAATTATTGCTTCCTTTTCACAGCAACCCCACAGGAGAGACTCCAGCATTTGACCACGACGGTGTATAGGCTGGTGGGCAACATCCGGGAGCTTGCTGCTTCATTGGGGACCAGTGAAGAATAGATTCCTGGGGCCTGCCACATGTAGTTTAATAATTTTATAAACATTTTTATAAATGTTATCATTTGTTAAAAAAAAAAAAACTTTAGTTTGAAAAAACAAAAACAAATGTTTACATGTTAAATGTTACATGTTAAAAAGTTTACATATTAAACAGTTAAAGAAAAAATAATAAATATCTTTAAATTTAACCATGTTTCGTGTTTATTTTATGTTAAGCTATAAACTTTTTATGCATGAACACATTAAATAAACAACAAACAGCAGAAGACATTAAGAAGGAAGAGAAAACTAGGAGGAGAATGCAGAACATTAAGGTAAGCATGAAAGCCAGGAGATCTTAAAAACAGGAACCGCGAGTGAGTTGAGGTAAGCATGAAAGCTTGGAGATCTTAAAAACAGGAACCGCGAGTGGGTTGAGGTAAGCATTATTGCCGGGAGGTCTTAAAAACAGGAACCGTGAGGGAGTTGAGGTAAGCATTAATGCCGGGAGATCTTAAAAACAGGAACCGCGAGTGAGTTGAGGTAAGCATTAATACCGGGAGATCTTAAAAACAGGAACCGCGAGTGAGTTCAGGTAAGCATTAATGCCGGGAGAGTGAGTTGAGGTAAGCATTAATGCCGGGAGATCTTAAAAACAGGAACCGCGAGCGAGTTGAGGTAAGCATTAATGCTTGGAGATCTTAAAAACCGGAACTGCAAGTGAGTTGAGGTAAGCATTGGAGCAGAAGTGAGTGAAAGAATAGTTGAGACGGGGGACATGAATGAGGTAAATAGCTGCGCGCATGCATACAAGCATGCAAACTTTCCAACAGATTTCCTAGAAAATTCTGTTTGGACGTATATTTGGAGAAAGATGCATGCTGAATCTAACGGGACATGGAAAATCTTCGTTGGAAAACGCTGAAAAACGGTAGTATACGAGGTTTACTAAGTAACGTAAACATAACCCTCGTCCTCTCGAGGACGCAATGAGAGGCAGAAATTGACATTCTCATTGGCGTACGCAGCTACGAACAGTAAATAGAAGGCTTCCGATGGAGGCTCTGAATCATGCGTACGCACCTGCGCATACGGAAAGAAGTGTAAAATACACAGAACAAGCCAAATACGACATGGTTTTGAGGAGGCTCTGAATCAGGCCTAGTGTGTCATATCTAACTTGCGGTTTGGAGACTCCCCATACAAATTTGAGAAATTAGGTTTTTAGAATCTTAAAGAAACAGTTAGGGGGAGCTACAAGGGTGGTCTGAAAGATGTACAAAAATCGGGGTAGGATACCAATTTTTATTATATTGATTCTCCCAAACCACAAGATAAACCTTCTGTCATATTGTTTAAGATCTCTGATTGTTTTATTCAACAGTAGCATAGTAGCATAATTCAGCTCAAATTCTTGTTAGATCCCTTGGGATCTGAAGCCCTAAATATTTTATGGAGGCCGGCTGCCATTTGAATGAGAAACAATTTTTAAGTCCTGCTACTTCTGCAGGTGAGAGGGTCAAGTTAAATGCCTCCGATTTTGCATAATTTACCTTAAAGTTGACTTTAGAATATGAGATTTATGAATGGCTATGGAGACCCCTTTTGATTTGGCATCTGAATTGCGGGCATGGAACCAGGAGGGATAGTGGCTGTCCCGGAAGGCTGGGACTCGCCCCTCTTTAAAATGAGTTTCCTGCAGCAAAGCAAGTTTGACACCACACTTATGGAGGTTGTACAGAATTTTGGATCGCTTCTCTGGGACATTTAGACCCTTCACATTGTAAGCGCAAATAGTTATACTCGTCATTTTAAACCAGAAGGGGTCAGGGGGCAGAGGGAAGTTGGGGACGGATAAGGGAATGGCATAGAAAGACCGATAAGGGATAGTGCCAGAGATTAAGAAGAGGAAGAAAGAAGTACAGGTCAAAAAAGAGTGAACCCTCTGTATGAGGGAGAGTCAAAATCTTGTCTTCAGTACTCTAGAAAAAAGATATAACAACCAACATAACTTAGCTTGCTGACGCACTTGCTCCCTGTAGGCTTCCTCAGTCGAGGGAGTCACAGGGATCCTTAATATGGGGAAGGTGGAAAGCTGAATCCGGTAAGAACGGCCCAATCCGGAGTGCAAGTGGTCATCCTGCAGCCTGAGCTCATAAGAACCCGAGGCCTGGGAAAATGCCCACTGATGCTGACTTCTTCCTGTGCATATCTTTAGGGTTCCAGCTGAAACCAAACCCAGCCCAGATATGGCTTGCAGTGCAAACAATGCAAAGCTGTAAACATCAAAACACTCATGACAGGGAAAATATTACCATGACGGGGATAACCAGTTCCCCAGCTCCTGGAATGGGGCACCCAGGAACTCAAAGGCTTCTGGTAGTTGAGAGTGGCTGCGGAGGGCAAAACTGCGGCACTGCAGCTGAAGGATGAAATGGAAGGGGTGCCCCCACTTGTATGCAGCCCCAACTTGCGTTGCGCTCTCCAAAAATGGTTTCATAGCCTTCCGCATCTGGATCGTACGTTGCGCTAGATCGGGCAACAGGATGATCTGTGACCCATGTTTTGCCAATTGGATCAGCCAGAACCAGAAATAGCCGGACAGGATATGACGTTCCCAATTGGTAAGGGACCTGCTAGCCAGGACCCCTGTTCGGATTCCCGCCCTGAAGGAAGCACTACAACTCCAAAGTGTTGTAAAATATAACTTTAATAAAAGCAAAGATATATAATGACAGCTTAAAACACATAAATAGCATAACACTTACACAAAAACAAAGAACATGAAAACACTTAATCATAGCTTTAATCAACACTGCTTAATGGTACCGCTCAATCATTTCAAACTGTATCCTATATCCTTCAGATACATCTAAACATAATCAACAAGTATTCCATGGAATGGTTAGCTTACCTACCCAGCATGCATATGGTTAATCATGAGTCCTGTTCGCTTGAGGAGCTCCACAGGCCAATGCAACGCGGCACAGCGAGATCAGGATGAGCTTGGGAGGTCAGTGGGTTAACGGCCCCACAGATCACTGTCCATGACAGGCGTCCCTCGTCAATGGCTCTCGAGTCTCCTGATTCCACAGTGGAATACCCCTCATATTTATGGCGCTGTCACCCCAAAAAGCTGGCCAAACTCCAAGTGGTGAAAGCAACCTGTTTCTTGATAAGAGTTTATCTAATCTTCCATACCTATCTCACCCAAGAATTGGCCAAATTCCCAGGTAAGATAAGTAAGGAACATATGTCACAAATCCATATGCTATACTGATAAGCCCCCCACTCCACGTCACAGCTGTACATTTTGAAAAACTTGTTTTTGACTTAAAACTTTGGTAAACAAGTTTTTCACTTAAATTTGCTATATCATCGTTGTTTTTCACATTCTGGACATGTCAGGGCATATTCCTGGCTTACATTTGCTATGCTATAACAGTATGATCACAAAATGTCTGCCAGTGGCATCCATCTTAGAACACAAAATGATGGATAGTAATAACATTTATACAAAATGGCGGACAAAACCTAGACAAAATGGCGGCCAAGATGGCGGCCAGATTGCCTTTTTACCTATTATTATCACAGACCCCTTAAAGGTTACGCTTTTTTGGCCCAAGCTTGCTGCATGATGGCTCCCTTTACTTTGTAGAAGTGTATGCGACAAATGATATCTCGGGGTTTGTACTAATCTGGATTTTTGGAGCCGGGAGCTCTGTGAACCCTGACGATCGCAATAACTTCCCCCATCGACCGATCTAGAACTTGTTTAAAAATGTGCATCACGACTTCTGAAAGGTTGACATGCTCTGGTGCCTCTGGAAGTCCCCTTATCCGTATATTGTTCCTTCTTCCCCAGTTTTCCATGTCATCTTGATGTAGCAAAATACTTGCTATTTGTTGCAAAGACTCCGCCTGTGTTCTCTCTAGAGCGCTGTGTGCTCTCTCTAATGTGACAAGGCACTGATGGACAGAGTCCTGAACTTTCTCTATAGATGTGACCCTGCTACTGACCGGCCCCATTTTTTATTACCTCATCCATTTCTCTCCTGAAGGAGGATTCTATCCTAGTCTCAGAATCCTTCTTAATGGGCAGGGATGATATAAGGACTTTATTGCTGTGTTGATCCAGATCCATGGATGTGTCCCTGCCCAAGCCTCATGGCATAAAGCACAGACAGTACCATTGACTGTCCTGAGAAATTCAAATGAGGTAGGACCCTTGACAACGATGCAGTAACATCCACAGGAAAAGGCACTTGCTGTTGTTAGGATGCACAATAAATACTCATCCATGATTATCATCACAAGATATCTGGCTGGTCCAGCACAGGAGTGCCTGTTTTTTGCCATTGAAACCATTTTCAAGATGGATACTGAAGTGTTGGACAGTCTCCTGCATTTAACTAAGTGAGTCCAAAAGATGCCACTGAAGTCAGTAAGATCAACTGCAGGTTGCCACCACTCTCTGTTAATGAAAACTCTAGTATGTGCCCGTAGGGCAGAATATAGAATCAGATATGTTTTCACTGAACTATTGTAAAAGAAAAAAGCGGCAGCCGCCCCTATGGATGTTTTTTTTGTCTCCTTGAGAGCTAACAACAGGCCTGGCTGGCTTGCCTCCTCTTGTTCACTCATAGCCTTATGCTTGAATACTGCCAAAGCATTCATTGTATGTATGTAATGTATATACTTGGGATCAATAAAATGATTTGGATTCTTTGGATCTGCATTTTTTGGCTCTAGAGCTGTGTACAAACCCCACTGGAAGATCACCTAGCTCCAATGGGTTCACTGTTGCCTAATTTAAGAAATACCTTAGATCACAGGTGTCAAACTCCCTCCTGAAGGGACAGCAACAGGTCATGTTTTGTGGATCTCCACACAGGTAAGTAATTAGTGCTCAGACAGAGCTATAAAGTCAGCTATGCTGAGATCCACAAAACCTGACCTGTTGCTCTGTTGCTTGCCATTGAGGAGAGCGTTTGACACCTCTGCCTTACATTATTGAACAAGCATTTCTTATAGGCCTTTAATGCTATTGCAAATGAAAACGAACTAGAAGGGTTTGGAAGCCCATATCACTGTTATCCATAAGCTGGTAGGGGTTGGTATGGAGATCTTTGGCAAGAGATCTCAACGCCTTTGAATCTTTCATCATTGCTGCACTATGGCAGAATTTGGTAATACTCCACTTTATGTCCTTTAGGTACAATATTAAAGATGGAAATACAAGAAAATGTCAAGCAAATGGAATTTGGAGTTTGCCAGTTCCAGAGTGTGAAGGTACACTATAAAAATATAAGTAAATAATACATACAGATGTGTCTACCATTAGCTTTTTTTTAAATTTCTAATGAAATCTATTGATCACAATGTTAAGATAAGATAAGGCCTAATTTACATAAAGAGCACCGGATGCATTGTAAAAGCTGGTCTTCTAAATACATTTACCTCACAATATATTTAGCCACAAGAAAAGCTACGGAAATACACATTGGTAAAAATCCAGTACAATATAGATTGCAAATGTCACCCTCTACATACCGCAGGTTATTGTATACACCAAAAAAGTTGGGAAAGTGGCATTTAACAGTGCCTAACCAGGTAGGTTCAAGAAATGGAAGTACAGGTTCTGGGGAAGAGGATTGAAACTAGACTAACCACAAATTTGGGTGGTGACATACTGCCAAATTAGGGGAGGAGGGGTCCCCAATACTCAAAGTTCCACTCCACCAGGTCTGCATCTTCTATACCAGTAATTCCCAACCTGCGGTTTGTGTACCATAGGGGCTATGTGGTGTAGGTTGAGGGGGTAGGCGTTGCCCTTTTTCCTCATTTTGCTATCCGTGATTTTGAATAATTTCTGCAGTCTCCTCTGTCTCCCAGCACTATGTAATGCAGTATATGCCGGATGTGAGACCCAGCCTCAGTGCTTCCCTTCAGGCTGTCATACAGTGGAGTTACACAGTGCAGGGGGGCAGGGGGTCCAATGAAGGATGCCAAAGTCCATTGAACTGCCTAATTATTGTAAAGAAGCCATCCAGTTAATGGCATCTGTTCACTTAAGCCTCTCCTACCACTCCCAGGCTGTGTGTGGGCAGGAGCCATGCCTAAAAGACACAGTCAAAAAGTTAAAAAAATACCATAGCCCTAGATGCTTTGTTTTTTATGAACAAAGCTGTGACCAAATCTGTTACGAATGCTGAGCCCTGAGCTAAAATTGGGGGTCTGTGGCAAGCGTTAGCCCTTAAAGTCCTGGATTAGGGATATGTGAGTTTTCTTAATTTAGGTTCAGGTTCTCATGAATTGTGTTGGTGTTGGAGTACAGGACAGCACTAACGAAAGCCGGAATATTAGAACCCAGTATTTGGCAGTCAGTACTCCTGATTTGCGATACATTATATAATATAATGACTCCAGCCCCTTACCCCTTTGAATTGAATTGAGTACTCACCACTTAACATTTATTCTTCACCTGTCCTCCTGTCGGATGGAGTGCTTTCCTCAGTTCCACTTGATTGAGGCTCCCTTTTGGGTTTGGTGGGCTGGGCTTCTGATGTGGGTAATGCCGCAGGGGACTTGTTTGTTGACATCCACCAAGGGTAATTGTTACAGGCCCATTCCAGTGAAATATGTATTTAGAAGAGCTGGCGGATACTTTAGATTTAGAGGGGGACTCTGTGGGGTGCAGTGTTATTCACTGCTGTGGCGATGTCACTCCTTAACTTAAACAACGCAGAACATTCAGGTGGTGAGGCAGCACTTCTTTATTGATTTCATCACAAGTTCATATCCAGCATCAAATCCAATACAGGCCATATACACAGATTCTATAACAAGTTCCTACAGCTGAATATAGTTCTCCATTGGAGCATTAATAACACATCCTTTTTCTCTGTCAGTAAACAACGGGGATCTCCTTCAGAGTCTCTCTCAGGGTCTCTCCTCCCTCTACTGGGGGTCCTCTTTATACCCTCTGTTGGCTTCCCACCTAAACTAATAACCCAATCACAAGAGCTTACACTCGAAACTTTATTACTGTATCTCTCTGTATTATGGCCTTTGGTTATGGACTAATTTCATTTGTTATCCTACACTACCCTCTTTTGGCCATCACAATGTGATGACATAGGTTTTACTCTGTTTAAACTAACGGTGCTTACCTCTTTTTATGGTTTTATTTTGTTTCACTGTTACTACCTATACAGGCCCTACATAATGCAGAGAGCCAAGGGAAGGAAACCTTTTATACTACATAGGGAGAGCCTCTGTGGAATCTCCCCCATGTGATTTTACATCTCTGGAGGGGAAGGGCATGGAGGGGGAAACCCCAGGAAATCTCCCATGTTAGGAAACATGTATTTCATGAGCCCATCTGATGCCACAGCTATGCGCTTTCCCCTTGTCCCAGTCTGTTAACTTACCAATGGCTGTATTATAGCAAAATGCCAGACCAGTAAGTTCATGATCAAAGCAAAAGAACAGGCTCAAATTGAATATAGATTTTAATGCAATCAGCACACTATAAGACAATATAAGCAATGGAATTTATAACACTGTGCCTTATTTATCCACCAGCTGGCCTTCCTTATGAGATTAAGTTTTATGGTGGGCAAGCCAAATGTGAGAGGCTGGAAATAAAGGGGGACTCTGAACTGGTATCAGATGCTTCAGACATTTTTACACAAACTGGATTTTTCCTTCACATCTCACATGTCCTTCCTCTCCAGTGACTTATTAGTATGAAAGGTTCCCTTCCCAGGCGGGTCACCGCTACCCTCTGATGGACGCCGAGGTAGTGGGAAGAGGGAACAGTGTCCTTTTTAAACTATATGCCAGCGGGGTGCTGATAGACTAGCATGCAGGACCAGGAGGTAGCTCTCGAACTGGTCGACTGCCCTGCCAGGGACAGAGGAAAAGGGACAGTACTGTTTATTGTTTTTTTGTTTGGTGTCTTTTTTTGCCTAGGCACCACATTAACAGTTCCCAGGATAGGGGGCCAGGCATGCCAACTGTTGGCACCAGCCGGTGGCATAATGGATGATTTGAGCTGGATTTTGCTGATAGCGGGATGGGGTGGACCGACCTCTAGGCCAAAGGTGGCATAAGATGTTCAGGGACGCTGCCTTGAGCTAATTATTAAAATTGGCAGCAGTCTTTGAAGTGGATCTCTGGTCTAAACTTGCACAGTGGGGGGTGATGTATACCTCCTGCCCCGTTTACATGCACTCAGTAATCTGGGATTTGTGAACATGCATATTGTTTTTTATAGATGGAGTGTTCATGTACATGTTAAGGGACTGGGGAAGAGGGAGGTGCACACAGTTTTGGGGGGTGTATTCATGTGAATTCTACTTATTTCTGGGGGGTGGGATACATAAGCACCCTTCATTAAATTGTTGAAAATGTAAAAAGAGGTTGAGGGGTTAATATTTTAGGGAGTTGAGGGGCATTTTCTTGAACTTTTTTTTAGAGGGGGGCTGGTTACACGCTTTTATTTTAGGGGTTGGGGATCTGCATATTAAAGTGATTCAGCAGGCACAAAACAAACAAACTTTTACTTTGTCCCACACAGCTGAACTGTGCTTGCCCGGCAATCCAGTAACTCACCTGATCACTGGATCTAAGGCCGCATGGGGCCAGATCATGTGGTCGGGTTTGATGTTGGGTCAGGATTACGACTCCCCATCAATCCAAGGCACGCTGCCATGCCTTCTCTTTTCATTGCAATGAAGGTAGTTGTCCAAGACCTGACACAACCATTGTAGCTAATGGAGGGAGCTTGGTCACACCACTGTCACTGATGGCAGGGGGCATGGTCCAGCACAGAAGCACAGGTGAATGAAGTTTACGTTCCCAGATGGTACTTGAGCATGTGTCATTAGAACAAGGTTAGATAAATGGATGCGGTGAAATAGGATTTCACACAATGGGGCATCCTAGATTTCAAGGCTGGATGGCCATATGGGCAATTCCCGACATCCTTGACAAGCAGTGCTAATATTGTCGCTATACAAAATTTGTTTTTGATTAAGGCCCCCAGACACAACTTTGCATGGAGCTCCAGAAATGATAAGCCAGTCCTGGCTAAGTGTTACTTGGCGTGAAAGGGTTAAGAACCACATTTCTATATTCCTGGCATAAGAACTAAGACTAAGAAAGCATACTGGGGCTATAGGGTGGCGTTTTGTCCACCAGTGGACAGCCTTCATCAGAAAGACAGGGTGTTTGGATTACCAGTCTGTATCTTCACAATAATGAAGTATTGCAAACCTAAGGTAAGACAAGCTTTTTTATTTTTTGTACGTCTGGCTTGAGTTTATAGATCAATTCTTAAGAATGCCAATTGCATTCCAAAAGTAAAGTAAAGATATCTTTCAAAACAGCTGACATTTTGAGGTGTCACAGCACCCCAAGGCAGAAGAAAGCAGCATGCAACAGAGAGTACTGTATTTTTCACCCAATAAGATGCACCTGCTTATAAGAAGCACCCAGGATTTGAATAAGAAAAAAAAAAATGGTGTGTTAAAATACCCCGCCAATCACCCCATTACAGACAGTGTGCAGAATTCCCCCAATTATCATTTTAGACCCCACATTACAGGCAGTGATTGGTAGCCCACAATAAAAGCACTAAGCGGCATCCCACGTTACAGGCAGTGAGTGATATCCCACATTACAGGCAGTGAGGGGTATTCTACATTAAAGGCAGTTAGTGGCATCCCAATTACAGGCAGTGAGGGGCATCCCAATTACAAGCAGTGTGAGTGGCATGCCAATTACAGGCAGTGTGAGTGGCATGCCAATTACAGGCAGTGTGAGTGGCATGCCAATTACAGGCAGTGAGGGGCATCCCAATTACAAGCAGTGTGAGTGGCATGCCAATTACAGGCAGTGTGAGTGGAATGCCAATTACAAGCAGTGTGCGTGACATGCCAATTGCAGGCAGTGTGTGGGCGTCCCAAATACAGGCAGCGTGCAGGCATCCCAATTACAGGTAGTGTGTATTTTTAAATGAATACCTTATGATTTGCAGGCTCCAAATATGTGTTTAGCTTATGAATAATCAATGTAGAGATATACCGCACTATCAAACTTTCTCTTAATTAGTACATTTCAAAATACTCAGGATTAGTCACAGCTCTATAACATAATACCATGCACAAATCACAGGTGTAAGTGATCAGGGAAACATACAGTAACAATATAAGGTGCATGGAGCAATATAAGCATCTTATATAAAGTAACGTTCTTTCTTATAATTCATCCAAGTGATTTTTGCACCACTTCTGCAAGACTTCTGATGCATCCCAACCACACACATGCCTCTCACCAGTAAATGCTTATCAGAGTCAATGAGGAAATGAAGCTTATCTCAAACCAATGCAGACATATGCATCAAATGTAGCTTCTCTTTTAACAGGCCATATCATTCTACACTGGGGCAAGTCACTCCTCAGACATGTGTATTCAGTTCTCATTCAGATAAAATATATAATCTCAAACCAGTGCAGACATATGCATCAAATGTAGCATCTCCTTCAACAGATCGTATCATGCTTCACTGGGGGGTGTCACACCAGACATGTATATTCAGTTCTCATGTAGATAGTATTAAGCTATAAGCATTTTATATATTCTATTTGAACTCAAAATAATATTTATTAAAATGTGTATTTACAAATTTACAGCTTGCTCAAATATAGTATACCTATACCCAGATCGAAAATGTATCTCATCGCCCTCTATCCCCAGCCCAGTGCCACAAAACAGTCTTTGTTTCTTTTTTTAATAAAAGCCTTTGCCCAATACTCATAAAAACACTAACAGGAAGCAGTATGATGCTGAATGGCATGCCATTTGCTAATTCATTCAGCTCCAAGGTAAACTGCCACATAATGGCAGTTATTAAAACTGATAAGGCTGACCCCCAATGCTTAGCTGTGTTTAACTGAATGTATGATCGCTGGAAAGCTCGGAGAGCAATATGGCGGACCATTCAAACAGCCGACTGCATCCAGTTACTGTTTTTATGAATTTTGGACAAAGGCTTTTAGTAAAAAAAGAAACATAGGCTGTTTTAGGGCATTGGCCTAGGCATAGAAGGTAACTATATCCCCTTCCTTTCTTGGTATAGGATCACTTTAATATTCAAAAAGTGACTACTAGTTCACATTACAACTGCGCCTCCGTTCCTGCGGCCTTCAGGTAAATGGGTAATGACACCATCGGTGAGAATTTTATTCATAATCCCCACAATGATATTGAACGTTATTCATAATACCCAATATCTGATGGCCATACCGATTTACCTGATGGCCATATTTTTCACATAGCTCCTTTTTAGATGGTGCTAGGGGACAGAACTTCTCTGTGCCAACCCATGCGCCTATTTGCTACCTCTTCTTATCGAGGTAATCTGTCACATTTCCGTAGTAATGACCCTTTTTGTGGTGAATGTGAAATTGGTTTTGTGTAGCGCAACAATTTCTCATTCATGCCAGAGACCACGTGTAACTAATTGAGGAGGTTATTAGGCTCGATTCAAAATCCAAATTGTCTGTGTTTTCGAATCTTCGTGCGAAAGTTTTGGTGGGTGTTTGTCATTTTTTCCTATTTTTTCGTCCATTTTTTACTCGCACGAACGTTCAAACATAAACGTATATGCTCTTTCAATTGTCAAAAGTAAATATTTCGATCGTTCCAAACATTTACGTTATTGCAATGGGCTGGCGATTAATTCAGATAGCTGATTGCCAAGTGTGCCGAAGCCCATATAGCCATTTCCTTTACGAACACCTTACGGCACCTTTTTGACCTCTGGACAAGGCAGCCAAGCATGATGGAGAGTGATTTTGAAGAGCATCAGGATCTGCTTCTCCTTGGCATTGATGTCATCCGGAGGTCAGAGGCCAGATTGCACCGGCAGCGACGCATGGACATCAATCGCATGCATGATGTTGAGCTGTAACCAACAAATATATTTCTTTTCCTGAAGATATGGTAGCCAGAAACGCCATTAAGCTTGGGTTTTATAATATTGCCGACCTGCCTAACGTCATGGGTGCAATTGACTGTACCCACGTTGCCCTGGTCCCTCCGGCTGCCGACGAGTACATATACAGGTTTTTTTGGCAAAATTATCCCTATTTTCTTATTAATCCCTCATTGTAAAAAATCCCTCCTTGAAAAAATCCCTCCTTGTAAATATCCCTCCTTGTAAATATCCCTCATTAGAATTATCCCTCCTTGTAATTACCCCTCAAAGCCAATATTCCATGATTGTATTGTTAAAATCATAGTTAAAGATCCCTCCTTGTAAAAAGTCCCTCCTTGTTAGTTATCCCTCCTTGCAATAAAAAATCTTGAAAAAGTTTATCTCCTTGAAATTGAATCCTCATTATAATTTGTCCCTCCTTGTGTTAAGAAATGCTGGAACTAATTCCACCATTGGAAAGATTCCCTCATCACAAACAGTCCCTCCTATCAAAGAGTGCCTGTGAATGAATGGTCAGTTATTTAGTTGTTCCACAATTGACATGTGCTCCCAAGCCAAACACTTAAAAGTGCTCCTAAAATACACACTTAAAGTGTATTTTGATCTTCTGCAAACACACATATCCTTTGTGGGTGATCTAAATCCGTATGTACTAGGTTATTGTAATTTTTTGGTTGACCCACGTTTGCCTTATATGCTGTTAGAAATGAGTGTTTAACTTTTAGCCAAAGCCTTACTGATGTTTATTTTCTTTTCTTTTTCCCAGGAACCGCAAAATGGGCCACTCACTGAATGTTCAGGCAGTGGTGGCCCCGGACATGCGGTTCCTTAGCGTCCTCGCCGGGTTCCCAGGCTCATCCCATGATGCGTACATCCTTAGACGATCTGGATTGTACCGTCGGTTTGAGTCTGGGGAATTTTCCAGGGCATGGCTCCTTGGTAAGTTAACGGCAATAACATCAGTTTATGTTGGATGTTTGGGTAGTCTTTGCATTTTGTTGTTATGTCTGAAAATATTTTAAGTTCCACAACCTTCTTGCCATGTGACACCCCACTTTAATTTTAGATTGTAAACAACCAAGCGTGGCCAAATGTTTGTCCTACATTAGGCAAATTCTAACTTGTTATTTTGTAATAATTAGGAATCACTCTTCCCCACCCTAGTCTGGAATAGTGCACTTAACTTTATCATAGTGTCCCATCTTTGCTTAGATGCATTTCACTTCCAGAGGAGAGGAGAGCGGGATAAAGTGCATGTTGCGGGTTTCTGCTGTTTTGGCCTCAGAACAAGCAGATAAGGGGGTCATCAAAACCTAAAACCTCCAAGCTTCTTGGGCAGCACACTTCGAAAACAATAGCTGGGATCAGTATGTCTGATTGGCCATCATCCTCAATATTGGCTGGGGAACTAGTTCCCACATCTATGACATATGTTTATTCTACGACTTTGACTGTGCCAAATGTCTGCTCATCTTGTTCAGACAATTGTCACATAGTCTCTTATTGATGTTGCTGGTGTGTTTATTGCCTTACACTTATGGAGTTATGTTTATGTTTCTTTTATTTTTGTTTTCTAAGGTGATTCTGGATATCCTCTACTCCCGTGGCTCTTGATGCCCGTACTCCGGCCCCAGGATGCCTCACAGGATGCATATAACCGTGCGCACCGCAAGACCAGGGCAGTGGTGGAGAGGGTGCTTGAAAACAAGGTTTCACTGTTTGGCTCCCTTCAATATGACCCAAATAAGGTCATAGATATTATAATGGCATGTGCGCGATTTTCCAACTGGTCCCCCGGTATGTTGATTTGGCTCCCTCTCCACCCACCGAAGACCAAGAAGAGCCATTTCGGGGCACACACAGTGTGTCTGGCCAAGCTGTGCGGGCCAATTTGATTTCCACCCATTTTTCCTAATTTACCCTCGTTTTGGTGTTTGTTTAAATGGTGTTGTTGGTTGTGTTTGTTTTTCCCCTTTGTGTTTGTATATTTTTTGGCCACTTGATACATAGTAATGAAGTAATTACTCACAACATCCATGCTTAACGCCTCATTTTTTGGTATGTGTGAAATGTGTGAATGTAATTGTTACTTAATCTTTCTGACCCAAAAAATGTAAGAAACGAAATCAGTGAGCCACGGGTGTGTTTAACTGTTTATTTTTCTAATGTAACATAGAAACCTTGCAGTTGATGGTCACTGCAATTTTTGGGCCAAAGAGATGGCCAATGACAACACAAAAATGATGAGCAACCATGCCACATAACAATTGCACACAGGCAGGATTTTTGAACTTCCTCCTGGCCAACGTTAATGTAAATTAAACATATAAAGATATAATAGGCAAACATTTTGCAATAAATATCTTGCATTTTTTAAAGTTTAGAAATCACAACACACCTTCTCCTGCTTGGCCACATTTGTCACAGGCACAGGTGGAAAGCAGACATACCTAGCCCACATCTACACCTGTTACTCAGTCGCACACTCAAACAAGAACACCCAGTCCCAAGCCCAGTCCAGTGAAATCTTAGCCAGGAGTCAAGGTAGTAGTTTGGCAGGCCAGAATGCTATCATGTCTCGAAACAGGAGGAGCCACAACCAATGTAATTAAGCACAAGGCGGAAGGCCCACACCTTGAGTGGCAGGTTCAGTGAGCATTGAGCTCTGGCATTGGCTAGTGGCCTACCTCAGCACTCTAATGAGCTATATGGGCACAAATCAAAACCAGACAAGCAAAGGCATACACAAAGGGTCTCTTGGTTTTCCTCACCAGACAAGTCAATACAGTGGGGATTTTGAGCAAAGATGTCGAACAGATTCAGGACGAATAGACCTAAATATGGGGGATGCCCATAGAACCCAGGTTGGGGCCCTTGGTGGTGGGTCCTAACCTGGGCCTGTGTGGCATTGTGAATCTGCAACTGTTCCAAAATGTTTCTCTGTATATTTATAATTTCAGCCATGTTGGCACGGTTCTTGTTGCTAGCGTTGGCCAGGTGGCTGTTGAGGGTCCTAAATTCAGTCACCACAGCCTGTAATGTATTATTGACGTTGTCTATCAGCCCATGAAGAGCCTCTCTGTTTCTTTGATTTCTATGTTGAAAGGCACGCCTCTCCTGTTGCCATGATGCCTCCAAAATCGGCATGCCCCTCCCCTGGGAAACTGGGCGACGTAGCTGAGTACGCCTCCCAATTCCCCGGGTTCGGGGGCGTGCCGATGATGTTTGTCTAGGGCCCTCAACAGCTACAGCCATGCTTCCAAAATCCGCAGCAGCAGAGAGAACACTGGGGACTTGAGGGTCATTCTCTGCATGCTGCCCATGATGTGCAGGCAGCATGCAGCCAGCTTCCCTCTGCTGCAGAGGAGTTTGGGGAAAAACATTTTGGGACAGTTGCAGATTCTGTCCCAGGGGGAGATCTTCAGAAGTGCCCATCAAGGATCCATCCTCCTCCAGCTCCTGGCTTTCCTCCATGAGTGTGGGGGTCTGTAGGGACATGTTCAAAATTAGGTTTTTCTTTTGCACCACATATGTCAATATGTTAATATTAACATGCAAATTCACATGCCTAAACGACATTTGGTTAATAAACTTACCAAAAATATTGAATCCTGGGTCCTAGGCTGCACGGAAGTTTGCGGCATGGACAAACTGGATGAGGATTCCCCAGTAGCTGAGGGATGAGGCTGGGCTGCATGAGAAGAAAACAAACTAGTTAAACACACAACTATGCATTGTTGATGGCTAACAAGACATATGCTTAATTAATTCACGTGGCCAAGCTGTAATGGGCACTACACCAACGGTGACACTTGACCTTCACGCATTACATTATATGTTAAATTGATAATTACACAAGTACTTAAACATTGGTCCCCTGAACTATCTCAAACAGTCAAGTACTGGCTGTTCAGTGTCTGCCAACATCCCTTAAAGGGCATTAAGTGTACCACTCAGCGTCCAACTAGCAGTTACAGGAATTTGAGGCTGAATAGCATTGTATATTGACAAATGTGTTAAGAAGCATGTTTGGTGCTTTGGACCCAACCTCAGCTCACACACAAGTAGACAACAGATCAACATTGAAGTGTGGGATGATACACCCTGTTCATAGACTGAAAACCACGACAAGGCACACCCTAGGGACATGGGTTAACATATGTCTTACTGGCTAATTGTTCATGTTCCCAAATTTAGAATGTCACATCAAGCTTTCTCACCTGCAGGAATGGCCGGGTTGTTTGTGTCCATTAGGGCCGCATGTCCCTCGACCGCAACAGGATGGAGCAGGCCCAGCACCATCTCCTCAGCCGCTGTAAAGTGTAATTTGGTTGGAAATCCTCCTCCAGTTTGAAAGCTGAAAAACATAGGCTAATTAAGACCAATGTGGGCAATACAAGAAGAAGGAAAATCCAAAAGCAAACATATTTACCTGTAATGCCGCCTTTTATTATCTTTCTTCCGTGCAGCATATTTGAGGTCCGATATCTTCCGCTGAATCTGTTCGACATCTTTTAACTCTTCCCCTGCTGCATTGACTTGTCAGGTTAGGTCGGCCAATATCTCCGCTCTGTGCTGCTTACTGGTGTTTTTAGATTTGCGCCCATATAGCTCATCATAAACTAAGGTAAGGCCACTAGCCAAGGCCATAGTTTGGGCATCACCAAAACAGGCACTCAACTGCCCTCTGCGCAATGTGCGCCCTGTTGTTTGTGGTTGTGGCTCCTCCGTGTTTCCAAATCTGGTGACATTCTGGCCTGGGTCTGTGGGGGGGACTGCACGGACTGGTGGCTGGATGCTGATCGCACTGGACTGGGCAAGGGACTGGGTGTTCGTGGCTGGCTGGCCACAGAAGTTACAGGTGTGGATGTGGCATAGGGAGATTTCCTGCCCACCTGTGCCGGTGGCGAATGTGGACGAGGAGGAGAGGTTCTGGCAGAAGATGAACTTGTGCTTGGTGCACGGTGCCTGTGTGTGCCCTTGGAAAGTGGCTGCCCCTTGGAGGTACTTGGGCGGACCAAGGGTGAGGGCGACCTTGGTGGACCGGCCCTCTTCTGCATGGCTTGGTAGCCCCGTGCGGGTGGGGATGGGGAGCTTGCAAATTTAGCCCTTTTACTGCGACTTATGCCCCTTTTTGGCCCTTTTGCTGCGACTTATGCCCCTTTTTGGGCTTCTGGGCCTGCTGCGGCTTCTGGGCCTGCTGCGGCTTCTGGGCCTGCTGCGGTGTCGGGCCCTGGTGCGGCTTCTGGGCCTGGTGCAGCTTCGGGCCTTGCTGCGGCTTCGGGCCCTGCTGCGGCTTCGGGCCCTGCTGCGGCTTCGGGCCCTGCTGCGGCTTCTTGGCCTGTGTTTTTGGCCGATGCCAAGTGCCTTGGTGCCTTGTGGGGGGGGGGGATGTGGGGCAGGGTGGGGTGGGGCTTCGTACCCTTTTACCCGTTTTTTTCCCAGTAGAGGTTGTAGGCTTTGTGGCCTGTCTTTCCTTTGCCTGCTGCCGCCTCCTTTTTTTTGGCATAGCTGGTAGTTGGCTTTGGCCGAGCCTTGGTAGTAGGCCGTAACTTGGCTTTGGCCTGTTGAGACCTGGTTTGGGGCCCTTCTGCATGCTCCTGCCGCTTGGCTGCCTTCTTCCCCGTTGTCTCCTTGCCAGTTTTGGCTGCTGCTTTTTTGGGGGCCATTTTGATGGGACTCTCAAAGAGAACGAGCTGTGTGTCCAGGGACCTTTAACTAAGCTAGCCGGCGTGTCACGCCTATGCGTTCGCTTACGCGTACGTCTGGCCGTTCGCATGGCCGTGCGGAACCCGGAAACCGCTGGGGCATTACTTATCTGCTGCCAAGAAGAAAAAGAAAGATGGCGCCCACTATCTTCACCCGCCAAGAAGAGATCATCATGCTTGTATTTGTAGCCCTTTCAATTGACATCTAAATGCTGCTCTACATGTTAAGATTGCGCAGGAAGTAAGGGATTTTTTAAAAAATGTGTTAAACTACATGCACAACCAAAGGCACGGCACACACGTGCCAAACAACAGTGCGGCCAGATTAAAAAATTGCCTTAGCCTAGAAATGTGTGTGTGTTAATGGCATTTCATAAAATAATGTATTGTTGCCACATATTGATAGGCATTTAGAAGTAATGTTTTCTTTCTGTTTTGTAGACCATGCTGGAGCGCAGGTACGACTACCTGCCCTGGAGATCATCTCGGAAATCCAACATCAGACCAACACCACCTTCACCCGCACACAGATCATGCAGCATTGGTCAGACCTGAAACGACTGCACATGCCCCGGGTACGGAGGTTTTTTGGAATCCATTTCCAAGTAAGTACATAGCGATTGCATGCAAGATGTAACTAAGACAGAAGGTAGGCCTTTAGTTATAATGCCTTTTCTTTGGAAGTGTTGGAAATGGATTACCACATTCGCCGCACCCGGAGGCGCACAGGCCGACCAGTGCTGCATGATTCTGCAGCTGGAAGTGAAGGTGGTGGATCTCCAGGGCGACGGTCCTATCCCTCCTCTGTTGGGTCCTCCGACCAGCCCCTGGACCTTACCACAGAGGAGGGGCGGCACGGCGTGGGCAGGCAGTCGTACCCTGCCACGCATGTGGGAGCCTCTGGTATGTCACTCTTTATGTATACGCACACACATATACATGCTATCTCCTACCAAACTGATTCCTTTCATCTGTTTTTCTAGATGTTTCGGGAGCGGTTGAGGTGGGGGAAAAGGCAGCAGATCTGCTACAAGCAGAACCTGGAGAAGGTGAGTGATGTGACCCAGACTTTGCAAGAGACATTTGATTACTGTGGAATAAGACATTAAAACTGACCATATTTCCCATGATTCTACAGGCACTTCTTCACAGCAGAGCCAGGACCCAGGACATCCTGTTGTCCCCAACGAGCCATCTCTCGGCCACCAACCAAGTAAGTAGTCATGCCATTATTTGCATTTATGTGGTACTTGACATCAACACACAGATACATCAAGCCCAAGACAATGGCAATATAAGACTGACCTGTGGCCACTTCCTTAGCTTAATGACTTGCCAGACTGACCTGTGGCCACTTCCTTGGCTTAATGACTTGACAGACTGACCTGTGGCCACTTCCTTGGCTTAATGACTTGACAGAATTACATATGTCGCCTTTATTTAATTTGTTAACTTAAAAACATTCAATCCACAGGTGGCAAACATGTATTGGTCTCAAACTAATGATTTTTTCTCTATTTGTTACATGGCCCACACGCCAAAAAATTTTGGAAATGAATCGGAGGGTCCTTGCGTTGGTGGCCGATATGAAGGTGATGGTTGACTCGTTGGGGACAACAGAAAAAGACGAAGAGGATTAGAGTCCTGGGTCCTGGCCCTGTTCTGCGGAGCAATTTTTAGTTATTGATTTTAAAATTAAAAATTTATGAAACAAAGCTTAAAAAAAATAAAACACAAAGTTTTAAACCAAAAAAAAAAATCATTAACAAAAGTTTTAGGGTGAGGTAAATGAAGAAGAAACTAAACTGGAAGTGGTTTGGGTAAGTTTGATGATGATGAAAATGAAGAAGAAACTAACCGGGAAGTGGTTTGGGTAAGTTTTAGGGTGCGGTAAATGAAGAAGAAACTAACCTGGAAGTGGTTTGGGTAAGTTTTAGGGTGCGGTAAATGAAGAAACTAACCGGGAAGTGGTTTGGGTAAGTTTTAGGATGCGGTAAATGAAGAAGAAACTAACCTGGAAGTGGTTTGGGTAAGTTTTAGGGTGCGGTAAATGAAGAAGAAACTAATCGGGAAGTGGTTTGGGTAAGTTTTAGGGTGCGGTAAATGAAGAAGAAACTAACCTGGAAGTGGTTTGGGTAAGTTTGAGGATGATGAAAATGAAGAAGAAACTAACCTGGAAGTGGTTTGGGTAAGTTTTAGGGTGCGGTAAATGAAGAAGAAACTAACCTGGAAGTGGTTTGAGTAAGTTTCAGGGTGCGGTAAATGAAGATGAAACTAACCGGGAAGTGGTTTTGGTAAGTTTGATGATGATGAAAATGAAGAAGAAACTAACCGGGAAGTGGTTTGGGTAAGTTTTAGGGTGCGGTAAATGAAGAAGAAACTAACCGGGAAGTGGTTTGGGTAAGTTTTAGGGTGCGGTAAATGAAGAAGAAACTAACTGGGAAGTGGTTTGTGTAAGTTTTAGGGTGCGGTAAATGAAGAAGAAACTAACCTGGAAGTGGGGACAACAGAAAAAGACGAAGAGGATTAGAGTCCTGGGTCCTGGCCCTGTTCTGCGGAGCAATTTTTAGTTATTGATTTTAAAATTAAAAATTTATGAAACAAAGCTTAAAAAAAATAAAACACAAAGTTTTAAACCAAAAAAAAAAATCATTAACAAAAGTTTTAGGGTGAGGTAAATGAAGAAGAAACTAAACTGGAAGTGGTTTGGGTAAGTTTGATGATGATGAAAATGAAGAAGAAACTAACCGGGAAGTGGTTTGGGTAAGTTTTAGGGTGCGGTAAATGAAGAAGAAACTAACCTGGAAGTGGTTTGGGTAAGTTTTAGGGTGCGGTAAATGAAGAAACTAACCGGGAAGTGGTTTGGGTAAGTTTTAGGATGCGGTAAATGAAGAAGAAACTAACCTGGAAGTGGTTTGGGTAAGTTTTAGGGTGCGGTAAATGAAGAAGAAACTAATCGGGAAGTGGTTTGGGTAAGTTTTAGGGTGCGGTAAATGAAGAAGAAACTAACCTGGAAGTGGTTTGGGTAAGTTTGAGGATGATGAAAATGAAGAAGAAACTAACCTGGAAGTGGTTTGGGTAAGTTTTAGGGTGCGGTAAATGAAGAAGAAACTAACCTGGAAGTGGTTTGAGTAAGTTTCAGGGTGCGGTAAATGAAGATGAAACTAACCGGGAAGTGGTTTTGGTAAGTTTGATGATGATGAAAATGAAGAAGAAACTAACCGGGAAGTGGTTTGGGTAAGTTTTAGGGTGCGGTAAATGAAGAAGAAACTAACCGGGAAGTGGTTTGGGTAAGTTTTAGGGTGCGGTAAATGAAGAAGAAACTAACTGGGAAGTGGTTTGTGTAAGTTTTAGGGTGCGGTAAATGAAGAAGAAACTAACCTGGAAGTGGGGACAACAGAAAAAGACGAAGAGGATTAGAGTCCTGGGTCCTGGCCCTGTTCTGCGGAGCAATTTTTAGTTATTGATTTTAAAATTAAAAATTTATGAAACAAAGCTTAAAAAAAATAAAACACAAAGTTTTAAACCAAAAAAAAAAATCATTAACAAAAGTTTTAGGGTGAGGTAAATGAAGAAGAAACTAAACTGGAAGTGGTTTGGGTAAGTTTGATGATGATGAAAATGAAGAAGAAACTAACCGGGAAGTGGTTTGGGTAAGTTTTAGGGTGCGGTAAATGAAGAAGAAACTAACCGGGAAGTGGTTTGGGTAAGTTTTAGGGTGCGGTAAATGAAGAAGAAACTAACCGGGAAGTGGTTTGGGTAAGTTTTAGGGTGCGGTAAATGAAGAAGAAACTAACTGGGAAGTGGTTTGTGTAAGTTTTAGGGTGCGGTAAATGAAGAAGAAACTAACCTGGAAGTGGTTTGGGTAAGTTTTAGGGTGCGGTAAATGAAGAAGAAACTAACCGGGAAGTGGTTTGGCTAAGTTTTCGGGGTCCTAAATGTAAGTGTTAGACTAGCGCAAAGTGGTTTGGGTAAGTTTTAGGGGTCTTAAATGTAAGTGTTAGACTAGCGCCAAGTGGTTGGGGCGAGCTTGGTAGTGTAATATATGGGGACACATTTGTGGACGAGTTAAGTTTGTAGTGCGCAGGCGCAAGATCGTAAATATTTTCGCTCGGACGAGTATTTTTGGAACAATACAATTAGAATTGAACGGGAAACGTAATGGATTCGTTGAGGTAGACGATGGGAAAGGGCTAAAAACTAATGCTGCCGTTGCAACCAGAGAAAAGGAAACAGAAAAGTCACGTGGGAAAATGACATACTCAAACTCGTACTCTAACATACGAACGGACGGGCACTTTACAGAAGGAAACTAATGAATGCATAGAATCGATCGCAAACTCATACGAAATAAAAGATGATCGGCACTAAAACGAATTGTTTTTAAAGTCTCTCTGAATCAAGTCTATTATCCTTCTCCGCATTGAAGTGGCTCCCATACAAGTATGGCTGCAGCCACTCCAGGGACCGAACTATCATGAGACAATACTACTAGGCAAAGAGGCCAAGGTCACTTACATTGGTGTGTACTGGGAACAGCATTGTGATGTTGGCTGCCTGGAGTACTGGGGAACTGCAAATTGATTTCAGTGCCAGTGTTGAGAGCTATCCACAATCGACTGCGGGGGACAGCTTCTTCCAGGTCAGATACTTCAAGGGGTTATCCAGGCTGCTATAGTGAGGGATGAATCTCTTATAGTTTCCTATATCTCATTTAAAGTCACGTTATACAGTCATATCCTTCATATTACAGGAACCACATCACTTTCCATAAATATTATCTCTACCAGGATGTAACCTGTGTCAGTTAGGGTAAGCCATATTAAAAGAATGAACACTTCCTATTTGCTTTAACAAATGGCAACAAATGTCTGGCTACTGGGGACAACTCCTATCTTAGTTGTGTGTCTTGACTCGCCAAGAAAATGGTTGATGAATGAATATGCTTCGCCAGGACTTTTTTTGCCACACACATAATATCATATAGGAAGCTGGCCGTATTGCAGTTGATGAAATCTTTCATTGAGTGGATGTAATTATTACCCAGAGTAATTTTGTCCTCATGTGGTGGCATATGGAACCACTGCCACATGAGTGGTTAGCACCACAATGTAGGCTTACTTTTGGGCCTGCATATAAAGTCCAGCACAATTATTTGCCCTTCTGACTTTCATTAATTGCCATTAGTGGGTACATATTTCACTGGAGATAGCTACCGTATTTTTCATCCTATAAGACGCACTTATTTTTCCCCAAAAGTGGGGGGAAATGTCAGTGCATCTTATCATGCGTATGTGGGAAGAAAAAGAAAAGGAAAAAAGTCAACTCACCTTTTCATCCTTCCCGCTCGTGCTGTCCCCATTGTCTTCGCTGTATCTGACACCTTCTTCATGGCGCCAGCACACACAGACACGAGCCTACATTATGGTGCTAAAGAAGGGGCAACCATCCCTGCAGCAGTTGTTCCAATTTGGGGAGTAATACATGTACTCAATAAAAGATTTCACCAATTGCAATACGGCTAACTTCATTTATGCTATTTTATATGGCTGTGATAAGTTTTACATTGGAGAGATGAAAAATGCTCTGAAGAAGTGAATACAGGCACATATATCAACCATTCACTTGGCAAGCTAGGATGCACAAAGGGGATGGAAGTGGTCCCCAGTACCTAGACATTTGTTGTCATGTCATGCTGGCAAGGTGGACTGGCTATAGTGCCAGTTCCTGAGCGTTGGCATTTTGGTCTTATATGGCATTGTGCTGTGGACTACATTGGTGCTAGCAGTTTCTGCACAGAATGCTAACTATTTAGCTTGAATTGTTGCACTAGGTATTGGCCGGCCAATGTCAACGCCTATTGGACCCGGCTGCTGATTATCCCAGTGCCAATGAGTGCCACTTTGGCCCACTGATTTTCTGCGCTCAGCAGCATATTTATGATTTTTTTCCACCTTGAAATCTTTGGCACTGTATTTTCCCTGTGCAGGTCATCGTTTCATCATTATGGTTACAAAAAATCACTGCTGTGGCCAAAGGGTATTAACTTTACAGTGCATTTAGGCTGCGTTTTAGTTGTTGTTGTCCAAATTACACATTAAAATTAGTTTTAATAACCCCCCCCCTAAAAAAATTTATTTTGTGACAACTCAGATCTGCATTTCAATTATTGACAAGTGCCAATGCAAGTTCTGTACAAATAAATGAGTTTAATATTATATAGCATTATAAGCATTAAACACTTCAATCCAGTTCAGCCCATTGTGCTCTATGGGATCTTGACCTACAGCACCAGGTTTCAACTGCCACTGCTTCATCCAGAGTAACGCTGCAACCTTTTTGGTGCTAGTGTTAAGTAAAACATCAGCTGGCAGCCCGGTCGAAGCTGCCATTTTTTTATTTTTGAAATCAGACACTGAGTGCCTCTGAGGCCAAGGCTTTGTGTGATGCTGATGTTTGTTAAATAAGGCTCTAAGAGTAAATTGTTGCATAATTAATGTCGTTATATATGTTTGGGAGGCTCTCAATCAACTTTAATTAGGAGTTTTCCTTTAAAGCATTTTAGATTAAGATTTGTGTTATTAAGCATCCAATCTCTTGAAATATATACTGGTAATTTCATTCTGACCTCATTTATGTGCCCGGCATTTCTGTCTTTTCACCTCGTTTGCACTTGTTTCTAGTCACTTTTACGCTTGTTGTGTTTGGGTGTGTCTACTTGGGATGTGGTAATGGTAATTGGAATGCCCTATAAGATGCACCTGCCCAAAGGACATACCTAGGAGTTGGAGGAGGAAAATAAGAAAAAAACGTTGTAAACCAAATGTGCTAAAACACCCCATTACAGACAGTGTGGCACCCCCTCCCCCCACACCATGGGCAGTGTGACATTCCCTCATACCAATCCCCATGGGCAGTGTGACATTCCCTCATCCCAATCCCCATGGGCAGTGTGGCATTCCCTCATCCCATTACCATAGGCATTGTGGCATTCCCTCATCCCATTCCCAATGGACAGTGTGGTATTCCCCCATCTCATTCCCCATGGGCTGCGTGGCATTCCCCCATCTCATTCCTATAGGCAGTGTGGCATTCCCCCCTCCCATTCCCATAGGCAGTGTGGCATTCCCACTCCTATTCCTATAGGCATTCCCCATCCCATTCCCCATATAGACAGTGTGGCATTCCCCCCCTCCCATTCCACATAAGCAGTTTGACATCCCCCTTCCTGTTCCCATAGGCAGTGTGGCATTCCCCTCAACCCCCCAGAAGAAAAAAGTATACTTACATGAACACTGTCCCCGCTCTGGCTTCTGGCGCCACCACTGCCTCTCAGGCTGGTGCGTGCTGACTGAGAGACAATGGCAGAGCTGGAAGCCGGAGCGGGAGCATTGTCTGTCCCCGGTCTGGCACCACCACTGCCTCTCGAGTAGGCGCACGCTGACACAAACACTTTATGCGAGATTTATGTAAGAATACTTTTTTTTACATTCACTCAATAAGATGTGCTGACATTTTCCCCCCACTTATGGGGAAAAATAGTGCGCCTTATCGGGCTTAGACTGTATATATATGTGTATGTTTTTCAGGTGTGTTTTTTTATGATAACACATTTACAGGTGCATTGCAAAAAATCATCAAAAATTGTATATATTATTAGTAATTCAGTTGAAAACTGAAACTCATATATTACATTGGGTCAATAAAAACAGTAAATGTTTTCAAGTGGTTTTTATGTTAATGTTGATGATTAAGGCTTACAGCCAAGGAAAACCCAGAATTAATTATCTCAGAAAATCACAATAATTAACCTAAAATTGCTGCAAAGGCTTCCTAAGCATTTAAAAAGCTCCCTTAGTCTAGTTCAGTAGGCGACACAATCATGGGGAAAACTGCTGACTTGACAGATGTCCAGAAGGCAGTCACTGACACACTCCACAAGGAGGGTAAGCCACAAAAGGCCATTGCTAAAGAAGCTGGCTGTTCACAGAGTGCTGTATCAAAGCATGTAAATGGAAAGTTGAGTGGAAGGTGCACAAACAACCGGGATAGCTGCAAGATTGATAGGATTGTTAAGAAAAGGCCGTTCCAACATTTGGGGTAGATTCATAAGGAGTAGACTGCTGCTGGAGTCAGTGTTTCAAGAGGCACCCCACACAGGCGTATCCAGGACATGTGATACAAGTGTCGCATTCGCCAGACTCCAGAAGCGTCTTGCCTGGGCCAAGTTTAGAAAGGACTGGACTGTTGCTCAGTGGTTGAAGGTGTTGTTTTTAGATTAAATTAAATTTTGCATTTCGTTTAGAAATCAAGGTCATATGGCTTGATGCAGAGCCTCCCCGTTCAGCTCTCCCGTGCGTTTTCCCGTTGGTTTTGGGCTTTGATCGGGTCAGGAAAGGGTGCTACGTTCATTTTAGTGTGCGCTTATGCGCTCAGGTGTGCGCTCAGCCGCCTTTCCGATTGTTGGCTCGCACGAGGCTGTTTCCCGGGAAAACGGACGCCTCGTTCATTGGTCCGTTTTTTTCAGTGATGCAGAGCCTTGATTTCCGATTGAAATCACCCTAATAAAACGGGGCCGCCGAGCCTTCACTTACGGGCAGTCAGAGCAGCCGTATTTGCACTCGGGCAATAATATGCAGTCCTCTGTTGGAGCACATCAGCGGCGCCAGCTCCGCGGTCTTGTCCTGCTGAGTATGGCAGAAACCATGCTGCACCGCACACCTTTGGACATCGATGGCATGAGTATTTGTTATATTTTAGGGGGGGGTTTTTGGGTCCTTTTTACAGGGTCTACCTAATTTATTTTGTATTGCCTGTGTGCAGGAATTGGAAGATGGGACATAGCATAAATGTGCAGGCACTGGCTGGCCCTGAATTGGTTTTTGGGAGTCGTTTTGCTGGCTTTCCCTGCCTAGGAATTCCTGCCTACATGAGCGATTCAAATCTGGCGATCTTTTTGGTGGCTGGCTACTGGGTATGTGTATGAAACTTGTATTGGTTGCGCACCCTGTCTGACTGTGTTTTTTCCCTTAACACACTATTTGGTAACTTATTTCGTAGTATATTTTGAGCCTAATTATTGAGCTACAAATTAAATGGGTTAAGTGATTGTACCCTATTGCGTCATGTTCTTGCCCTCTTATGTAAGTAGTATTCCCCAGACTTTTTTAATGAGTGTACAGGTTGGATGCGCATGTAGTCTCATTAGAAATGTCCTTTCCTCCCACCCTACCCCGCTCACCTATTTGTCCCTCTTTTCTATTGTTGCAATGCACACCTTTTTTTTTTTTTTATTTATTTATTTTTTTTGGGCAGGAGACTCTGGCTATCCTTTGCTCCCCTGGATGAAGACCCCCATCCTGCACCGATCTTCACAGGCAGAGGAGCGCTACAATACTGCCCCCAGGAGGACTCTCTCTGTGTTGGAGCGAGGCTTTGTTCTCTTGAAGATGAGGTTCCGTTGTCTTGATGAGACTGGGGGGGCACTACAATAGACGCCTGCAACGGTCCTAAACCTAATCATGGCTTGTGGGCTACTCCACCACCTTTAGTTTCAGCCGTCCCCACCCCTCCTATTTCTTGCACCCAAAGTGGCACCGTGCAAACCATCCGTGCACAACTATTGTTTAGTGTTTTTTCAGAGACCACAATTTTTTTTTTCGTTTTTTTATTTTACAAACAAATTTTGTGGTGTCATTTGTTTTTTTGGGAACAAAAGAAAAATTACACGTGGGGTCAGAAAATGTATTCCCCACAAATTAGTGGTATGTTGGGTTGCATGCTGATGAGGAATGATGTTGTGCCTGCAAATTGGCTGCAATGTGGGCCAGGCTTTGATTAATCTCACCCATATGGCTGGTTAGGGCAGAGATATTTCTGTTTAATACCTCTAATTGGGCGTTGAGGTTTGTGAGTTGGGTGCACACAGTCTCATTGAATTGCTGTGTTGTCGCCGAAAAGGCTATATTTTCCTGCCTCCATGCTTCCTCCAAAATTTGAAGTTGCCTTCTTTGGGAAATATGGCGTCTGGACTGGGTTGGAGCAGTAGGACGGGTGGTTGGTTCTGGTTCAGAAGGTGGTTGTGGATGTGGTGGCTGTGCCGGGGTTGACTGCGTTGCTGCCACTGGTTCAGTAGTGGTTAGTGACATATGTGGGGTGTCCTCCTCCAAATCTCGTATATGGTCGATGATGGGTGGGCTTCCTGTGGTCTGTAAAGAAATATAGCTTCCTTTTAGTTTATTTCTGTCCACAAAAGCTCTAAAAAATCAATGTTAAAAGTACACACCAAGGACCATTGACTTACCTCATCGCAATCCACAATTTGGGTTCGTGGTGTAGAATCCTGGTGTGCCCTTGGCCACGGTGCTAACGCAGGGGTTTGGGGGCCTGGTGTGTCCTGTTGACTTGGTCTTTAGAATGTAGATTTGAAGATTAGCTAAATGGCCAAGTACAGTGTGTTGTGTAGCATAACACTGCCTTATTGAACTTTTTGTAATAGGTCATGGCAAAATCAGACTCACCTTGGGACCTTACATTCCGGTCTGTGTCTTGTGCCTCTGCCAGGCCCTGGATGCTGGTTGGGTGTATGTATGTATATACATGTTCCTCGGCGGGTGTAAGGATTATTTTAGTGGGTAAGCCACCCCCTGTCTGTTGGCTGGGGAAGATTAAATTACAACTAATAAGTGTTACATCCTTTTAACAATGCGACTACAAATGCATTTAATTTGCCCTTTACCTCTGCTACACCCCCTGTCTGTTGGCTGGGGAAGATTAAATTACACCTAATAAGGGTTACATCCTGTTACCAATGCGAATAAAAATGCATTTAATTTGCCCTTTACCTCTGCTGACGGCGCATGTCCATTTTTTTTTTACTGTAGTATTTCAGGTCCCCAAATTTCCTTTTGATTTGTTGAATATCTCGCCTGACAGATCCCACACTATTTACTTGGTGGCAAATATTCGTCCAGATCTCCAGCTTAGCCTGCTTAGTGGTGGATTTGTAGGTCCTGCCAAATAGGGCATCATAATGCTCACAAACTGCATTTGCCACAGCCATGCTTTGAGCATCGCAAAAACGTGCAGTTAGGGAGCCACGGCGTAGTTGTCGGCCACATGGGTGTGTGGTGTCCCCTGCATCTGTGGAAATTGATGGTTGGCTATCTGGTGAGTCGTGTGGGTTTCTGGGGCTTATGGGGGAGGGTGATGTTGTGTGTGTGCTGCTATGGCTTAATGTCTGGGTTCCTGTTGAGCTATCAGATGTGGAGCTGCATGTGGAATGTGAGGTACTGGAATTGGGAGAACCAGAGGGTTGAGGTGGAGGGGTGGGTGACCTTGGTGGGGTGGTGGGTTTGGCAATACGCTTTCCCTTGCTGATGTGTTTTGTTTTGTGGGTATGTTTGGTGTGTTGAGGCTGAGGCTGCTGCAGGGTCTTACTCAATTTTGCACCCTTGTGTGTTCGTGCTTTTTTGGCAGGTGGTGGTGAATGGGTTAATGTCTCCTTGGTCCTGCGTTTTTTGGAATGTGCCTGTGTGTGTGGAGTATCCTGCGTTTTAGTTGGGGCATGTTCTGCCTGTGTCTGGTGCCTGCTCTTCTGTATTTTGGAGGATGAGGCATGTGTGCGGCTGCTATGTGCCTCGGGCCTTGGTTGGCTCTTTTTGCTCCCTTTAGGTCTGCCCATAATGATATGGTATCCAACACAGAGCTGAGTGCCTTGTGCTTTAAATATGTTTCCCGTGTGGGCGTGGTCAACAGCAGGTGCGCGACTGCGCGCACGCACGCACGGCACCGCGGGGGAACGTCAGAGCTATAACAGGAAAACCAAGAAAAGATGCCGGCCGCAATCTTTACACAGGAGCAGGACGACATCATCATGGATGTGAGTATGCGAGCGTGCGAGCGTGCGTTATGTGCGCGCACACATTCCTTATAATAAAAAAAAACAAAGCGCAGTAATAGTCTGAAACAACTTAGTTTGTCACGTTAAATACAAGCCCACCTTAGTTTAACACATGTACGCAGCTACAAACTAGGCTAGGTGCAGATAGAAGAACTAGGGCAATGTGAGGCAGCAAGAGGTTAATAAAGTGACTTTAGTTAGGGCAGGAAACTTGTTAATGTATGTTGGGGATTAATGGTGGGTCCTTGTATCTTTTTTTAACAGATGATGCTGAGGAATCGCTACGAGTTCCTGCCGTCAGATTATGAGAAGCGGACTTTGGCCCTGGCGTTGGTGGACGCGATCGCACGCCGATCACAAACCACCTATACCTTCACCCAGATCGCCCAACACTGGTCTGATTTAAAGAGAAGGCATAAGCCCCGGGTGAGGCGGTACTTCGCCAAACATTTCCCATGTAAGTGTTGAAAATGTAAATGCACCTATAACCCTGGCATCGCCTGGGCGTGGTTTTATGATTGTGTTTGTATTTCAGCCCATGAATGGAATATGCAGTTCCACCCCACCCGGACCAGGACACGCAGCCCAGTGTTGTGCGAAACAGGTGAAGGTGTAGGTGGTCCACCGCCAGTGTCAACGGCCACCCCCTCCTCTGCCAGTGAGTATGAGGAGCCTCTGGACCTCAGCATGCAGGGGAGGGGGGAATCTGACGGCAGGGAGTCGAGCCTAAATGAGCCTCAACCTGACTCCGGTAAGGGAAATAAAGTTAGATATGTGGAAATACATGCATTAAATACAGATACTCATGTGCACTATTGTTAGTTGTAGATTCAGACGTCGCAGGGACATCCCAAGGGATGAGCGAGGAAGGGGGCGACGAGGAAGAGGTGGCTGGGGAAGGTGAGTAGATTGATACCTAGAAGCCTAACTTAATATGATATTCATGATACAACAACAGTCTCTAATATCAGTGTGTTTGTCATCCAAACAGATTCACAGCAGCAACCCAGGGAGGAAGAAAGGAGACGCCCCCGACGCAATGTTATTTGGTCAAAGTAAATGAACGAACAATTCCATTGCCAAAAACATCGCCCAAAAAAAAAATAAAATAGCCCTTAAAGCGGACTTTAACTCTGAATAAGAGTCTATCTTATATGTTTCCCACACCCTGTACATACAGATTGGCCACATTAAAATTCATCCTACCTGCACCTAGTGCATGTTATGAGCCTTTAAACATCCAAGATGGCTGATTATGGAAGCCGCCATCTTATCAGGCAGCCTGCAAAAAGGAAGTGCCTTGTAACTGTGCTGCTCTGCATTCTGGGATTGCTGACCTTTTCAAGAGCACAGCTCTGCTCTGTGTGAGCAAAGCACAGCTATAACCCACCCCCTGTACCCTATCCCACTCTCCTCTCCTCAGTAAGTGTGATGCTTCTGAGTCAAGATGGCGGCGCACGTATCCTAAATTCCAGAACAGAGTTGCAGGCCAGTGGGGGAAAGAATAATAAGTTAGTGACTACAAACTTTTACAATCTTAGTTTCAAATGCTGCGGTCTCGTATTTGAAGAGTTTGGCCTTTTCATTAAATCACGCTGAAGGTCCGGTTTAAAAAGGGCCCCCAAAAAATCACGCAAAACCAAACCATAAAAACAATGCTAAACTTATGTTGTTTTTCATTCACAGATACCAGAAAATCACAGCCACAAGAACCCGAGGCCTAAAGCTTTTTAAGTTGTCTTAAAATGTAAATAGTTTCTTTGTTTTTAAATTTAAAAAAAAATATTAGGAAAAAACAGAAAAAAAAAATATACATTCCAACGTTGGAATAAAAAAATATGACCAAAATTTTGAGAGTTGTCTTTCCTGCAAATGTACAATCACACAACATCATCACACATTTACATGACACAAAAGGTTTAGATATGGGACAATAAATCAAAAACAATCAGAAACAAATAAGGTATGCATTAATGGCAAGGAAGAAGGAACAACAAAGGAGATTAAGGTATGCATTAATGGCAAGGAAGAAGGAACCACAAAGGAGATTAAGGTATGCATTAATGGCAAGGAAGAAGGAACAAGAAAGGAGATTAAGGTATGCATTAAGGACAAGGAAGAAGGAACAAACAAGGAGATTAAGGTATGCATTAAAGCCAAGGAAGAAGGAACAAACAAGGAGATTAAGGTATGCATTAAAGCCAAGGAAGAAGGAACAAACAAGGAGATTAAGGTATGCATTAAAGCCAAGGAAGAAGGAACAAACAAGGAGATTAAGGTATGCATTAAAGCCAAGGAAGAAGGAACAAACAAGGAGATTAAGGTATGCATTAAAGCCAAGGAAGAAGGAACCACAAAAAATGTATTTAAATATATATATATATGTGTGAAATTGGCAGTTGTTGCCATATGTATATTCCAATGGAGGTTGAGGGATGTGCGCTTGCGTGTAGCCAGATTGACAACTGAAGAGCCATGGAGATGTAAGTATACTTGAAAAAAACACCAAAATGGAAGGTCAAATCCGACGGAAGGCAAGCAGGTACGTTCAAAAAGCAAGGAAGAAGCTGGGAAAAACGGGCCGCCCGTGTGAACGGGAATGGAAGCCCCGATCAAATTGAAGGCACCCGAGAGAGCAAAAAACACTTCCCGAGTGAAGTCAAATTGACGGATCAGTTAGGGAGCCATTCCGACGGAGGCTCTGCATCACATTTGAACCACGATTCAAACGGGAGCCCCGGACAGTCGGAAGGTTTTAAGGTCAGTTCAGGGGAGGCTCTGCATCAGGCCCATAGAGTCTGGAGGAAGAGTGGAGAGGCCCACAATCCAAGCTGCTTGAGGTCTAGAGTGAAGTTTCCACAAACAGAGATGGTTTGGGGAGCCATGTCATATGCTGGAATTGGTCCACTTTGTTTTATCAAGAATAAAGTCAGCGCAGTCATCTACCAGACATGCTGTGTCTCTCCTGGGCTGCAGCACTGACACACGCTGTGTCTATCCCGCTTTGATAACCTCTTCATAACCTGACCCCCAGCGACGTAGATCATGCTGTGTACAGAGCAAGACTGCTGGCAGAACATTAGCAGTCAAGACCCCGATCAGCAGCCACAGACGTCCCCAATCTAATGGTTACATATTATTAAAGTAAAAAAGGAGCACAGCCACGGGGGGAGGCAGCTGGGCCTCCTTGTCTCATGGGCTGATAGCAACTGCTCCCTCTGCCTCTGTATGTACGATATGGCCTTGTTGGTCTTTTTGTGTATCTGCTTGTGTATGTTTCTAAATTGTTTCTGACAATTGTTTACCAGGGGAGGATGCTTAGATGGCTTATTCACATTCAGCATTAGAACATGGTGAAAAGCATGTATAATGCATGTTAAAGGCTGCTGAAGGAGCATAAAAAAGATGCTGAAGGTTGTTGCACAACATATATCAGTCAGGGAAAATACAAAAGTCACATGGCCATATTGTTATGCAATTTACCTGACATATTCACTGCACTGGACTTCAACTGTAGTATTCTCAGAAATGCTACCAGTACCAAGAGCCACACCAGAGAGGCAATGGGAGATTAGGGGTTTTGGGTTCTTAGAGAACTGGGCCAACTTCACAGTGGGCTACAGGTTCTTTGGAAAGGGATGGGCTGCACCTCAATGGGGTGGGTACATTTGTTCTGGGGAGAGGATGGCTAAAAGGTTGGGGGAGTATTTCAACTAAGCACTGGGGGGGGGGGGGGGGGGGTGGATAAGCAGTTATACAGGAGAAGTTTGGAAAGATAGTGACAGTGGGTGTAGACATGAACCTGGGGGTGGAGAGGGGCGAGGGGTGAGCACATCTGTCAGGAATAAAGACAATATACAGAATAACCATAAGCATTTGAAATGCATGCTTACAAATGCTAGAAGCTTGACAAATAAAATTGATGAACTACAAGTGATAATAACAGAAGAACAATATGACATAGTGGGGGTAACCGAGACATGGCTGGATGAAAACTATGACTGGGGAGTAAACCTACAGGGTTACTGTGTGTTAAAGTGGACCAACACCCAGGATTTTGACTATCCTGGGTTTTGGTCCACAATAAAGTATTTTATTTTTGTTTCTCCCTCCATGTATTTCTACCCATACAGACTCCACATGGTCATTCCCTTCACATATATCCTCCCGCAGAGCAGGCTGTAGAGAGGATTTTACAATTAAGCAGACTCCACCCCCTTTGCGTTTGTTACGGTCCCTCCTAAACACACAGTATCCTTGTAAATTTACTGCCCAGTCATAGCTTTCATCCAGCCAGGTCTCTGTTACCCCCACTATGTCATATTGCTCTTCTATTATTATCAGTTCTAGTCCATCCATTTTATTAGTCAAGCTTCTAGCATTAGCATGCATTTCAAATGCTTATGACAATTTTGATAATTGTGTATATTGCCCTTATTCTTGCTAGATGTGCTAACCCCTCCCCCCTCTCCACCCCCAGTTTCATGCCTACACCCCCTGTCACTTTCTTTCCTAACTTCCCCTTTGTAACTGATTTTACCCTTCCCTCCAGTGCTCAGTTTAAACACTCCTCTAACCTTTTAGCCATCCTCTCCCCCAGAACAGATGCACCCTCCCCATTGAGGTGCAACTCATCCCTGCCAAAGAACCTGTAGCCCACTGTGAAGTCGGCCCAGTTCTTTAAGAACCCAAACCCCTCATTTTTACTTCAATTTTTGAGCCACCTGTTTACATCTCTAATCTCCCGCTGCCTCTCTGGTGTGGCTCTTGGTACTGGTAGTATTTCTGAGAGTACTACAGTTGAGGTCCTTGCCTTAAGCTTACGGCCTAAGTCCCTGAAATCATTTTTAAGGACCTTCCACCTACTTCTTCCTATGTCATTTGTGCCAATATGCACCATGACCGCTGGGTTCACGCCAGCCCCTCCCAACAATCTGTCAGCCCGCTCCGCTACATGCTGTACTCTTGCCCCAGGAAGGCAACACACTGTTCGGTAATCCCGGTCTTTGTGACAGATTGCCCTGTCTGTTCCCCTAATAATAGAGTCACCCACTACCAGCACTTGTCCTGCCTGCCCTGTTTTCCCATTTCCCCTCCCTTTCTTACTGGAGCCGACAGATGTGTCTTGCTGCATCCTCCTCATCTGCCAACTGGGCAAACTTGTTTGGAGGTGCCTGTTCAGGGCTAGCCTCCCTGTAACTTTTACCCCTACCCTGCCTTCTAACTGTTATCCAGCTATCTGCCTCATTTTCCTGCTTTTCCTCACCCCCCATACTACCACCCTCCCCCTCCCCTGACCCATGGAGTGCCAGATCAGGGAGATCCAGACTCTTTTGCTTGATAACAATGTCTCTCAGTGTTGCCAATTGCTTATTTAGATCGTGAATCACGGCTTCCAAATCAGCGATTCGCAGACATCCGGGGCATATATATCCACCATCGACCGATTGATTAAGAAGTGCATACATAGCACAAGATGTACACTGGACAGCATTGTTAGGCATGGAACCCATTGTATCAATTTGTGGGAACACCAAGTGTAGAATTTACAACACTTAAAATAACAATAAGAAATCAAGGCAGATACTTACAGCTTCAGCACTTCTGCTTTTAACTCCTGCTTTAACTCACCACTTCCAAGCAGCCACTTACAGAGTCAGCATCCAAGAGCTGACTCTGTAAGTATAAATATAATTAGTATTATTATTAATAATAATATTAATAATAATAATAATAATAATAATCATAGAGTTGTGTCTTCACGTCACTGATGTCCTCCTCAGGTTCCTCAACAGTGTCTACTTCAGAAGCCGGAACACTTGCAACACCACCTCCCACGCCACTCTCCTCATCACAACTTGCCCACCTAGTGGAGGAAGTGTCAAGTGTCTCCTCTACTTCTTGGCTGAGCAGTAGCTGCTGATTGTTTTCTATCAGATCGTCCTCACTGAATAGTGAAGCTGAACCCAAAGCGTTACATAAAACGTAACTTTTAATAATAATCTTAGGATAACAATTTAATTTAGGCCTCTGCCACTCCTCTGTGCCTGTCCTAGCATACTTAGTGCGTATATGAGGGGAGGACAAAACGCTACACTACGCTTAATGCCTTATGCATCAGAGTAGATTGATCATGGTGCCACACCAACACATCAGAAATATGGATAGTGCAAAACAGATTTAAGGTGCTGCTCTCCAGTTACAGACAATCTTCCGCATCAGACCACAAGTAATTATTGAGGAAATGCATTATGTAAAATGTAACTTTTAACAATAATCTTAGGATAAAATATATGTGCCCACATTTTTATATGTTCTCTTCATGCTGCTGCCAACTCCAGGGTGTGTCTTTCAGGCAATATATGGGCTTCTCATGTTACTGCCAACTCCAGGGGTGTGTCTTTCAGGCGATAGGTGGTCTTTCAGGAGCTGAACCCAAAGCATAAGATACTTTGCTGGAGGAGGGAACAGCATAGGACAGAGGCAATGGGAGGACAGGGACTGTTCCTGGGCCATGCCAAATGAAGGTTGTGTCTGAGGAAGCCACCGACAGTTGGCTGGGGGTGTCAGATGTAACTTTTGATGAAGTGGATGACCGTGTTACCCAATCGATGATGGCAGATAGGTTGCTGGTCGAGACACGACCACTAGCTGATACCGGGAGATCAGGCCTCTCGCTGTGACTCCTGCTGCCACTCACCCCTAATCTGCTGTGACCTCTGCTTGATGAATTTAGGCCTCTGCCACGTCTCTGTGCCTGTCCTGGCACTTCTCTGCCTGACATACTTAGTACGTATATGATGGGAGGACAAAATGCTACACTATGCTTAAAACAGGATTTGTTGACAACAGCAGGTGTGTAACTATGTATGGCCTTTCACAGTAATTAGGCCCTGAAGACTTTAACAGAAAACAAATTGGTACAACTCTTAGATGTGCGTATGTGGTATGCACTGATTAGGGCAGTTCAATACACTCCAGTATGCTTTTTTTGGGCAGCAGCAGCAGGTGTGTAACTATGAAGAGACTGACCTGTGTGAAGATGAATCAGGCATGGATCAGCCAAGATTTCCACCCACCAATGCCTGATGCATTAGAGTAGATTGATCATGGTGCCACACCAACATTTCAGAAATATGTGAAATAATAGTACAAAACAGATTTAAGGCTCTCCAGTTCCTCCGCATAAAACTTTTAATAATCATTTTAGGATAACATATATGTCCCCAAAATTTTTATATGTTCTCTTCATGTTACTGCCAACTCCAGGGTGTGTCTTTCAGACAATATATGGGCCCCTTATGCTGCTGCCAACTCCAGGGTGTGTCTTTCAGGCAATTTATGGTCTCCTCATGCTGCTGCCAAGTCAAGGATATGTCTTTCAGGAAATATATGGTCTCCTTATGCTGCTGCCAACTCCAGGGTATGTCTTTCAGGTGATTTGTGGTCTCCTCATGCTGCTGCCAACTCCAGTGTGTCTTTCAGTCAATACATGGGCTTCTCATGCTGCTTCCACCTCCAGTGTGTCTTTCAGGCAACATATGGACTCCTCGTGCTGCTGCCAACTCCAGTGTGTCTTTCAGGCAACATATGGACTCCTTGTGCTGCTGCCAACTCCACCGTGTCTTTCAGGCAATATATGGGCTCCTCGTGCTGCTGCCAACTCCAGGGTGTGTCTTTCAGTCAATACATGGGCTCCTCATGGTGCTGCCAACCCCAGAGTGTGTCTTTCAGGCAATATATGGTCTCCTCATGCGGTTGCCAACTCCAGGGTGTGTCTTCCAGGCAATATATGGGCCCCTTATGCTGCTGCCAACTCCAGGGTGTGTCTTTCAGGCGATTTATGGTCTCCTCATGCTGCTGCCAACTCAAGGCTGTGTCTTTCAGGCAATATATGGTCTTCTTATGCTGCTGCCAACTCCAGGGTGTGTCTTTCAGGTGATTTGTGGTCTCCTCATGCTGCTGCCAACTCCAGTGTGTCTTTCAGTCAATACATGGGCTTCTCATGCTGCTTCCAATTCCAGTGTGTCTTTCAGGCAACATATGGACTCCTCGTGCAGCTGCCAACTCCAGTGTGTCTTTCAGGCAACTTATGGACTCCTCGTGCTGCTGCCAACTCCACCGTGTGTCTTTCAGGCAATATATGGGCTCCTCGTGCTGCTGTCAACTCCAGGGTGTGTCTTTCAGTCAATACATGGGCTCCTCATGGTGCTGCCAACTCCAGAGTGTGTCTTTCAGGCAATATATGGTCTCCTCATGTGGTTGCCAACTCCAGGGTGTGTCTTCCAGGCAATATATGGTCTCCTCATGATACTGCCAACTCCAGGGTGTGTCTTTCAGGCAATATGTGGTCTCATCATGCTGCTGCAAACTCCAGGGTGTGTCTTTCAGGCAATATATGGGCTCCTCATGCTGCTGCCAACTCTAGGGTGTCTTTCAGGCAATATATGGGCTCCTCATGTTGCTGCCAACTCAACCGTGTGTATTTCAGGCAATATATGGGCTCCTCGTGCTGCTGCCAACTTTAGGGTATGTCTTTCATGTGATATATAATCTCCTTATGCTGCTGAAAACTCCAGTGTGTCTTTCAGGTGATATATGGGCTCCTCATGGTGCTGCCCACTCCAGGGTGTGGGTGTGTCTCTCAGGCAATATATGGGTTCCTCATGCTGATGCCACCTCAAGGCTCTGTCATTGTGCTGATTTGCAACAGCGATTCTAATAGCGATGCCTTCTTTACAGTATTATTTCACTAACCCAGCATGCACCCTATGCGTGTTACAGCAAGACAAAATGTTCTACAACCCTATAGAAGCTCTTGGTAGGCCAGAAATAGCTGTTTTTAATAGCAAGTCACTGTGAATAAATTCGGACCAAAACAATTTTTTAATTCAAATTCGCTCATCTCTATCCATAACTAACAAAACCTATATGAGGCAGCCAATATCACTTCCTTTAACCTTTTAAATGCCACACACAAAGAATCTACTTTCTCACAAGTACATATGTTCTGCGTGAACTGAACCTTGAGACCTCTATACCAGGTCACAGGGCAGGAAAGGCTGCCACCTGCGGTAAGCAAGTGACTTGCCGCAATGCCCTGTCCCATTACCTGCATTCCCAAGGGGGGGGGGGGGTGCAGAAGTGGCCACTGCCCAGACAGGCCATGTGAATTGTTAGCATTCAGGGCTGGGGGCGGCCGCTCAGCCTGCACACCCTGGTCTACAAACCCCCATAGCTGGTGCCCAGGCTGGTCTTGCTTAGATAGGGTGGACGCCGCATCATTTAAAATTAAAATAATTTTTTTAAAGTTTTAACTTTTAAAAATTAAAAAAAAGAAGATGCGTGGGGACCCCCTCTCCATCTTTTCATTTTTTTTTGCTTTTTTGCATTGATAATACCCATAGTACTTGTATTTCATTTTTTTTAATTGTTTTTATTTTTAAAAAAAGCAACAACTTTTTTTTTAATTATTTACTTATTTTTACCCCAAATATTAAGAAAGCACTGAAAAAAATAACAAACAAGACATTTCATGTTTAACTCCAAGCTCTGCCCAAAACAACACATAACTTTCCTAGAAATCCCTGGAAATTCCTGTAAATATCACAGTTAAACATATAAAAGGATGGTCTGGCAGCAGAGGGTGACAAAATCTCTAGATTGGCACTGAAGGGGTTAATGGCAACCAATCACATGACCGCTAGTGCCCATTCAGCAGGCGCAGTTATGTGCAAGCTCTCCCAACAAACCTGATTGGTAGCCAGGGAATGTGAAAGAGGTATCAGCTGTTCCGTTATTGGACTTTGCCAGGTGGGGATGCATAAGGGGACATCTCAAATCAGGATTTCCCACTGCCGTAAGTAAGTACATTTACAGCCCTTTAACCCTTTATTTGACTACCGGCAAATCTCAGGCGTGCAAGATGTTTGTCACACTTATTCTTGAAAGAATCATGTCAGCAAGTTTACTCACCTTCACCTTTTTTTCAGAATCTAGTGCCAGTCAGGGTGCCACATAAATTCATGGTATACTTCCCTCAACGTAGCCACAACTGAACTGCATTCTAGTACAAACAGATTGCCCATGATGCCCTTAATGCTGCCTCTGTCACCTAATCTGAGCACGAGTCCATGAAGTGCACTGCTCAAGGTCTGATCAAGTGGAGCTGCCCTGGGGAAGCTCTTCACCCTTTTGGAGGCCATGTTGACTTTTCCTCACAAAAATGCATCTGCAAAAATCTTTTTAAAAGCAAATAAACAGGGAAGCAGGATCAGCATGCACTTTTATCTCATTATTTTGGGTGGAATCAGCATGTACTCTCTGCTTGCACTGGGCCTGTTTAGTTTTGCTTGTCTAATATATTGAAGATATTCAAATAATTTCAGGGCTGGCCGAGATGGGTTTTGTTCCACTTTAAAGCATTTGAACAAAGCTCAGAACAGCATACCCGATCTAGCACAGATGTCCATGCCAGCAATGTTCTGCATCTCCCAATTGAATGACATCAGCTTTTTTTGTATATTTCACCAATCAGCTCTTGAAATCAAGAAAAGGATTTTTACATATCTAGAATGCTAAGTAGCAATGGGGACATATGCCTCCTTTCAGAAAATTAAAAAAATGGTGATAAAAGTGAATAAGGATCAGAGCGAGACATGCATATCTAAAGCGGACTCCAAGTTCCAATACACACATAATGCTTTATTAACTATCACATTTAAAACGATGTCAAAATGAAACTATACATAAGAACATAAGACATTGTACATAACATTAATATATAACAGATAAGACATAATACAACAGACCGTATGCTCCAGAATCAGAAATTTCTTCTTGTGTTAAAGCTGACCTTCACCCTGAATAAGAGCCTATCTGTTATGATTCCCACGCCCTGTACCTACAGATTGCTCTCATTAAAAATCATCCTACCTGCATTTACTGCATGTTATGAGCCTTTAACCATCTAAGATGTCGGCTCATGGAGCATCAGGCAGCCTGCAAAGAGGAAGTGTCTTCTGAATGTGTCGCTCTGCATTTTGGGATTGCTGTCCTTTCCCTGACCTCAGATCTGCTCTGTCTGTGCAAAGCACAGCTATAGCCCTGCCCCTGTACTTTATACCACTCTCCTCTCCTCAGTATGTGATGCTTCTGAATCAAGATGGCGGCGCCCGTATCCTAGAATCCTGAACAGAGTTGCAGCCTGGTGGGGGAAAGAATAATAAGTAAGTGACGTAAAACTTAAAATGTATTAATTTTAGATGCTGGGGAATAGTTTTTTTAAGGGTTTGGGCTTTTCATTAAATCATGCTGAAGGTCCGATTTAAGTCCCTTAGGATGTCTGGTGTCTAGGGCAAAGATCCACTAAGTTTCTTTCTCTGTCGCCCCCTCTAATTTTTATATTAACTTTCTCTATAGCCATACACTTAAAACTATCCAAACAGCGTGTCGTGCACATAATAACACAATCAGCAAACTTAGTATTGCAATTTATATACTGTTTAATTTGATAAGTCATGCCTAATACATAAAATGTCATATCCTTCTCCATTATCATAAATGGACACAGACCACAGAGAGGGGGTCATACACATCCTTTAAACAAGTATGTAATTGTTATATTTCTTGCCCTCCCAGGTGTTTCAATGCAATATTTTTCAGTGTGGGCTGGGATTTTTCACCTCTTCTTACTGAGTGAAGGATCTGAATAGCCCTAAAATATCCTGAAGTAGGGAGCTGATATCTATCCTCCAGTTGACTCATTGACATTAATTGATATTCTAACATACTAGTTCTCTTCAGTCCTCTCTCACATCACCAATCAAAATCCCCTGTATCCCTAGTCTAAACATAGGGTTGCCAAAGATGAGGGTCAGGGGTCTCATATCTCAGAGACCCAAATCTGTACCCCCCCCCCCCCCACCTTCAATGCTTTCAAAGCATGGGGCATTTAGAGAGGTCTCCCTTTCCTTGGGATCCAAAACAATGCATCAACTGCCACTTGTTTACTAGACTTCGACTCCATACATACCCACACTGGGATTTCCTTGTGTCTATAAATGGCAGCCAGTTGAGCAACCTTGGTTGTAAGTAGTATTTTGTTACTCCAAGCCCCCGTACTTCCTTGGGGTATATAAAGTGACTTGGCCATTCTTCTAGACTTACCACTCCAAATATAACTCAATTGGACCCTCTGTATTTTATTAAGATCCTACATATTTCCAGAGATAGGGAGTGTCCTAAAATTATACAATCATTTTGGTAGGAGGTCCATCTTGACCGCTGCCATCCTACCCACCCAGCTTTGCTTTCCCCTTTCTCAAATTCTCCTTAAGCTTTTTAAACAAGGGGGCATTTAAATCATAAGCATCTTTTAGCATAGGGCTCAATTTAATCCATGAGTATGTAATAGCACAAAATGTCGATTCAAATTCAAATTCTCTATGTAGCTGTTTCTTAATCATTGGATAAATATTAATATCTAGGCTTACTCCCATTCACCCTCAGCCCTTAGATCTCAAAAAAATATGGTGCATTTCTTTCATAATGGCCGGCAAGGAGATCTCGGGTCTGGTGACGAACAGGAGCTAGTCGTCGGCAAGTCAAGGGCACACTTATGCTCCACCTTTCCGTAGAAAACTCCTCTAAAATTCCCTTGAGAATGCAGTCTCTCTGCTAACGGCTCCATGGCCAACAAGAACAGCCCCGGTGAAAGGGGTCATCCCTGTCTGGTGCCCTGGCTGGCTTTTTAACTGTTTATCAATATAGCAGCCCTTGGGGTTGAGTACAGCCCCTAATACTTGTCAAGAACTCCTCTCCAAAACCCATCTTACCTGAGGTTGTTATATAATAATATAATAATAATATAATAATCCTATGAGAGGGTATTGAAGGCCTTTTGAATGCTGACCGATAGCGCCATGCCACCCTCTGCTGCTCACCCATCGCACTGGATGTGGAGAAATAACGTTAGAGGGCCATCTGACTTGATCCGACCCTCGTCTTCGTGGGATGAACCCCACCTGGTCCAGATGGACAATCCCAGTTAAGAAAGAATTAAGCCTATGGGCAAGTATCCTTGAGAAGATTTTCAAGTCATTTTTTGTTATTGAAATTGTATAATACCCTGAGCAATCCGTTGAATCTTTCCCCGGTTTAGGTATTACTAATATATTCGCAGCCACCAATGGTTAGTTTTAAATCTCCTTTTTAATTGGTATTAAACCATGAATTTAAATGCTTGTCCATACAGCTAGGAGAAAGTCCTCATGTTCTTAATTGCGTGTAACAGCTCTTATATCGATATCCTTTTCCATACTTCTTTTTGTTCTTTTGTAATTTTTTTCACACTGGATTCTTCCAGGCAAGCCTCAATCATTGCTTTATTTGCATTAGGTGGTTTAGAGTATAGGCTTGAATAAAACTGGAAGAACTCCTTTACACTTTTTGGGGGTTTTTGAGTTAAAGCTCCATTTTTCTCCTAATCTTTGGGAAAGATTAATGTTTCTTCTGTTTCTGGGCCAGCAATCTCCCCAATTTATGCATTTATAAATTAAATCTTATTGATGTTACCTCTTTTATATATATTTTTTTCTATTATATTATGGTTATAAGATTACTTTACTTCAGCTCTAAGATTTTCAATTGCAACTAATCTATTTAATTCCCTAGATTTCTTAGTAATTTCATTGTGCAGTTTCCTCTTATTTCTTGCAGCTATTTGTATGAAATGGCTTTTAATGAAGGCTTCTCCGAGCCAAACAGGCTAGTGTATGTAGAATTATTCCATTGAAATAATTCCTTCAAATTTGACAATATTTCCTAATTGACTCCTGGGTATTTCAGCAAAGCTATGTTCAGTCTCAATTTATACTTATCAGCTTTTGTCTACAAGCTTTTAATGGTTAACATGATGCATGATCAGCCCACATGTTTTCCATAATACTACATTTAGTAGGGGTGAAAAGAAGCTATATTCCCTTAAAGTGTGATGGGTCCATGCTTTTTAAGTTCAAGCACATACCGGTACATCTATTCCTTTCTTTCCTTTCCTCTCCTGCCATGTAGATTTTTTTTATCCATTTATCATTTATTGCTTTATATAGTATCTTTCTAGTTTAGGGATCTAAGGGATTAATTTTTATTGTAAATAATTTCAAAAATGTAATATTCGAAAGAATAAAAGGTGGTAAAACTTCTGCCTAACTGCAACGTTTTACATCTTTTGTTGTGAGGTATATTCAGATAGCTAAAAGCTCCTTAAAGTATTAGCATGCCCCTGCAAAGCAGCCACGAGAGAGTTAATACCTCTACAGGTGAAGGCGATGGTGACGGAGCTACGAGTGATTGGGTACACTGAGATAAGAAATTGCACCCAATCCGCATCAATATTTACAGTATTTGTTTGTGTGTGAAATGTAGAAGTGCACTCACCGCACATGTGCATTGTCTCTTCTGAGGCATGGCCGTGCTCTCCAACCTCCCTGCATACCTCCGTGTCTTTGTGGGCCTTCGTGCCTTCCTTAGCTCATGTCTTGTCTGTGCTGGTGCTCACAGACCTTCATAGTTTCTGTCTCCGTCTGAATTGGGGCTTACTGCCCTTCATAATTTCTGTCTCCATCTGTACTCGGGCTTACTGCCCTTCTTAGTTTCCGTCTTTGTCTTTGCTGTCTGTGCCGGGTCTTGTGGTTCTCCACAGTTTTGTCCTTGTCTGTATTGGGGCCTGCGGCCCTACCAGTGTCTGGCCGTGTGTGTCTTGGGCATATGGCCCTTGTTGCAGGTTCCAAGCCTGCATTGGGGCCCAGCTCCATCATAGCCTGCACTGGGACCCAGATTCACCATAGCCTGCTCTGGCACCCAGCTTCACCACATCCTGCACTGGGTCCTAGAACATTACATTTGTGTCTTGTGTACATCTGCCCTGTGTGTCCCCTTTCTAAGTCGACAACCAGCATGGGACTACCGGGGACACCCCGGGCGGTTGGCAGCTTGCCTTTTTGGTGGTGCAGGTGGGTGCAGGTGGGCAGGTCTCTCCTATGTCCTTCAGTTCCCAGTCAGCTTCCTAGCTTCCTTTGTCCCCAGACAGTGACCCCTGATTATGGCCTCCAGGGAGAAATTAACTGCCTGGCTGAGAGCTGCCTCCTTGTCCTGGGTTCTGATTCCAAACCTGGAATTTCCCAACACACCTTGAATGTCCAGCAATATAATTTGCCTGGGCATGATAATTTATTTAGGGACAGCGGCTGGATTGAGTGTCCACTTGTTCAGGCCATGTCAGGCTCTTTTTTGTTTAATAACAAATTGTAATTTAATGTCCACTAGTTCAGGCCATGTCAGGCTCTTTTTTGTTTAATAACAAATAGTAATTGTGTGTCCACTTGTTCAGGCCACATTAGGCTCTTTTTTGTTTAATAATAGTCATTGTGTGTCTACTTGTTCAGGCCAGGTCAGGCTCTTTTGAAAATAAAAAATAAAAGAAATTTATGTAGTGTCTACTTGTACAGACCACATGATGATGTGTTTTGTTTAATAGCAAATAGTAATTTAGTGTACACTTGTTCAGGCCATGTTTAAAAACAAATTGTAATTGAGTGTCCATTTATTCCAGAAGTGTAGGCATCAATGCTCTTTAAAACAAGTATTAGTGGAGTATCCACTTGCTCAGGCCACTTGAGGGTCACTTCTCTTTAATAGCAAGCATTAGTAGAGGAACCACTTGCTCAGGTCACTTAGGGGTCAGTGCCCTTGAATAACAGTTATTAGTGGAGTATCCACTTGTTCAGGCCACTTGGGGGTTACTGTTTAATAACCAGTATAAGTAGAGTATACACTTGTTCAGGTCACCTAAAGCAGCACTATCACAAAATTGTGTAATATTAAAAATCCATATAAACACATCAGCTAATAAGAGGAGGGGTCACTTATACACCCAAACTGAATAAAACTCCTGGCAAGCTTGTGGTTTATTCTCTCATGGTAGGAATAAAACCCAGGGGTGACATGTTTAGTCTATCAGGGGTGACAGAGCCTGTCACCCTGGATGTCCTTTTCTTTCCGTTAAAATAAAGAAAAACAAGGCTGGTTGGATGGTGTATAAGTGAACCCTCCTCCCACCATCCAGCATATTTATATGGATTTTTATCACTGGGCCATTTATTTGTGATAGTGCTCCTTTAGGTGTCACTGCACTTTAGTAACAAGAATTAGTATCCACTTGCTCGGGCCACTTGGGGGTCACAGCTATTTAATAACATGTATAAATGGAGTATCCACTTGCTCAGGTCAGTTGGGTGTCACTGCTCTTTAATAACAAGTAATATTGGATTCTATTTAGATTAGAATTTGGTTTAATTACAAGAATTAGTGGATGGTCCACTTGTTCAGGCCACACTGCTGTTAAATACCAATTATTTGTGGAGGCTCTACTTGTTCAGATCATTTCAGGTTCACTGCTCTTTAATAACAATTATTATTGTGTCTCTGCTGTTTAATAACAAGTTTTAGTGTAGTGTCCACTTTCTCTGGCCACTTAAATGTCACTGCTGTTTAATAGTAAGTTGGCTGCTGCTGAGAATGCTGAGCCCTCTACCCCCACCCCCCGTCCCAGCCACAAGTAATGGAGTCACTAATGCTCTATGATGACGCTTGCTGGAATACCGTGGACCATCCACCTGCCCCAGTTGCAGACCTAGGGTTCCCAGATGCCCAAAAACTTATGCTGGAGGTTGAGGACAGGGCCAGTGGACAATCGCAGGACACCTAAGATGATGATGAAACCCTAGTGCTGACTGCTGCAGCTGCAGCAATGTTGAGGCTGTGATGGAGGCTAGTGGGGGGGGGGTGGAAGAGGATGCCAGGGATGAAGATGAGAGACCCAATGTGGAATGAAGGCGATCAGAGCTTGGAGGAAGAGGTTGTGGTCACACAGCCCCAGGCAGCCAGCAGAAGATGGAGAAGGGTACTAACCATCACCAACCGTCATCCCACTGCTACTACTGCCTACCAAGCCCAGGAACTGAGCACGCCAAAGCTGCCTCAAAGGATCTCACTAGTGTGGCATTTATGTCAAGCAGTGCACAGACAAGATACAGGTCATGTGCATGTGAGGGAAAAGTGCTAATAATCTCAGCACCTCTTGTATGACCAGGCACCTGCACTCAAAACATGAGCTGCAGTGGCAGAAACACATGAAAAACTTGCAAACACCTGAGTCTCACTCTGCTGCTTCAATTGTCTCAGCCTCTAGTACCACCTTCCCAACAACAATGCCACCTGTCTCCCCCCAAAGAGAGGATGTGAGACCACCACCTCCACCAGCAGCAGCACCCCCACCACCACCATGGACAAACCCGTCCACACCATTCCAGGTAAGCATTAAGATTTTCATCCCTCAAACTTTGGAGAGAAAGCTGAAGTTCAACCCATCTCCCTCACAAGCCCTGGCCCTGGTACTGAATTTGATGGCCTTGCTGGCCTTTGAAATGCTCCAGGAGCAGACATATGGGTAGTTGCCACTGTTCCACCTGAGGCCCATTATCCAGAGATGGCGGAGCTGCTGCATAAATTGTGTAGTGTGTGCATGCACTTTCAGCATTCCCATCCTGCTGCTGCTTGCCCGACTGCACTGCAGAGGATCTTTGGACATCCCACACACCGCCTCATATGTGACTTGCCAACCAGGTGGAATTACACTTTGTATATGCTAGAAAGGGTGTGTGAGCAGCAGCAGGCAATAGTGGGGTGAGTCGAAGTGCAGCGTAACAGCACTTCTCCACCATTGAATGGGCCTCCATGATAGACATTTGTGCTGTGCTGCAGTGCTTCTAGTACACCACCAATATGGTGAGCTCAGATGATGCCATCATCAGCACTAAAATCCATCCTTTGCCTTCTCGAATAAACCTTTCAGGCCATGCCAAAAGATGTGATGGTGGCACTGGAGGATGCAGAAGAGAAAGGCCAATTTCCTAGGTGTCAGGGCAGTGCACACATGGCTCGCAGGGTGGATTGCAGGGCCAAAAGCGGCCAGGTGCTCCACTGTCCACGGACAGTTCTGGTCAGAGGATTTGGAGGGAGAGGAGGACAGCAGGGTGACACCCAGTACACCTCATGGGCATCACTGGAGAGTGGCTGGAGGAGGAGGGACACCTAACACTGAGGACAGCTTCTCCTTGATGCAGAGTAGCCTGGATCACATGAGCCAATACATGCTCCAGTGCCTGTGGAATGACTGCAGACTTGCCCACATAGTCACCAGTGCTGATTACTGGATGGCCACCCTGCTGGATCCCCTCTATAAGGATAACATCTCCTGGAGTGTGATCGAAAAATGACTAAGTACAAACACACTGGTGTATGCACTACTGGTAGAGTTCCCAGCTGACTTTGTGGGCTCAGTGGCAGCGTGGGGCGGAGGAGGAGCAAGTCACTAATGCAGCAGAAGCACCGGCAGCACCTTACAGGGGAGGATGAGCATGTCCACAATGTGGATCACCTTATTTAATTGTAGTACCAGAAGGCATACTTTAACTTGCATGGTGGATGACTCTCCTGGTACTGAATGATGGTTCCTCCCTGTTCAATTTCTGGGTTGCTAAAATTAACACGTTGCCAGAGCTTGCCCGCTATGCCTTGGAAGTTCTGGCCTGCCCTGCGGCAAGTGTTCTATCAGATCGTGTGTTCAGCACCACAGGGGGTGTCATCACTGACATGAGGATCCCCCTAACCACAGCCAACGTAGACATGCTTACATTCCTTAAGATGAATCAGGCATAGATCCCACGGGACTTGGCTGTGCCAGCAAAGTAAGTGAGTGGTTAAAGTGGTTGCTACCTCCTCCTCTGCCTCTTCCACCTAAACTACCACATCAACCTCCTCTGCTATTTCGCTTACACATGCCACCTCCACCATCTCCCCCCCCGACCGCTGACACCTGTAAAAAAAGGTAATATTTTCATTAATGTATTTATGTATGTATATAGTTATTTATGTATATATTTATTTATTGATGTTATTAATTATTTTCCGATTTGGCCTTTAACACCCAAAAAAAAAAAAAATTTTGATTTTTTTATTGATTTATGTATTTATCTAATTTTTTGTTTTCTGTTATTGTTCTGAGTACTCTCCCTAGATCATTTTGTGCAGGGCAACTGCCCTGGTGTTCCCATCAATTTACAACCCTCTAGCCATTGCTACCCCCATTTTACAGCCATTTTTTGAGTTCTCATTGGGTTTTGGGTCAAGTCCGGGGACCGAAACCGAACTTTGGTGGCAAGTTCATCGGAACTCAACGAACCTAAACTTCTATGGGTCTGCTCATCCATAAATATAAGCCAAACCTTCAGGTTCCAATTCACCTTTCTGCATGACAATGACTCAAAGCATACTTCCACATCAATAAAAGAATGGATTCACCAGAAGAAGAGTGTATCCTGATGTGGAAGCTTGCATGCTAGGTTGAGTCCAGGAAGAGGCAGCCTCCCTTAAGGATCTTCCTGGAGCACAGGGAAGAAGCCCACTAGTGTGTAGATAGTAGGATTACAAGTTCAACACTTGGTGTAAACCAATTTATTTTATTTAGGCACAACACAGTTTTCAGGTTACACATGGAACACAATGGTGGCAAATACTGGGTATTTACAGGTAGTATGGGCACCCTACAGTAATAAGACTAACCGGTGCAGGCATTCAGAGGTTCACATTAAAGACCAAAGCTGCTGAATCAATAATCAATCAATACAGAGGAAGTCCTTTGCTAGGTGCTGGTAAAGGAAGTCTCATGGGCCCACAGAGACTGTTGGGCCAGTAAGTGGAGCCTAAGCAGCCCAGGTCTCACGGACACAGAGGACAGGATGGAAAGGCAGGGTGACCTACCCCTATAAGTATAACATGGCCTTGCTTATCTCGCACTCCTGCGTGAACCTCCTGCAGTGCTCCTGCCCCAACTGGACCGTCTCTTCTTAACCTTCTTTTGCCTCTTTTTTGTACCACTGTTCCGCCCCTTAAAGTTCCAAGCAGCCTTTTTCCTCTTCTACTCTATTCCTCTCTCCTATTTTCACCACCACCCCTCAGCCATCTAATCCCTGTATACCACAGCTCCTCTAAGAGACAACACTGTTGCCACCAGCAACCTATCAGAGAGTGTCATGACTAACTCTAATTCTAATGTTTCAACCTGCTTTCTATTTCCTCTTGTTTTTCTCAGAATAAACATTTGAACTTACATTAAAGTTGAACTCTTAGCTTAAATTTTACCTTTCCTGTCAATTTCTTATCCCACAATGCCATCAAATGGTCTAAACTGGTAACTACATCTATCTCTAACTGATTAAAATTTACGTTCACTATCTGTTAGAAAGTAACTGTTAGAATTAGAGTCTCTGTGTAGCGCAGTCCTGTCCTCTCAAGCCAGCCAGGAAATGCTCACTACAGCCTTTTTCCGGGTCCCTTGTAAAGGTGACTCTTCTACACAGGTTGACCTGAAGTGGGCTGTACACAGGAAATGGATGATTTGGAACGGTTTTAGAAGCAAGAGTGGCCATAGCTTGCCAAGTCTAGATGTGCTACTACTAAAAAAAGCCTGAATGTTGTCAGACATTCAAAAGGTAGTTCAACAAATTATTAGTTTAAGAGTGTGCATATGTATGCATCTACAATTTATTTCTTTTATTTTTCCACCCAAAAGGTTTAAGGGAAAAGTCTGCTTTTGTGGACTTTACCTTCAGACCTCAGAGCAGATGACCCAGGACTCCTGCGCTGCAATCTCTCACCTGCATCATTGGTATGCCATGTAAGGAGGCGCCAACTGAAGTCAATACAAGAGCTCCATATGCCACGGCCACCCATGCTCACACAGACACTGTGAGTGATGTGCAGCATGGGAGCAGGTGGCAGGTAACACAGGATTCTCGTGCCCTTCTGGTAATCTGATCTGAGATCTCAAGAGAAAGTCCACAAAAGTTTGTTTTTCCTTTTTTAAGCTTGTTTTATAATTGAATTGTACACATGCAAGCTGACATTAAAATTGGAAAGACTTCTGAAATAGTTTGCCTTCTGATTTTGTTTACATGACAAAAACCTTGCATTTTAACATGGGTGTATAAATATTTTATATACCATGTAGCTTTGCAGCCATACCTGACAGCTGACAGCCAGTGAATTTCACTGGTAGTCCTGTGCAGTGCAGTGTGTGCATACACCAAGGAAAGTCTCACTGTTTGTCGGTGGCTGGCATGAGTGGATAAAGAAGTAGATAAGTATCGCTCCCCCCCACCACCACTGCATCAGTGCTAGTCCTCTTTAGGCCTAGGTATTATATGTCCTCAAAACTCAGTTCAAGAATAAAATATTTTAGATCTTAGACAATTCATGATTTGTAGATACAGCTGTTTATAGTTGCTTTAGTTTATGACAACTTACTGTAAGTGTGTAAATATTTTATTTTCAGTGCAGACCTGCCCTACCCCTAATATGACAACGGGGATAGAATATAGCCCTGTAAAACAACAATACCAATATGAAGACAAAATAACATTCACATGTCAAGAAGGGTATCAGCTTATTGGAGAACCTACTATTACCTGCAATTCTGAAGGCTCATGGAGTCAATGTCAGCCTATTTGCAAAGGTAAGATATTAGCTATTTTCAAAAATATGTTGAATGTATGGATAAGTATGTAATATTTTGATCGCTACCATGTTTTTCAACTTAAACCGGATCAATAGCCTTACACATTTGTAAAAAAAGTTAAATGCATTTGTATGTGCAGCAATGTGAATTGCCCTGGAGAAGGATGCATATGCACCCTGTTTCTTGTATGGGTGTTGGTCTAGTTTCATTTGCCACACGTTATTGAACAGCAACAGTCTAAGGAGGCAAGATAACCGAAAGGCTAAATTTAGTGGAACATTTATAGTCAACCCCCCTCCCAAGTTACTGCATAAAGTGGGTCAGTTTGAAGGTTTAAAAACTTTAGCTTTAAAATGTTAGGAAAAACATTAAAAAATAAGAATTAGGAAAATTGAGTAGTCCCCAATTCAATTATATTAAAATAGTTTTGGGAAGTACACGTGGGGTGCAGTTTAAGTTATAAGTAAGCTTTTACAAAGCATCAAATGTTTCCTATGTATTCTACGAGAAGTCCCATTATTTGTTTCAATTTATGGGCCATAACTGAGCTAGGCAGGTCTGTCACTGTGCAGCTTCACGAGTCATGATTAGAGATGAGCGAACTTTTGAAAAATTCTATTCGACTGATTCGCCGAATTTTCCGACAAAAATCGTTTCGACCCGAATTTATTTGCGATGAATCGCTATTAAAAATGGCTATTTCTGAGCCTCCTAGAGCCTCAATAGGGTTGTAAACCATTTTGCCTTGCTGTAACACGCATAGGATGCGTGCTGGGTTAGTTAAATAATACTGTAAAAAAATATCACATGCAGATCAGAGGCATCGCTAATAGAATCGCAGAGCGGCACAATTGCAGAGGGTTGAAGTGGCATCACTATGAGGGGCAGGAGCCCAAACATTGCTTTAAAGAGACACTGGAGTTGGCTGCAGGAGCCCAAAAATTGGATGATTGACACCCTGGAGTTGGCAGCAGCAGCAGCAGGAGCCCAAACATTACTTTAAAGAGACACTGGGGTTGGCTTCAGGAGCCCAAAAATTGGATGAATCACACCCTGGAGTTGGCAGCAGCAGCAGAAGCCCAAACATTACTTTAAAGAGACACTGGGGTTGCTTCAGGAGCCCAAAAATTGGATGAATCACACCCTGGAGTTGGCAGCAGCAGCAGGAGCCCAAACATTACTTTAAAGAGACACTGGGGTTGGCAGCAGGAGCCCAAAGATTGGATGAATCACACCCTGGAGTTGGCAGCAGCAGCAGGAGCCCAAATATTACTTTAAAGAGACACTGGGGTTGGCAGCAGGAGCCCAAAAATTGGATGAATCACACCCTGGAGTTGGCAGCAGCAGCAGGAGCCCAAACATTACTTTAAAGAGACACTGGAGTTGGCTTCAGGAGCCCAAAAATTGGATGATTCACACCCTGGAGTTGGCAGCAGCAGCAGCAGGAGCCCAAACATTACTTTAAAGAGACACTGGGGTTGGCTTCAGGAGCCCAAAGATTGGATAAATCACACCCTGGAGTTGGCAGCAGCAGGAGCCCAAATATTACTTTAAAGAGACACTGGGGTTGGTTTCAGGAGCCCAAAAATTGGATGAATCACACCCTGGAGTTGGCAGCAGCAGCAGCAGGAGCCCAAACATTACTTTAAAGAGACACTGGAGTTGGCAGCAGGAGCCCAAAGATTGGATGAATCACACCCTGGAGTTGGCAGCAGCAGCAGAAGCAGCAGCAGGAGCCCAAACATTACTTTAAAGAGACACTGGAGTTGGCTTCAGGAGCCCAAAAATTGGATGAATCACACCCTGGAGTTGGCAGCAGCAGCAGCAGGAGCCAAAACATTACTTTAAAGAGACACTGGGGTTGGCTTCAGGAGCCCAAAAATTGGATGAATCACACCCTGGAGTTGGCAGCAGCAGCAGCAGGAGCCCAAACATTACTTTAAATAGACACTGGGGTTGGCTTCAGGAGCCCAAAAATTGGATGAATCACACCCTGGAGTTGGCATCATCAGGAGCCCAAAAATTGGCCTAAAGACATAAATATGTTTTGGAAAGTGTAAAACGTGGCACCATGCTGAATCTAGTCGCATGCATCAGGCATTGGTGGGTGGAAATCCTGGCTGATCCATCCCTGATTCATTTTGACAAAGGTGAGTCTCTCCACATTTTTAGTTGACAGACAAGTTCTCCTCGCCGTAACTATGGCCCCTGCCGCACTAAACACCCGCTCAGATGGCACGCTACTTGCCGGGCAGGACAGCTTTTCCAGGGCAAACTCTGCTAGTTGCGGCCACAAATCAAGTTTGGCTGCCCAGAAGTCCAGCGGATCCTCAAGGTGTGTTGGCATGGTCATGTCAAAGTATGACATGACCTGCTAGTTCAGGTCCTGCTCCAGGTCTTCCTGCTGCTCATGAGTAGCCTCACTATGCGGGTGTAGAAAGCTACTCATTAGCGACTGAAGACTGAGGCTGCTGCTGATGGAGCTGCTGCTGCTGCTCCTGCCAACCCCCCCAGCAGCCATGGCAGTGGAAGGTGAGCGCAGAGGTCCCCTCGAGTCAGACCTGCAAGAGTATGGACTATGGCGCAGATAGGCATCGGCCAACTGCCTACGTAGAATGTCTTTGTAGTAGTTCAGTTTGTCCTCCCTTTTGGTGGGTTTAAAAAATGCCCCCATTTTGTGCCGGAAGCGAGGGTCCAATAAGGTGGACAGCCAGAAGTCATCCCGCCGACAGATGGAAACAATTCTGGGGTCACTACGCAAGCACGTGAGCATGCTTCCTGCCATTTGCGCAAGTGACTCGGATGGACTACCTGTCTCCATCTCCACTGCATACTGCCACGGTGTGCCTGGGTCCTCTGTCTCGCCTTCCTCAAAAACCTCTAGCTCCTCTGGCTGCTCCTGCTCCTCCTCTCCTGTCCGCTGACTAGATAAACCAGCCATTTCGCCAAGCCTAAACTGTGTTTTGCTGGGCAACTCCTCCTCCTCTTCCTCCTCCTCCTCCAGTTCAGCTCCAATGGGGTTCATGTGGCCGTAAGATGTAAACGCCATGTCTCCAGTGCCCTGACCAGCCATGGTTTCCAACATGTGCTGTAGTACATGAAGCAGTGGAATCACATCGTTCATCCCGTAATCCTGCCGAATGACAAATAAAGTGGCTTCCTCAAAGGGCCTGAGCAAACGGCAGGTGTCACGTATGAGCTGCCACTGGTTGACATTGAAATTACACAGGGGAGTCCCCCTATCTGCTTGGATCATCAGGAAATCCGTGATGGCTTTTCTCTGTTCATATAATCGGTCCAACATGTGAAGGGTGGAATTCCAACGGGTGGAAACATCGCAAATCAGACTATGTTGGGGGATACCGTTCTGACGCTGTAGCTCAAGAAGGGTGTGTTTGGCGGTGTATGAGTGGCTGAAGTGCATGCAAAGTTTCCTTGAAGTTGTTAGGATGTCTTGCAGATGGGGGGAACACTTCAGAAACCGCTTGAAGACGTGAGCCATGCAGGGGGCATGGGTCAGGCTTCCTGGGCGCAGCGCAGACAAAATGTTCTTCCCATTGTCGGTAACCATGATTCCCATTTTAAGTTTTCTTGGAGTAAGCCATGTTTGGATTTCCTGATGAATAAATTTAAGCAGTTCCTCCCCTGTGTGACTCCGTTCGCCAAGACAAACCATGTGAAGCACTGCGTGACACCTCCGTGCCCTGCACACATGGTAGACTGGAGGGGCACTGAGACTTGAGCCTACAGTGGAGGGTGAGGAGATGGCGGAGGATGAGGAGGCCGAGTCGCACAGTGTCACAGGCCCAACGGGCAGGGAACGCGGAGGCCGAAGCGGCGTGACCTGTCCAAGTTGCTGCTGCAAAGGGACCACATTCACCCAGTGGGCCGTAAACGACATGTACTGTCCCTGACCGTAGTTACAGCTCCAGACGTCGGCGCTGCCATGCACTTTGCTACACACCGACAGGCTCAAGGACTGGGCCACCTTCTGTTCAACAAAAGTGTGCAGCGCTGGTACTGCCTTCTTGGCAAAGAAATGACGGCTTGGGACTCTCCACCTCGGCTCGGCACAAGCCATCAGTTCTCTGAAAGGTGCAGAGTCCACCACCTGAAAAGGGAGCGACTGCAGCACCAGCAACTTGGACAGGAGCACATTCAGCTTCTGCGCCGTAGGATGAGTGGGCGCATACTGCTGTCTCTTGGACATGGCTTCGCTGATGGATTGCTGGCGGGATGCATGACTTGGAGGAGGAGGAGCAGGAGCGACAGAGGATGGGTATGACACACAGCTGCCTTCGGCTGAGGTGCTGGAGCCTTGGCTGGCAGAAACTGGGCGTGCCACTCGGTGAGGAAGCAGTCTGGCCCACCTCTCCGGAGCCTAGGTTCTCCCAGGCCGCTTTATGGTGACGCTGCATATGTTGACGCAGGGCCGTGGTGCCAACATTTGGACCCTGGCCACGCTTCACCTTCTGCCTACATATCTTGAATGTGGCCATGTTACCCTCCGGATGCTTCAGGAAAAACTGCCACACTGCCGAGTAGCTACTTTTCCCACCCCCTGGCCTCACTGATTCACTGCTGCTGTTGCCAACTACAGGAACCCCTGCTCCACTACCTCCCGATAAGGTAGACTGCCGCACAGCAGGTGCTCTAACACTCAGCCTCCAACAGGCCTGCTTAGTGTAAATAAGAGAGCTGCTTAGTGTAAATAAAGAGGGGTATGGTATGTTACAGAATGGGATGCCCCAACAGCAGAGCACCTGGGAGCAGTAGTACTATGCACAGCAAAAGTGTCTTTATCAGGCCAAATTACTTTTAGAATAAGTGCAAAGGGTTATAGTAAATAGAGGCTGGTGTAGTCACAGAATGGGATGCCCCAACAGCAGTGCACCTGGGAGCAGTAGTACTATGCAAAGCAAAAGTGTCTTTATCAGGCCAAATTACTTTTAGAATAAGTGCAAAGGGTTATAGCAAATAGAGGCTGGTGTAGTCACAGAATGGGATGCCCCAACAGCAGAGCACCTGGGAGCAGTAGTACTATGCACAGCAAAAGTGTCTTTATCAGGCCAAATTACTTTTAGAATAAGTGCAAAGGGTTATAGTAAATAGAGGCTGGTGTAGTCACAGAATGGGATGCCCCAACAGCAGAGCACCTGGGAGCAGTAGTACTATGCACAGCAAAAGTGTCTTTATCAGGCCAAATTACTTTTAGAATAAGTGCAAAGGGTTATAGTAAATAGAGGCTGGTGTAGTCACAGAATGGGATGCCCCAACAGCAGTGCACCTGGGAGCAGTAGTACTATGCAAAGCAAAAGTGTCTTTATCAGGCCAAATTACTTTTAGAATAAGTGCAAAGGGTTATAGTAAATAGAGGCTGGTGTAGTCACAGAATGGGATGCCCCAACAGCAGAGCACCTGGGAGCAGTAGTACTATGCACAGCAAAAGTGTCTTTATCAGGCCAAATTACTTTTAGAATAAGTGCAAAGGGTTATAGTAAATAGAGGCTGGTGTAGTCACAGAATGGGATGCCCCAACAGCAGTGCACCTGGGAGCAGAAGTACTATGCAAAGCAAAAGTGTCTTTATCAGGCCAAATTACTTTTAGAATAAGTGCAAAGGGTTATTGGAAATAGAGGCTGGTGTAGTCACAGGATGGGATGCCCCAACAGCAGTGCACCTGGGAGCAGTAGTACTATGCAAAGCAAAAGTGTCTTTATCAGGCCAAATTACTTTTAGAATAAGTGCAAAGGGTTATAGTAAATAGAGGCTGGTGTAGTCACAGAATGGGATGCCCCAACAGCTGAGCACCTGGGAGCAGTAGTACTATGCACAGCAAAAGTGTCTTTATCAGGCCAAATTACTTTTAGAATAAGTGCAAAGGGTTATAGTAAATAGAGGCTGGTGTAGTCACAGAATGGGATGCCCCAACAGCAGTGCACCTGGGAGCAGTAGTACTATGCACAGCAAAAGTGTCTTTATCAGGCCAAAATTACGTTTAGAATAAGTGCAAAGGGTTATAGTAAATAGACGCTGGTGTAGTCACAGAATGGGATGCCCCAACAGCAGTGCACCTGGGAGCAGTAGTACTATGCAAAGCAAAAGTGTCTTTATTAGGCCAAATTACTTTTAGAATAAGTGCAAAGGGTTATAGTAAATAGAGGCTGGTGTAGTCACAGAATGGGATGCCCCAATAGCAGAGCACCTGGGAGCAGTAGTACTATGCACAGCAAAAGTGTCTTTATTAGGCCAAATTACTTTTAGAATAAGTGCAAAGGGTTATAGTAAATAGAGGCTGGTGTAGTCACAGAATGGGATGCCCCAACAGCAGAGCACCTGAGAGCAGTAGTACTATGCACAGCAAAAGTGTCTTTATCAGGCCAAATTACTTTTAGAATAAGTGCAAAGGGTTATAGGAAATAGAGGCTGGTGTAGTCACAGAATGGGATGCCCCAACAGCAGTGCACCTGGGAGCAGTAGTACTATGCAAAGCAAAAGTGTCTTTATCAGGCCAAATTACTTTTAGAATAAGTGCAAAGGGTTATAGTAAATAGAGGCTGGTGTAGTCACAGAATGGGATGCCCCAACAGCAGAGCACTTGGGAGCAGTAGTACTATGCACAGCAAAAGTGTCTTTATCAGGCCAAATTACTTTTAGAATAAGTGCAAAGGGTTATAGTAAATAGAGGCTGGTGTAGTCACAGAATGGGATGCCCCAACAGCAGTGCACCTGGGAGCAGTAGTACTATGCACAGCAAGTGTCTTTATCAGGCCAAATTACTTTTAGAATAAGTGCAAAGGGTTATAGTAAATAGAGGCTGGTGTAGTCACAGAATGGGATGCCCCAACAGCAGTGCACCTGGGAGCAGTAGTACTATGCACAGCAAAAGTGTCTTTATCAGACCAAATTACTTTTAGAATAAGTGCAAAGGGTTATAGTAAATAGAGGCTGGTGTAGTCACAGAATGGGATGCCCCAACAGCAGAGCACCTGAGAGCAGTAGTACTATGCCCAGCAAAAGTGTCTTTATCAGGCCAAATAACTTTTAGAATAAGTGCAAAGGGTTATAGTAAATAGAGGCTGGTGTAGTCACAGAATGGGATGCCCCAACAGCAGTGCACCTGGAAGCAGTAGTACTATGCAAAGCAAAAGTGTCTTTATCAGGCCAAATTACTTTTAGAATAAGTGCAAAGGGTTATAGTAAATAGAGGCTGGTGTAGTCACAGAATGGGATGCCCCAACAGCAGTGCACCTGGGAGCAGTAGTACTATGCAAAGCAAAAGTGTCTTTATCAGGCCAAATTACTTTTAGAATAAGTGCAAAGGGTTATAGTAAATAGAGGCTGGTGTAGTCACAGAATGGGATGCCCCAACAGCAGCGCACCTGGGAGCAGTAGTACTATGCAAAGCAAAAGTGTCTTTATCAGGCCAAATTACTTTTAGAATAAGTGCAAAGGGTTATAGTAAATAGAGGCTGGTATAGTTGCAGAATGGGATGCCCCAACAGCAGTGCACCTGGGAGCAGTCTATGCAAAGCAAAAGTGTCTTTATCAGGCCAAATTACTTTTAGAATAAGTGCAAAGGGTTATAGTAAATAGAGGCTGGTGTAGTCACAGAATGGGATGCCCCAACAGCAGTGCACCTGGGAGCAATAGTACTATGCAAAGCAAAAGTGTCTTTATCAGGCCAAATTACTTTTAGAATAAGTGCAAAGGGATATAGTAAATAGAGGCTGGTATAGTTACAGAATGGGATGCCCCAACAGCAGAGCACCTGGGAGCAGTAGTACTATGCAAGGCAACAGTGGTTAACCAGGGTGAAACAGCTAACAAAGCCAGTGACCCAGGCAGTAACACTCAGGCTGCATGAAAACAAAAAAAAATCCCTGTCACTGCATCCGTTTTTTTCCTACCTTTCCCTGCTTCTCCCTGACTTCCTGCCTGTCTCCCGCCTGTCTACTGGCTGTCTACTGGCTGTCCCTAACTCTCTACCTATCTCTCCCTGAATACAGTCTGCAGTGTCCTCCTGAGTCCTGGCTCTCACGAATGCAATAGACAAATGCGCAAAAGCAAGATAGCCGCCGCCTTATATAGCGCTGTGACGTCACCGGGCTTGCTGGCTGCTGATAGGCTGCATGTGACTGTCCCAGCATACACTGCCCCAGCTTACATGTTTGGACATGTCATGTAGACCATCCTAGAATGCCTGTCATTGAAATGAATAGATTTTAGAAAAAAACTTCGCTCGATCGAATCGCGGGGAAATTCGGATTCGATCCGAATCGAATTTGTCATGAAATTCGGATCGAATCCGGGTTCGTCCGGATCGATTCGCTCATCCCTAGTCATGATTATACTCTGTTGTGGTCAGGCAGCTGTGAGACTACTGTGGCTTGCTATAATCACGCTGAGAGCACCATGGGACAGAGTGGCTGTTGAGCCACTTTTTTTATGTGGTCCTGGAGAAATGAAATTGAAAGGGGGCGCAACGCTTGGGGCCCTGCTATGGCTTCTATCCTGCACTGCAGGAAATGGAGTAGAGGCACATGGGCATCGGGTGAGCTGCCTGCTGCCTTATTATTGCTGTTGGATTTAAAGTGCCTTTAAGGAGTAAAGCAGTAGTATACTGGTAGGGGTCTAGCTAAGGACTACTACTTTAAATTGGCCCATAGGGTCTTCCGAACTTTGAAAAAGCTAATCTAACTCCAGCTAGAAATCATAAGCCTCAATGAAAATCAAACCAGATGTGGCTTTGTAGAAAGGGGAAGTAACACTGTCTGTTCCTTGCATCTTACAGAAGACCATGTATCTGTCTGATCCCAGCCAGATCACATTTCCCTATTATACCAAAATAAATTGGTCTAGGAATTGTATATATGGTCATAACATATATAGTTCAAAAGAAAGTACATACAGTATAAACAAAAAAAACAACATAAGTAGAAGATCGCAGTACAGATTGTATTGACCAAGGTATTATGACCTTGTAAAGTCTCAAGAAAGGATAAAGCAGATTCTGGTGCTTGTGGCCTGGAAATGCAAGCGTAAGTTGATCAAGGCGTATAACTCCCACTCACAACTACATCAGAAAAGGGCAGGAGTCAATAAACATGCCAAAATAATGACGACCCTACTGGCAGAGCCCCTCCCCTGACTGAGCAACACCAAAAGTCTCCTGACTGGCTGCCAAAACATAGAGTGGCCCTACTGTTTCAAATTCATTATCATCATTGGCCAATGACCCTATGTATATGAGGCAAAAAAATCTCTCTCTATATTAGTTCAGAGTAAATCAGACCTCATCAATGCCCCCCCAGATTCTCTCCCCAAACAGCACCCAGATTCCCCCACCAACCAGTGCTCCCTCAAATCGTCATCAAGTTGCAGGCTCATAACTCCATCCCTTGAACAAGCAAAGAAGAAATGCAGCCCAGTCCATAAACTCACAACCTTCCCTTTTGTGGACTTTTCTTTCAGACCTCAGATCACATGTGCCAGGAGGGCACAAGACTTCCCCCTTACCTGCCACCTGCTCCCACGCTGCAATCTCTCACCCTCATCATTGGCACCAACTGAAGTCAAAAGGTGAGCTCCATATGCCACGGCCTTACAAACGAGTGAGCGATGTGCAGCATGGGAGCAGGTAAGACAGGAGTCTCGTACCCTTCTTGCACATCTGATCTGTGGTCGGAAGAGAAAGTCCACAAAACGTATTCTTTTTAAGCTTGTTTTTTTTTTAATTGTACATGCAAAGTGACATTAAAATTGGAAAGAGTTCTGGAATAGTTTGTCTTCTTATGATTTTGTATACATGACCTTGCATTTTAACATGGGTGTATAAATATTTTATATTCCATATAGCTTTGCAGCTGTACCTGACAGCTGACAGCCAGTGAATTTCACTGGCAGTCCTGTGCAGTGCAGTGTGTGTGCATACACCAAGGAAAGTTTGTCGGTGGCTGGCATGAGTGGATAAAGAAGTAGGTAAGTATCGCTCCCCCCCACCACCACTGCAGCAGTGCTAGTCCTCTTTAGGCCTAGGTATTATTTGTATCATTTTAGTCCTCAAAACTCAGTTCAAGAATAAAATATTTTAGATCTTAGACAAATCATGAATTTTTGTAGATACAGCTATTTATAATTGCTTTAGTTTATGACTGTAAATGTGTAAATATTTTATTTTCAGTGCAGACCTGCCCTACCCCTAATATGACAACTGAGATAGAATACAGCCCTGTAAAACCACAATACCAATATGAAGACAAAATAACATTCATATGTCAAGAAGGGTATCAGCTTATTGGAGAACCTACCATTACCTGCAATTCCGAAGGAGCATGGAGTCCACGTCAGCCTATTTGCAAAAGTAAGATATTGGCTTTTTTTCATGTTGAATGTATGGATAAGTATGTAATATTTGGATCGCTGCCATGTTTTTCAACTTAAACTGGATGAACAGCCTTACACATTTGGAAACAAATCCCCAAAACTCACTTACCCCATCTGCATGCATGATACTGAATCATTAGCAGCACTTACATTTTCTCCTCCATCCACTCAAGGGTAAAACGTCACCTCACAGATTTTTTCCTGGTAGGGGCCATTTTGGAGCTTTTTTCCTAGCATTCCAGTAGTGCTGCTGTCTGAATTTAACTGACATTACCCCGCATTGTAAAGTGGCGAAACTTCCTCTTTGCAGGTGGCCATTTTGTTTTGTAACGACTACAGAGTTAAAGGTAAATGCATTTGTATGTGCAGCAATCTAAATTGCCCTGGAGAGGGATGCATGTGAGCACTGTTTCTTGTAAGGGTGTTGGTCTGGTTTAATTTGCCAAACTTTAGTGAACAGCAGCAGCCTGAGAAGGCAAGATAACCTTACAAGGCTAAATTGAGTAGTCGAGCCCCCTCCCAAATTAATACATAAAGTGGGTCAGTTTAAAGGTTTTAAAGCACGTTCCTTATAGTTTAATCTCCTTTTACTTTAATCTCTCGTCTCAAGATAAACAAGTAAGACCATAAGACAAGACCAACCACAGACATCGCCAAAAACACAGGGCTTAATGATATTAGCCTCGATTCAGAGACACATTCGTCCGGACTTCCGTAGCTGTCTGTGAAAGTTTTGGTGGGTGTTTGTCATTTTTGTTGCTTTTTTCGTCCATTTTCTATTCGCACGAACATTCGGGAATGCGCTTCCGATGATCGGAAGCCAATCGGAACATTTCCATTAGTTCGGATCATTTTCCAAACAAAATCGGAAATTTTCTGTTCGTTCAGAAAACTTCCATTGATTCAGAGAGCTTCCGTCTGATTCAGAGAGCTGATTTCCGACGGATCACCACCCTATAAATCCGTTTCATTTCCGATCCACTTATGAGACCTTTGAGGGCTCGGATTGCTATTGTTGAACATGTTTTGAGGCTATGTGGAGGAGTCTGCGCGCCTTTAGCACCAATGCATTTCATGTATGCCTTATAGAAGCATTTTAATGCTGACCTTAATTAGTCCTTAGCATGTAAACATTTATTTTTCCACACATCCATATAATTGCTACATTTTTTTAGACTTATGTCCTTTGTGAATTATATTTGGATTGTTGAACTTGAATCTTAATTTGTGGTAGGAGTTCTTGTTTTAGTTGGTTACCTTTGCTTTGTATAATTATTTTATATTTGGTTGCAGGAACTGCAAGATGTGCCACTCGCCCTTGCTCCTGATGCCCGTTCTTTGCCTGCAGAATGCGGGCCAGGGGTTCTCTAATGGGGCACTATGCAAAACCCGGGCCGTGGTGGCGAGGGCCCTCTGGCTTTTGAAGTCCAGATTTAGGTGTTTGGACCTTACGGGGGGGGGGGGGGCGGCACTGCAGTATGACCCCAACAAGGTTATACCAATATTTTAATTTATGTTTTTTAACAGGGACCACACGTGCCAGAGTGGCACAACTGAGTGTCAGGGTCCTTCAGTTGGTGGGCGAGATGCAGGAGCTGCGCAACTCGTTGGGGACCACAGATGAAGAATAATGTTCTGTGGCCTGCCATTGCTATGTATTTTGCTTTTTATAGTTGTAAAAATGTAAAATTTTCTACATTTTGATACATTTTATATTTTATGATGGCATCCCAAAAAAATGTTACAGTGTCATTTCATTTACAAAATACATTAACACAAAACTAATGGGCCCAGAAATATTTAAACCAAACATGACCAAGAAGTGGTTTGGGTGAGCTTTAAGGTTCCAAAAGGGAAGATGGAGGGTAGTGCTAAGTGGTTTTGGTGAGCTTTAAGGGGCCGAAAGGGAAGATGGAGGATAGTGCTAAGTGATTTAGCTAAACATTGTAGTAGAAGTGAGGGTGGCAAATATGTAGGCAAGCACTTTAATGAGTTAAGTTTGTAGTGCGCAGGCGCAAGATCGTAAGGATTCCGTCTGGACGATTATTTTTTGTAAAATGGAAACAGAATCTATCGGGAAACGTAAAGGATTCGTTGGAGGATACGATGGGAAAAGGGCAAAAACATGTGGAAATGAAACGGAAAAGTCTGGATGGAAAATGACATCCGTGTAATTCGTAATCTGCCGTACGAACGGACGGAAACTTTACAGAAGGTTTTCAATGCATGCATAGAATCGCTCGTACGCTCATATGAGAACGGAAACCGGGTAGGGCAACAGTAGAAGTGCCCGGGCTGCATGCCAGATTGCCAGAGGGTACCCACCTGTGCCAACGGTGTGTTACTAGCCTCATTAATGCCGATCAAGCTAAGGTCATAAGCGCGAGAGCTGGATTTCTAAGATCCCTCGACAGGCCCCCCCACATCCCCTGCAAGAAGTAGGCGGCACGGGGGCGGCTCGACTGAGGTGTGTGCTTGTCTGTGGACTAGAAGAAGAGAGGTATGGGATCAGAAGGGGCACAAGTGGGAAGGCCTGGGAAGGAAGGAAAACAGGAAGGAAAACAGGAGTGCAGCTCGAGAAAAGGGATATGCTGTGTAGTGCAGGAAAGGTGAGGATGGAGGTGGGGTAGGCATGGGGAGTGAAAAAAGAGAAAGAAAGAAGAAAGGGAGGAGAGAGAAGGAAAATGAAAAAAGGGGGAAATTAGGGAGCCAGGCTTGCTGGCAACAAGGAAATGAGATTGGTGGCAGGTTCATTGGTTAATGCTTGGTAGTTGCCCGGGAACAGGCAAGGCTTGCCCAGCTATAAATTGCCCATTTAAATGAAGGCCTTCGCAGAGGCTGATTCCCTGAACCTTATTGAATTTGTCCAGGGGGCTAGGAATTTTTCCATAGCCCATTGGTCCCCCATTTCCCTGAACCCACGCTTGGGGGGCTAAAGGATTTCCAATGTGTGAGTATGATAATTCTCCCTGCTGTTATAAAGAATTCATGAACACCTCTCTTTGTTTTGGCTAGGGGGCCTGGTATCAAAGAGAAAAGGACAACCTCAAGGGAGTTCGGTAGAGAGTAACCCTCTACCTCCCTATGAATCCTTAGGATTATGTCCCGCAGCAGGTAGATTTTGGGGCACTAGCATCATATATGGAGTATGCTACTGACTGCCGTATTGCACCTCCAGCAAGTGCCTGGTTCTCTTGGGTTGTAGATTGCTATCTCTGCTGGGTACCTGTACCATCTTGCAAGCAATTTATAGTTCTTCTCTTGCGCAGAGCTAGCTACTGAGAGTTTGTGCATTAAAGTGAATATTTTCATCAAGTCCTCCCCTGAGAATGATATATTAAGGTCTGCTGTCCACTTGGTTACGAATTCCAAGGGTTAGTGCCTCAACCAATGTTGAGATAGAAAAGGTAAGGCCTTCTTTCCAGGTTCACTTAGTGTGGAGAGCCAGGGAAGGGAGCAAGGATTAAATCCTGTGAGGTCCTGTTCGAGCTTAACCCAGAGCTTATCCTTCCCCCTATACATCCAATCTGTCCCCCCCAAGAGGACCGCAGCAGCGTGGTAGAGTTACAGATTCGGCGCTCCGATGCCCCTGGCAATCTTTAATCTGTCCAATACATTGAATCTAATGCGAGGCTTCCGAGAGCTGAATTTCACAAATAATGTCTTTCAGGGCCTTAAAGAAGTGTTGTGGAAGTAGGATAGGGATTGTTTGAAAGAGGAATCAGAGGAGGACGTCCATCTTTAAGATACTAATCCTGCCAAACCAAGAGTAGCAGCTCCTGTCATACTGACAAGTCTTGAATGGTCTTAGATTTGAGTTATTTGAAGTCCAAGTCATATAAGTTGCTCAGGTCGGAGGGGATCTGGACCCCTAAGTACTTTATCGAGGTTGGTTGCCATTTGAAAGGAAAGCTGCTCTTGAGGTTGTCTACTAGATGCTGAGTTAGTGTAAGGTTTATTGCTTCCGATTTAGAGTAATTAATGCGGAATTTGGAAAGGGAACCAAATCATTCGAACTATTTACCATCTTTTCTGGCTGGAAAAGATATAGCTGGGGATGTCAGGTGCAAAAGGAGATTGTGCGTGAAGACCAAAATCTTGCACTGATGCCCTCCACACTCAATATGTCTAATGTCTGGGTTGTTCCGGATCACTATCGCAAGGTGCTTCATAGTCGAGATGTATAGCAAAGGTGACAAGGGACAGCCCTGACGGCTGCTATTTGCGATTGCGAAGGGCTCAAAGAGAACACCATTAACCCTGACTCTGGCTGTTGGATTTCGATAAAGTGCCATGATTTTGGTGGAGAGGTTGGGACTCAGGCTGATTTAGGCAAGGGTTGCACTAAGAAAACGCCAGCTTACCCTGTCAAATGCCTTTTCAGGAGAGAACACACGCCTGCATCCCTTTTTCTTTAACGTACGCAATGAGGTCAAGCAGTTTGTTTGTGTTATCTTTTGCCTCCTGGTCTGGCACAAACCATACCTGGTCCAGATGTATCAGGTCTGGTATCAGAGGTTGAAGTCTAGAGGCTATTATTTTAGGAGACAAATTTAGGTCAATGTTGAGTAATGAAATTGGTCTGTAACTTCCACAGTGGATCCTTTCAATGGATCCTTACCTGGCTTAGGGATCACTGCAATTATTGTCTCTAGGGATTGGGGTGGGAACGAATGTTCATCCCCTATGTAGTTAAAGGCTCTCACCAAAAGTGGGAAAAGTTGTTCCTCCAGGGTCTTGTAGAACCTGGGGGAGGAGACCCCATGCGACTTGGGAGGGGTGTCTCAGCTATATAGCCCGAGATGTTCACCTCCAAACTTTCGGCCGAGGCCTGACTCAGGTTAGGCTGAAGGTTGTAAAATTTACCATAGAAGGACTGAAACACCTCTGCTATTTTACCTGGGTCTGTAACCCTATTGTCACAGAGTCTTTAATGACTGGGATAAAGGATGTAGCCAATCTGAGGTGGAGGGATCTTGCCAGGAGCCTACCACTCTTGTTTGCGTGTTCGTACCTGGTGGCCTGCTGCTGTCCCAGAACCTAAGGTGGGCTTGGTCATACAATTTCAGGAGCTTGTTTCTCCTGAGTAAGAGTTCCGATAGCGGTTCTGAAGAGGGGCAATGCTTATATTTATTCTCGAGCTCATTGATAGACTGCAGCATTTTCAAGATTAGAGCTGCTCTCTCTCGTTTCAGATGCAAGCTTCTTGAATAAATACTCCCCACAGAACGCATTTCAGCGCCTCCCATTGGATTGTAGGGGGGGAGTTATCCTGAAAATGATCAGAGACGTAGTTATTAACTGCCTCTTTGATCCTGGTTAGGCACACCTCGTCTTGAGGAGGTTGTCATTTAGGCACCAGCGCCACTGCTTTGGAACCAAGCCCGGCAAGTCAATAGACAAGAAGACTGGTGCATGTTCAGACCATATGAATGGGCCGATTCGAGTCTTGGGGGCCCATTGTAGAGCATGATGGCAGATAAATATGTAGTCTATATGACTGTACGAGTTGTGGGCTGGTGAAAAGTATGTGTAATCCTTTAACTGCTCGTGCTCCAGTCTCCAAGCATCCATCAATTGTAGGTTGTGCAATGCCTTCCTTAGAGATACAGAGGTTCTTCCAAGGTGTCTAGGGACGGATTTAGTGGCAGATTCAGGTCCCTGTCTACCATCAGGATTCCCTCTGCAAAGGCCTCCAGCCATTTGAGGTAACGTCTGCAAGCCGATACTTGGTTGTGGTTCGGCACATAGAAGTTTGCCACCGCATACGTTTTTGGTGTAAAGACAACTTAAGAAACAGATACCTCCCTTCTGGATCAGCCAGGTGGTCTAATACTGTGTGGGGAACGGACTTATGCAACAGAAACCCCTCGAGACTTGCCTGTTGGGGTCATGCTATGAAGCCATGAGGAGTAATACCTGTTGTGGAGGATCGGCAAACACTCCTCTTGGAAATGAGTCTTCTAGAGAAGGATGATGCCCACACCCTGTTTGTAGAGGTCGTATAGAACTTTCAAGCGTTTTTTGGGGATATTGAAGCCCCTGATATTCAGGGAGCAGACTGTCAGCTTGGACATCTTGCCCACAGGGGATAAAAGACCCCAAGCTCACCCACGTCTCAGCGTGTCCTGGGATCCGGTGCACAGCAATGAGTTAGGGATAAGAAGCAGGAGGGGGAAAAAGGGGGGGGGCGGGAAGAGAAAGAGAGGTGGCTTTCCCCTTGTGAGGGGGGAGGGAGAGAGTTAGCGAGGATGTGTAGAGGGGGGACGGAAGTGTAGGAGGGGGAGAGTAGAGCCGAGGAGTGAGCGAAGGGAAAAGGTGTGGGAGAAATGCTGAGAAAGAAAAGTAGGGGGAAACAGGGAAAGTGAAAAAACGGATAGTACAAAGGCAAGGGGAAGGAAGGAGGGAGTGGGGTGTAACAGTCAGGGATAGGGCGGTTTTCCGGTTAAGTCCAGACTTGGAACGGGGCTAATATGTGGGGCTTTGGAAATAGGAAAACGCGAAACTCAAAAAAGCAGGTCCGAGTGGTGCAATGGACCTGCTATGGGAAGTAAAGGATAAGTACCGGCTAGGCGCGTACGATGCCTCCGTTCCCCTACTATGGGCCACCCCAAGAAACCCGGTGTTAGGCCCCAGAGGGGATACCTAGGTGAGGGGAGTGGAAGACGAGGATGATGTAGGCACATGAGATGCACGATCTGTAGAATCTTAACACATCAAAAGTGAACCAGAAACTCTGCGCTTTGACAGGAGTCAAAGGAGTCATGAAACATGCCAAAATAATGAATCCCCTACTGACAGAGCCCCTTCCCCAACTGAGCAGAACCAAAAATCTCCTGAGCAGGTGGCAAAACGTAGAGTGGTCCTACTGCTTCCAGTCGATCATTGGCAAAATTGTCCCTATATATAGAGGCAAAAAACTCTCTCTATTCATTAGGAGTAAATCAGACCTCATCAATAGCCCCCCGGATTCTCTCCCCAAACAGCCCCTTTATTCCCCTGCCAATCAGTGCTCCCTCCATCAAATTGCAGGCTCATAGCTCCAGCCCTTGAACAAACAAAGAGGGAATGCAGTCCAGTCCATAACCTCACATCCTTCCCTGAGGTGCTTGGAGGTGAGGTACCCATATTAAAGAGTTAGTGGGATGGTTGAAGCACACCAGAATTAGTTCAACAAAATAGAATAAACAAGAGGGGTTCTATTTTTCCTAAGTGTGCCTGCCTAATGCACACCCAAAACAATAGGAGACCAAATTTGTAGTAGAAAAAATGAACACCCACCATCAAAGCTATGCATGCCAAAATGGATTGATTTTAATAATGTGGAAATCATATATATTACAGCAAAATATCAAAAAAGACAGACAATATAGCATAAATTCATCTATATACACTGATTGGCCACCATATGACGCAACTGAGTAGGTTCCAAATATTGGTCCTGCATCTCTCATAAGGAATACACAGACAATTGAAAGTGTCAACAGTATAGCATAATGCTTCAATAGCTAAGAGGTATGCAGTATCAATGCCAAGTGGCAAACGCAAAGCAAGTAATCAAGCATAGCAAAAGCAGTATACAGCAGTAGCCAGGCAGGAACACATGAGACAACATTTAAATCATACTCAACGTTTCGGCGGTAACCGCCTTCCTCGGGAGTAGTGGTGCCATGGGGGGGGGCAGAGGTAGCTCTTAAATAGGGTAGGGGATAACCATCCAGCGTGCAGGTGGTGCCAAATTGACGGTGCACATAGCGGCGCCGCCTGATGACATCACCAGCGGCGATTCCCCAGGGTCCCGGCCACCCTCAATGCAAGGTGGCAATACTGCCTTCCCTGCCTGGGAGTGGCGCGCGGGGTCCATAGGGATGCCGCTATTTGGATAAATAGCAATAAATAAATTGGTTTATATCAAAACCACGGCTTCACAAAAATGGAGTCTGCCTCACTGAGTTGAGGCTACGGCAAGATGGCGTCCGGCCTAATCTTGCTTGATTCTCTTAAAATGGCGTCTATGTGTGGATCAGCAGGCTCCGGTAAGATGGCGTCGGTGCCTGGGCTCCAGAAAGATGGCGTCCTTATACAAATGTCCAAGTCATAGGGAAAATGGTGTCCATGGTGGTACATAGATTACTCATATGGACTACAGGAAAATGGCTGAAATAGTAGCTGATTTGCACTTAATGCAGGAGAAGGAATATTGAGCATGCTGTTAGGTTTGCTGGATGGTTTTAACCCCTCATGGTATCTACTAAATAAAAAACACATACTGTGAGATATAAAAAAGGAGAAAAAGTGAGCCTCCATTATAATTAAAATAAAACACCAAGTAAATGGCCCCTTAAAGGGGAACCATACCTAAATCTATTGCGCAGTACTCCATATATAGGATGACATTAAATAAATACTAACCCATAATATTAGTGGGTAATCCACAGGGGATAGCCTGTATAGCGGCTAGCAAGGACCACTAAGGTCTATAAAGTAAAAAAAAGCATAATTAGTAAAAAACTGAAAAGTCCATATCCTCATTCAGACCATCAGGGCTAAGTGTCTGTAGTTGAAAGATCCAATAGAGTTCACGCTGTAGCAGTTTACGCTCTGTATCCCCCCCTCTCTTGTGGGGTTTAATATGTTCTATAACTAGAAACTGGAGTTGGCTAATATGGTGCCCCTGCTCCATAAAGTGTCGGGCTACTGATGACTCAATTCTACCATTCCTAATGTCTGAACGGTGTTCGCTGATCCGCTGCCTTACTTCCCTCTTTGTTTTACCAACATATCCCAGCCCACATGGACATTTCAATAGATATATTACATTCTTGGAAGAACAGTTTGCAAAAGTTTTTATAGGGTATCTGTGTCCTGTTTTGGGATGTGTAAAAGTGTTAGTTTTGTATGTGTAACTACATTGCATGCAGTACCCACAGGGATACATGCCTGGGGGTGGTCCCAATTTTCCTAGCCAATTCTGTTTTTTCTTTGTGCTAGGCGTAGTGAATTCTGCTTGGACCAAAGTTTGTTTCAAATTCTTGGCTCTCCTATAGGCTACCATAGGGGGTTCCCTAAGGGCGTCTTTGAGCTTTTCATCAGTCGTGATGACCGCCCAATGTCTCCTAACAATCTTTTGGACTTTTTTGGATAAGTCAGAGAAAGTAAGTACTAATGGGACCCATGCACTGGTCTGTTTAGGTCTAAATTTACGAAGAGTCTGTCTGTCAAGGTCACGTGCCTTAGCCTGAGCTTCTTTCAAAGCTTGTAGGTCATATCCCCTGTGTGTAAGATTCTGAATAAGTTCATCAGATCTCCTTGTGTAAAGAGCATCATTAGCTGTTATCCTACGGATGCGAACAAACTGGCTATATGGCAACGCATTAATAAGTGATGGGGGGTGAAAGCTTTCTGCGTGCAAGAATGTATTTTGATCCGTAGGTTTCCTAAAGATGTCTGTAATAAGGGAACCCTCACATAGGGTAATGTGTACATCCAAAAAATGTATGCTGGTCGAACTACTCTCCATAGAAAACGATATAGTGGGAAGATGTTGATTCAGTTGTTCAAGGAACGTGTTAAGTTCCCGTTAGAATCTTACAAAACTTTCCTGGAAAACTTGAGTCTGAACCTGGATAAATACAAACAGGAAACCATACAATTTAAGTTAAATAAATATAGACGGGACGCCCTGGATTACCAGGAGGGCCGAGTATACAATTGGAGAGATTTGAAAAGGTATAAAACTACCTATAATCCCACACGTCCCACAGGAGATTCAGACTCAGGTAGCTCCAGTACATCTTCTGGTAGTGATTTTTTAGAGCAAGGTCAGGACCCAAGGGGTCCACGTCCATCAAAAAGAAATGCAAGAAGACCAGGAGAGGGAGGAAGAAGGCACAGGGAGGGCAATCGACAATTACCCCCACAAGCCCCCTACAATACTCGGAGTCGGACGGGAACACAACAGTGATTAATATCTGCAACTACCAGCTCACACAGGAAGAGTAGGGGCACCATATAAGCCAACTCCAGTTTCTAGTTATAGAACATATTAAACCCCACAAGAGAGGGGGGGATACAGAGCGTACACTGCTACAGCGTGAACTCTATTGGAACTTTCAACTACAGACACTTAGCCCTGATGGTCTGAATGAGGATATGGACTTTTCAGTTTTTTACTAATTATGCTTTTTTTTTACTTTATAGACCTTAGTGGTCCTTGCTAGCCGCTATACAGGCTATCCCCTGCGGATTACCCACTAATATTATGGGTTAGTATCTCTTTAATGTCATCCTATATATGGAGTACTGCGCAATAGATTTAGGTATGGTTCCCCTTTAAGGGGCCATTTACTTGGTGTTTTATTTTAATTATAATGGGGGCTCACTTTTTCTCCCTTTTTATATCTCACAGTATGTGTTTTTTATTTAGTAGATACCATGTGGGGTTAAAACCATCCAGCAAACCTAACAGCGTGCTCAATATTCCTTCTCCTGCATTAAGTGCACATCAGCTACTATTTTAGCCATTTTCCTGTAGTCCATATGAGTAATCTATGTACCACCATGGTGTCAGGTCCCGTGGGACGTCTTCCTTCCAATAAGTCAGCAACCCCCAATCTCCGCTGCTTTCTTCGCCTATAGCCAAGCCCCCGTTTGCCGGGACGCAGGATACGCCTCACCGGACACGGTTGCCCCCAGGACTTGTCAGCACAAAGGATGCTGACTTATGCAGGGGAAGGTGGACGAACCAGGAACAAGACTGGTAAGACAATCGGGCAGAGGTCATACACAGGTGATCAGTCCAAGGAAGCACGGTACAAGAGGATTGAGACGGAAGAATGGTCAGGGCTAGCCAAAGGTCACACCAGGAGGTCAGAGATACACGGTACAGAGGAGCAGGCAGGAATCGTGGTCAAAAACAGGCAAGGTCGGTCCAGGCGGCAATCAGGAATGGTCATACACGGCAGAATCGTAAGGAAAATAGCAATCACAATTACACCCAGCAGCACGCTATCACGGGCAAGTAACAAGTGCAGAGTGAGCAGCTTTATAGGAGTGATGGAACAGGAAAGGGGAATTGATTGGTGCAACATTAGGAACCTGAGGCTGATTGCCCCATTCAAATTGCCAAGCTTTGGGCTCATTGGCCCGATCTAATTACCTCCGGCGGGCGCCCTGTGTGCAGCGCCGCCGGAGGGCATAAACAGCAGCAAGTGACGCGCGCGCGCGTGTACGGAGTTGCGCGCCGAGACGGCCGTGGCGCGGCCACTCCCGAAGCCGCCGGAGAGGAGACCGCCCGAGCAGCCGCTCGCGACGGAAAGAGCCGAGCGGCAGCTCGGGGCGGAAATAACCGAGCGGCGGCCGGGGAGAGGAGACGCCGAGCCGCCGCCTGGCAGAGACGCCGCCCAGCCCGCACGCTGGCCGAGCGGGAGCCGCCGATGTGGGACCGAAGGGCAGGTGAGTGTCCAGGGTTCTGTACAGGGCTCGTGACACATGGACACCATTTTCCCTATGACTTGGACATTTGTATAAGGACGCCATCTTTCTGGAGCCCAGGCACCGACGCCATCTTACCGGAGCCTGCTGATCCACACATAGACGCCATTTTAAGAGAATCAAGCAAGATTAGGCCGGACGCCATCTTGCCGTAGCCTCAACTCAGTGAGGCAGACTCCATTTTTGTGAAGCCGTGGTTTTGATATAAACCAATTTATTTATTGCTATTTATCCAAATAGCGGCATCCCTATGGACCCCGCGCGCCACTCAGAGCAGGGAAGGCAGTATTGCCACCTTGCATTGAGGGTGGCCGGGACCCTGGGGAATCGCCGCTGGTGATGTCATCAGGCGGCGCCGCTATGTGCACCGTCAATTTGGCACCACCTGCACGCTGGATGGTTATCCCCTACCCTATTTTAGAGCCACCTCTACCCCCCCCCCCATGGCACCACTACTCCTGAGGAAGGCGGTTACCGCCGAAACGTTGAGTATGATTTAAATGTTGTCTCATGTGTTCCTGCCTGGCTACTGCTGTATACTGCTTTTGCTATGCTTGATTACTTGCTTTGCGTTTGCCACTTGGCATTGATACTGCATACCTCTTAGCTATTGAAGCATTATGCTATACTGTTGACACTTTCAATTGTATGTGTATTCCTTATGAGAGATGTATACCTCTTAGCTATTGAAGCATTATGCTATACTGTTGACACTTTCAATTGTCTGTGTATTCCTTATGAGAGATGCATACCTCTAAGCTATTGAAGCATTATGCTATACTGTTGACACTTTCAATTGTCTGTGTATTCCTTATGAGAGATGCAGGACCAATATTTGGAACCTACTCAGTTGCACCATCTGGTGGCCAATCAGTGTATATAGATGAATTTATGCTATATTGTCTGTCTTTTTTGATATTTTGCTGTAATATATATGATTTCCACATTATTAAAATCAATCCATTTTGGCATGCATAGCTTTGATGGTGGGTGTTCATTTTTTCTACTACAAATTTGGTCACCCATATTAAAGAGCACATAGCTCTTTGGCAATGGCAGTATCATATAGATGGTGATGTCCATTCTATCTGTCTAAAAAAAAATCCAATCCGTACCTCCTCAAATCATACCTATCTGGACTATTTGCCTTCTTTTGAGACTGACCCGATTCAAGTTCTGAACTGTTTTGAGTCCACTACCTCCACAACTATGCGCTTACTAGGAAGAATGATATCCAATGGCAGGCATTATCACTGCCTTGAGCTAGCTTTGGGTTCCAAGCAGGGCCTCCTTCAGCTCTGGTCTCATCTCTAGGAAGAGCTAGGGCTCAATACTCTGGGAATGAGGTGGAGTCCTGAGTGCTTATACTCTCGTTATTATTATTGTTTATCTTTAACAGCCATCATCTTCCATGGCACTGTACAATGTACAATTACAAACCGGGTAAAACAACGAACTTACAATACATGAGCATTGCAAGTCAAATGTGACAGAAATGTACAAATATACAGTCATAATGAAGTACACCAGGAGAAAGGGCCCTAAACATTTCATTCTAAAGGAGAAGGGGTCAATTTTCACCCCGAGTCATACTCCACCCCATGCTCATACTGTTTGCATGAGGTCTGGTTGCTCCGGGGGGGGGCATGCCCCCCAAGTACTACCATGTGCATATATTTTAAACTCTAAGGATTCACCTTGCTGTTCTTGCTCATCAGCTCATCAGCATGATATGCTCTTATGGTTAAGGATACCATTCTCACACTGTTTAATCACATCTTGGGGGAATACAGGCTCACCCTAGTAGGGTGTCTGGTGGGTGCCAGGTGGCAGTGGGGGGGGTCACGCAGACCTCCTAGTAGATATCATAGGGCTCCCACTGTTGCAGAGTGTGAGTGCTGGGTGCAGCAAGGTCAAATTCAGATAGAGATGGTGTAATAGGAACTGCCTTTACTGGAACATGGGTACAATAAGAGAAGGTCACCTAACATGGTGGATAATATAGAAAAATGTACATAAAACACAACATGCAGTAGTAAATGTACAACAGATACCACACATGTAAGAGCTCCATCTACTGTCATAAATGTTAAACTGCATTAACTGATTAATTAATTTAACAATATAGATGTAGATCGTAAGCTGTTGCACAGTATCTCCAAGATTAACAACTTTCACTTATTTGCAGGCCTTGCTTATTCAATTTCTCATATGTCTCCTGGTCTCCAGGTCTAGTAACTTAAGGCTACACAATTCTAGCCAAACCTATAATCTGTCTCTAAATCTTTGTCCACACACATCTGCTGAAGTATGCTAAAGCTGCACCACCAAACACCACAGTGCCTCTGTGAGGTACAGTCCTAACTCTAATCTTTGAGTGCCCACTTTGGGACATTCAAACTGTCGCTTGTCTGGTCACACCTGCAGCATGCGTTTAGCGGCAGTGTTTGTGGTAGGAATTCAGTTTTGTGTTTGGGTTTTTGTTTGCATTTTTCTTTGCTCATTGTATTTGTGTTTGCACCTGCATTATAAAAAATCCTGGGTCCTATGCCCTACCTTCCTGTCTATGGAAACCCATTAAATTCTATTCTAAAATGAAAAACTCATTTGTGTTCGCGTTTGCAGCCCCATAGATTTCAATGGGGTGCATTTGCGGCCTGGACGCAACAGGCAGGGCTTTTTGCAGCCGAGTTTCCATCTGTCCTGCCACACCAGAGAGGTCTGAAAGGGGCCATAGAGGTGTCATTGTTGGATCTTTTTGTGGTATTGCAGCATCTGCCACAAATGCAGAAACGCATGCGGTACTGGACGGGTGTGAATGAGGGCTAATGCTTTTATGCTTCTGACCCTGTGCTTTAGGGTCTCAGCCTTGTTTGCTGGATGGGGGTGAGAGGGGCCTTGGTGGTGCTGAGTTGGAAATCTAAGTACCTTCTGCAGAGTGGAGCCCTCATTTCTTCCTCGGCGAAACCTCCACTCCCCCATGTTTGTTTCTGTCAGGTCCCCCACACTTGGGGTTTCACTGTCCCTGTCCTGTTGCCGTGTAGACGGGGGTTGACCTCTTGTTAGGTAGTTTAGATACTTAAGGGGCATTATGGGTTGCAATTAAGGGTAGTTTTCTTTTTTATGTCAAAAGATGTAAGGGGCTTAAAGCGGACCTTCATTCAAAAAAATAAAGTTTAGTAAATTGCTTCCCCTCTTATGACCAGCGGCATAAGCAGTTTGAGAGGGCTTAACCCTATGCAGATGGCATGGAATGGCATAAAGATTTATCACTCTAAAATTACATGGGGGTGGCCATCTTGCCACACCTGATAGTCCAGATTACACATGAGAACTAGGGGTGCTGTGTCAGCAGCAATTCACACCAAAGCTTGAAGCTTGACTATCATTTTTCACACATGAAGACACTGAATAAACAGCTACTGTATCAAACGCAATCTGTGTGAGTGCAGCCGTTACAATGTATCTCTATAACAGCAGCTGCTGCAAAAAACATATTCAATCAGGTGATACAATAAGGTCAATTCACAGCCTTTCCCTAACGCTCTTATGCATCAAAAAGTGTGAGAATGCGTATTATGTTCATATTTTCTGGGCTATTTTCCAGATTCTGGTGTGGTATTAGGGCATATCTGTGTTTGTGTAAGTGTGTTTTAGTCTTTTTGCATACAAATCTACTGCGTGTTTTCCCATGTTGTTTTAGCGTTTTAGCGTATGCGACGTAATTAGTATGGGCTTGCGCATGATTTACAGCCCTGATTACTCTTGATTTGCCCTTCCGGATGTGCTAAAATGGAGTACATGCATCTGCAACATCGTGGCCTGCTGTGCATGTGCCTGCGGAGCTTTAATTGCATCGGTTGCGTGTAGACGTTGATCGCATGCATGACACTGAGCTATTCAAACCGACTTGACTTAACAGTGTTTCCCTTGAGAAACTGTATTGTGAGTTGCAGCCATGGTTGTCCCCCGCCACAAACAAGGGGCATGCAATTGCAGGCATGACCAAATTGTTTGGTTGTCTTAAATTTTTGGCGAACAGCTTCCCGAAACAGGATGCCCTCTATTGGCCTGATGCAGAGCCTCCCCTGAACTGACCTTAAAACCTTCCGATTGTGGGGGGGGGGGCGTGGCTGGCTGCCGAGAGAGATGGTCGCACTGTAGATCAGCTCAGCACCCCGGGCAGGCAAAAGGGCGGCTACCAAGTCTAATCCGGTGCCAGGAGACTCAGACAGTGCCTCTAGACTCTGCGGAGGCTGGCACCATCTCAATGGGCAAGAGCGGAGGTGGAGGTAGGAGGAGGACGGCGCCTACGCACCAACATAGTACGAGGCACGGCGCGGGTCCAGCAAAATGGCGGAGGGAGACGGCGCGTGTGACCAAGACATACAAGACCAGCTGCGCCAGTCGGGTGATCGATGGACAGAGCCCGCGAGCGGGTCTACAACCAGCCAGCAAGTGTTCCCTGACAGAAGCGGCGACGAAGGAGGCGCGCCCGATCTGGAGTGGGCAGCCATGGCTAAAGGTCAGCAGTCGCGTTTGGCAGGAAACAATGGCGGGGGAGTAGGAGAGGCGAATGGCGGCAGCGACAGTAGCAGAGCTGGCAGCCCGCTCCCTATCGCCGTACGTGGCCCATCCAGTGCCCCGGTGTCACCTACGGGGCTCCCTCACCTGGACAACGCAGATTCCATCAGCAGCCCAGCAAGCAGCAGCCCGCCGAACAGTGAGTCTTCTCTTTTTTCGGGCCCCCGTAGTCCCTGTGCCCCGCTCCCGCCTATAGAACCGGGGAGCCGTGCCCCGACAGACCCGGACTCGGTTGAGGTCAGAGACGCCAACCTGCTAGCAAAGTTTAAGCTGCTCTTACAGCAGAAACTGCAAGCTGTCACAGACGCATGGGCCACCCCACTGAAGGCGGAGATCCATGGCCTGGGGGAAAGAACAGAGGCCCTAGAAAATAAAATGGAGCACACCCTAGCCACTATACAATCCCGGGACAAGGATATTGAGGCCATACAGTTAAAGCTGGAGGACCTGGAGAATAGGGCCAGACGGGGCAACCTGCGTATCAGAGGCCTGCCAGAATCCATGCTTGATGTAACCGCGTCGGTGACGGCCTTGTTCCAGGAGCTGGTCCCTAATCTGCCGATAGAGAGGTTGGAACTAGACCGGGCCCACAGAGCACTGGGGCCCAAACGCAAAGATGGGCTACCAAGGGATATTGTCCTAAAACCCACCTATTTCCGCACACGAGAGGCCTTGCTACGGGCAGCAAGGGAGAAGAGGGAGCTAACTTTTCAAGGCCACAACTACCAGCTTTTTCAGGACTTGGCTCCCCAGACCATACAGAGAAGAAGGGAGATGAGGCCGGCCCTGGAAGCCCTGCGGGCACATAAAGTCCTCTTTGTGTACAAGGGGGATCAATACTCAGCCTCATCCTTAAGCGAACTGTGCCACATTCTCAAAGATCTTGCTATACCCATGGACACAGGGGGGCTCCCTCCCTTATCACGGAAGCGAGCCGCCCTCAGACCACCCCGGGACCGGCCTTCCTTTGACAACAAGAAAAGGGCCCCTACCTCACCTTGGGTTCATTGGGAGCCCCTACAAACCAATCAAAGGTGATTGGCGCAGACTTATGTTCTCTCTTTTCGCCCTCTGCTGTTACTAGCTCCAGAAGAATGCTGTTGTCTGCTTCAAATCCAGGACGTTGTGTGAGTTCCTTTCGGTCCGGGACTTTGATGTCAGATTTGTCTGCTGGCGGCGCCGCAAGCACTTCAGGTTAGTGCGCAAGTTCTTTCTTTTAACTCTTTAACCTGTTAGCCGTTCAATGCATATTTTTCTCTTGCATTCTCTATAGTGATGGTTCTGAGATCTCTTGGGTTTTGTCCCGACTTCCCTTCAGTCGGGAGAATCCAACCGGTCAGTATTTTCTTATGTGATATAGTAGTCCTTAGCCTGCCTTGGGGGACACACCCCCACTGTACTTTTCTATTACTGCATTACGGTAGACGGAGGAGTTGAGCTAACCCTCCCTCTATTGATAGGCCCGTTCGAACGGGCTGTGAATTTCCGGCCTTGGTCCTGATGGGCCCCCTTGTATCATCCCGGATAATGATACTGGTGTTTGTGAATACTTTGCAGACCATAAGTTTATATTTATATAGTTTGTCCTCATTATTGGTTTCAACACTCACCCTACCCCGGTCCTCTCGTGTGCTTTACCCCGTTCACCCCCCTTCTCCCTGGGTCCCTGGTCCGCCCTGGACGATAGTGATGCTTACACAGTATGGTTATGTCTCACAATAGTTTGAAGATAATCTCACACAATGTACAGGGGTTTAATTCTCTCTCCAAACGGAACAAGGCCTTCCAATTCTATAAAGCCAGCAGAGCCGACATTCTTTGCCTGCAGGAAACCAGATTTGCCCGCCACTCACATCCCAAGTACCTAAACAGATTTTTTCCCCCTGCACTATAACGCAATGTTTAGGGAAAAGAAACGTGGGGTCACGATTTCTTTCAGGAAAATTTACCCTTCATTTGCCATAAGGAAATTGTGGACCCGATAGGCTGCTATGTCCTGGTGTCTGGTTCCATATATGACGTGGAAATCACGGTAGTTTCGTACTATACTCCCAACGCACACCAACTTAGATTTCTGTCCCACTTATTCAAGGTAGTTAAGGAGCACTCCAGAGGCGTGGTGTACCTGGCGGGTGACTCAAACCTGGTAATAGATCCCAAGGTGGACAAGTCATCCCCCACAGCGCCGGGCCGTGGAGTGGTGCCAAAAACAGGCCGACCGGGGGCGTTCAGTGCACTTTTGGGTTCCTATGCTCTATGTGATACATGGCGGGAGGCCCACCCCACAGGGCGGGACTTTACATTCTACTCTAATCCACACAAATCTTTCTGTAGAATAGACCACATCTTCATGCCGCAACATTCACTTACACAACTTCAAGGAGCTGAGATTCTCTCCACGCCTTGGTCTGACCATAGCCCAATGATGGTCTCTGTGGACTTGGCGGTCCCCGGGAAATCTTTTGACTCCTGGCGCCTCAATGAATCGCTCCTGACAACTAAAGATACTTGTGACAAAATCCAGAAGCATCTAGCTGATTATTTTAAGCACAATGTGGGATCGGTGGACTCTCCAGTCTCCTTATGGGAAGCCCATAAATTGGTGATGAGAGGGCATATAATACAAATAGCCACAGCAAGGAAGAGGGAAAGGGAGGCTAAAGTGAAGGAATTATCTGATCAGTTTAGGAAGGCTGAGGAGGAGTGGAGGGGCAACCCATGTCAGGCCACCAAAGACAGAGTTGATTTGGCCCGCTTGGAACTTAACTTGCTCCTGGACTGCCAGGCAGAGAAACAGGTGCGGTGGTCCAAACAGTACTTTTACTCCAGAGGCAACAAGCCAGACTCCATGATGGCCAAACAACTCAGGCTGAGCAAACCCAAAAGCCAACCCATTCAACTGAAGATACAAGGGCTCACAACTGCCAATCCCTTAAAGATTGTGGATGCCTTTAAAACCTTTTTGGCGGATCTCTATTCTAGCCCGGGGGGGAGCAACTCTCAAAAAATTGAGGACTTTTTCTCGGACATTGAGCTACCGGTTGCCCCGCGGGACTGTCTAGATAGTATGGAAGAGCCCATCACAATACAGGAATTGTTGGATGCAATAAAGACCATTAAACCCAAAAAGGCCCCGGGTCCGGATGGTTTCTCGGGACTCTACTACAAGAAATTTGCCCCACTATTGGGGCCTCACCTGGTGGCACTATTCAACTCCCTTAGATCGGGCATGCATCCCAGTCCTGAGTCATCAATGGCTAATATTGTCATGATCCCCAAACCGGAGAAAGAACCCCTAATGACCCCTAACTATCGGCCTATTTCATTACTCAACCAGGACGTTAAACTCATGGCTAAAATCCTGGCCTCGAGGCTGAATTCCTTCCTGGGCTCTTTGGTCCATAGAGATCAGTCGGGTTTCGTCCCCTCCAGACAAGCTGGTGATAACGTTAGGCGTATAGCCCACCTAATCCACTCAATCCCTGCTTTTTTACTATCTTTAGATATCTACAAAGCCTTTGACACAATCTCATGGGAATATATGCATAAAACGTTAGAGAGGTGGGGTTTTGGTAGCAAGTTTCTACAGTGGATCTTGGCATTGTACCACCAACCGACTGCGAGGGTTAGGTACCTTGGCTTCTCTTCAGACAGGTTTGGTATATAGAGAGGTACCCGCCAGGGCTGCCTCCTATCCCCCACCTTGTTCGTTTTGGCTATGGAACCCTTGGCGCTTAAAATAAGGACTAGTAAAAATATTAAAGGCAATGATATTGGAGGGGTTCACCATAAGGTTTCACTTTTTGCGGATGATGCTGTCCTGGTTTTGTCACAACCTATCACCACTTTACCTAATCTTTTCCGGATGCTGGACGAGTTTGCTGAGATATCTGGGCTTAAGATAAATAGGTCTGCCGGTTCGGTTGCCATGAATGTGGGGCTCTCGACGGGATCAGTGTTGCACCTCAAATCCACATATGACTTCAAGTGGACTTCAGGTGGCCTCCCCTATTTGGGTGTTCACTTGGCACCCACATATGGGGGTCTCTACGCAGCCAACTACCCACCTCTGATACGAACTCTGAGTTCTTTGATGGACTCCTGGGCAGACCTTCCCATGTCGTGGTTGGGACGGGTGGCCGCTGTCAAAATGACAATCCTCCCCAAAATCTTGTAGTACTACCCGTCAGGATTCCGGCCTATATGCTCCGAATCCTTCAAAGACGGATTTTCCAGTTTGTCTGGGGGACTACTAGACCCTGAGTGGCAAGACGCACAATGTTTGCTCATAAATTCCAGGGGGGTTTGGGGGTGCCTAATATTGCACATTATTATAAGGCAGCACAAATAGCGCAGCTGTCCCAACTACATGCAGCAAGAGACCTCCCGTTGTGGGCCCTGCTGGAGATCCCAAACCTGGGGGAGTCCCCATTGGAGGCTTTGCTATGGACAGACCCTCGATATAGACCAAAGGACCTGAGCCCTTTGATGGTACACTCCCTTAAGGTTTGGGACTCAGTAAAATATTCCTCGGGATTAATGTCATCTCACGCTCCTCTTCTGAATTTATGGGACAATCCTCTATTCCCATCGGGTCTCCGGGGAGGGGCGTCCTTCTCGCATTGGGTGTCGGTGGGTATCTGTGCGATCCATCATCTCCTGACGGACAAAGGCCTTATGTCATTTGAAGAACTGAGAGATAAATATGGGCTCCCACGGACGGAATGGTTCCACTACACACAGTTGAGCCACTGGCTTAGACCTATGCTGGCTGGACTAGTCCCGTACAGGAAATGGACCAAATTTGAGTCCATGTGTGTGAGGGAGCCGGATAGTCCGGGGAGGATCTCCATGCTATACTCTTCCCTTAATGATTTCCCGAAACCTCTTGATCATAAATATGTTCGAGAATGGAGGGAGGACCTGAGATTGGAGGGGGAGGAGGTTGACTGGTCAGGGGTGTGGGGGGCGACCTGGGGCTGTTCGATTAATTCACTCACAGTGGAGTCAGCCTATAAAGTCTTGTTACGCTGGTATTTGGTTCCTGCTAGAATACACAAAATTTATCCTGCATACCCAGAGCATTGCTTCAGGGGATGCTCGGTAAAAGGCGATGTGCTTCATATATGGTGGACCTGTCCATTTGTATCACGTCTTTGGCAACAGGTCTTCCACATGGTAGCTGAGATCATGAGCGTTTCCCCAAAAAGGGACCCATGGGTGGCGCTGCTTCGCCATAAGGCCCCTGAACTTAATAGGCTGCAAAACAAGCTGTTCTCATTTATTATGCTGGCCACTAAACAGACGATTGCAAAGGCCTGGAAACAGCAGTTGGTTTCTATCTCGGAGGTTAAAGCTAGACTAAATGGATTCTTGATAAATGAAAAACTTACCAGCATTCTGAATAACAAACATGAGTACTTTCTAGAGGTTTGCGAGCCTTGGATCCAGTATGCAACCCCTAATATATCGATGCTAGCATTGAATTAATGACTATGTTGAGAGGCTATTAGGAGTGGACCAGGGACTCTTATCCCTTTCCCCTTCCCTTGCCACCCCCCTTCGTGGTTCTTCTTCCCCTCCCCCTTCTTTGTTGAAACCATACCTCTGATTGATGTTGAAACCATATTGCCATGATTCTTGTATTATGTATTGTGTATTGTGATCTTGCTGGTCTGTGCTCGGGATGGTGGGAGGTGTCTCCGGATGCGGAGAAGGGGAGCCCCCCTTTGTGCCTCCTGCCTCCCGGGCTGGACTAGTCTTCTCCCGCATTATGTATCTGGTTTCAAATAATAGTTGGTATACTTTTTGATGTCATCGACACTGTTCTTTTTATTATGAATGTAATGCTGCTGATTTCATTGAGATCTTGTAATACTGTGTTGTCAAGAAAACTCAATAAAAAGATTGAAAGATAAAACCTTCCGAATGTCCGGGGGTCCCGTTTGAATCGTGGCTCAAATGTGATGCAGAGCCTCCGTCGGAATGGCTCCCTAAGTGATCTGTAAATTTGTCTTCACTCGGGAAGTTTTTTTTGCTCTCTCGGGTGCCTTCAATTTGATCAGGGCGTCCCGTTTTTCCCTGCTTTTTCCTTGGTTTTTGAACGTACCTGCTTGCCTTCCGTCGTATTTGACCTTCCATTTTTTAGGGTTTTACAAGTATACTTACAAGTATACTTACATCTCCATGGCTCTTCAGTTGCCAATCTGGCTACACGCAAGCGCACATCCCTAAACCTCCATTGGAATGTACATATGGCACCAACTGCCAATTTGACACATATATATATTGTCAAATATAATTTTTGGTGTTCCTTCATCCTTGCCTTTAATGCATACCTTAATCTCCTTTTGTGTTCCTTTTTCCTCGCCTTTAATGCTTACCTTAATCTCCTTTGTGTTCCTTCTTCCTTGGCTTTAATGCTTACCTTAATCTCCTTTGTGTTCCTTCTTCCTTGCCTTTAATGCTTACCTGAATCTCCTTTGTGTTCCTTCTTCCTTGGCTTTAATGCTTACCTTACCTTTTTTTTTTTTTTATTCCAACGTTGTTTAAACTTGTCTTGTTTTTTTTTTATACTTATTAAAAATTTTTGTTTCCTGTAAAATGCAACTTTAAAACAAATCCAAAAATATAGGCCTCGGGGTCTGTAGCATGTCGTTTTCTTGTATCTGTGAATGAAAAACAACATTAGTTTAGCATTGTTTTTATGGTTTGGTTTGTGGGGTTTTTTTTAAGGCCCTTGTTTTATTTGGCTTTTACAAAGTCTTTATTGAAATGTTTATTTTGCCTTCTTTTTTGGGAAGGGAATTGTTTGATCAATTACTTTGCTAAACAAAATCAACACTTACAATGTTTTTGGGCCACATTGCTTCGGGGGCGGAGTCTCTCTTCTTCCTCCCTCGGTTGCTGGTGTGAATCTGTTTGGATGACAAACACACTGATATTAGAGATTGTTGTTGTATCATGAATATCATATTAAGTTAGGCTTCTAGGTATCAATTTACTCACCTTCCCCAGCCACCTCTTCCTCGTCGCCCCCTTCCTCGCTCATCCCTTGGGATGTCCCTGCGACGTCTGAATCTACAACTAACAATAGTGCACATGAGTATATGTATTTAATGCATGTATTAGCACATATCTCACTATATTTCCCTTACCGGAGTCTGGTTGTGGCTCATTTATGCTCGACTACCTGCCGTCAGATTCCCCCCTCCCCCTGCATGCTGAGGTCAAGAGGCTCCTCATACTCACTTGCAGAGGAGGGGGTGGCCGTTGACACTGGCGGTGGTCCACCTATACCTTCACCTGTTTCGCCCAACACTGGGCTGCGTGTCCTGGTCCGGGTGGGGCGGAACCGCATATTCCATTCATGTGCTGAAATACAAACGCAATGATAAAACCACGCCCTGGCGAGGCCAGGGTTATAGTTGCATTTAAAATTTCAACACTTACATGGGAAATGTTTGGCAAAGTACCGCCTCACCCAGGGCTTATGCCTTCTCTTCAAATCAGACCAGTGTTGGGCGATCTGGGTGAAGGTATAGGTGGTTTGGGTTCGTCGTGCTATCGCGTCCACCACCGCCAGGGCCAACGTCCGCTTCTCATAATCTGACGGCAGGAAGTCGTAGCGATTCCTCAGCATCATCTGTTATAAAAATATACAATGACCCACCATTAATCCACAAAATACCTTAACAAGTTTCCTGTCCTAACTAAAGTCACTTTATTAACCTCTTGCCGACTCACATTGCCCTAGTTCTTCTATCTGCATCTAGCCTAGTTTCTAGCTGCGTACATGTCTTAAACTAAGGTGGGCTTGTATTTAATGTTACCAACTAAGTTGTTACAGACTAGTCTAGCGCTTTGTTTTTTTTTAATTACAAGTAATGTGTGCGCGCACATAAACGCACGCTCGCCTACTCACACCCATGATGATGTCGTCCTGCTCCTTGGTATATATTGCTGGCGACATCTTGGTAGCTCTTCCAGGTATGGCTATGACGTTCCCCCGCGGTGACGTGCGCACACGCAGGCACACAGGCTGCTGAACACGCCCACACGGTAAACAAATTTAAAGGTCAATGCTCTGTGTTGGATACCATATCACTATGGGCAGACCAAAAGGGAGCAGGAAGAGCCACAAAAGCCCAGAGGCGCATAGTAGCCGCACACATGCCTCATCTAAAAAACAACATAAGAGCAGGCACAAGACCCATGCTGGACATGCCCCGACTAAAACGGTGGTTACGCCACAGACACAGGCACATCACAAAAAACGCAGGAGCCAGGATCCCTTGACATTCTCCACAACCTGCAAAAGCAACACGACCACACAAGGGTGCAAAATCTATTAAGACTCTGCAGCATCCTCCTCCGCAACACACCAAGCATACACAAAAAAAAAAAACAGCAAGGGTAAGCGTAGTGCCAAACCCTCCACCCCACCCAGGTCACCCACCCCTCCACCTCAACCCTCTGGGTCTCAAAGTTCCACGAACTCAGATTCCCCATCCAGCTCAACAGGTGAAAGCTCCACAGGCACCCAGACATTAACCCAGAGCAGCACACACACACCATCACACTCCCCCCTAAGCCCAAGAACCACACACGATTCCCCAGATAGATGGTTGGCTATTTCAAGTGATGCAGGGGACACCACACACCCATGTGGCCGTCAACTACGCCGTGGGTCACTAACAGCCCGTTTTTGCAATGCACAAAGCATGGCTGTTGCCAATGCCGTTTGTGAGCATTATGATGCCCTATTTGGCCGTAATTCCCAAGCCACCTCAAAGCAGGAGATCTGGACTAATATTTGCCACCAAGTGAATAGTGTGGGTTGTGTCCGTCGAGATATAGAACAAATTACGCGGAAATTTGGGGACCTCAAATATTACAGTAAAAAGAAAATGGACATGCACCGCCAGCAGAGGTTAAGCCCATTTGAAATGCATTTATAGTGGCATTGGTAACATACATACACCCGGCCAGCGTTCAGGGCCTGCAAGAGGCACACGACACCGACCGGAATGTTAGGTCACAAGGTGAGTTTGATTTGGGCCTGAGATTTAAAAATGAGGTACAAAAGTCTGTGTTGCGCCAGACAACACACTGTACTTGCTGTTTAATGTAATCTAACACTCTCAATTCCAAGGACAAAGTTAACAGACCACACAAGGCCAACCAACCCCTGGCTTATCCCCGAGGCCCGTGCCACACCAGGATTCGCAGCAACGAACCAAATTGATATTGTGGATGAGGTAAGTCAATGGTCCTTTGTGTGGCCTTTTAACATTGAATTTGGATCCATTTGTTTGCCATAAGGAAACTAATCTGAACCTACATTTCTTTACAGAACATAGTAAGTCCACCAATAATAGAACATATAAGAGATTTGGAGGAGGACACACATCAGATGTCACAAACCACTACTGAGCCAGTGGCCGCAACTCAGACAACACAGCCACAACAACAACATCCACTACCTCATTCTGAATCTGAACCACCCACCCGTGCCACTCCTCGAACACAGCCAAGGCGCCATATAAGCCAAAGAAGACAGCTGCAAATTATGGAGGAAGCCTGGCGGCAGGAAAATATAGCATTTTCAGCAAGCACACAACAATTTAATGACACTGTGTGCACCCAACTAACCTCCATGAATACCCAATTAGAAGTTTTAAACAGAAAAGTGTCTGCCCTAAACAGCCATATGGGTGAAATGGTCCAACAATGGCAGCACATTAACCAAAGCCTGGCACACATTGCTGCACACATTCACCCACACCATCAATCAACTGCAACATCCTATCCAACCTACCACTAAATTGTGTTGTAATAGTATATGACCCCACGTTCAAGTTTCAGTTTTTCAGTTAAAAGACCGTGGAAATTTTTCAATTTGTTTAAGCAGAAAGCAAAAATTAAAAACCCCCCAAAAAACCTTGTGATTTCTGCAAATACATTGGCCACAAGTTCAGCACGTATTGTGTGTGCTGGGCCACTTTGTGTACCAGAGTAAGGAGTGGTCTGCTCTTCTGAAATCGGTAAAGGTTCTGCAGCCAGGTCAGTATATCGAGCAATCCTGCTTCTAATGGCAAGGTTGTGAAGGACCCAACAAGCAATAATGATTTTGATGACCTTGCCAGCCTGATACTGAAGGGCACCCCCACTCTGATCCAGACATCGGAAAGGCATCTTCCACAACCCAAAGGCACATTCCACCACAGAGCGAGTCCTCCTATGGGCTGTGTTGTAGCGCTCCTGGGCCTGGAAAGATGGGTGCAGGATGGGTGTGAGCAGCCATGGTAACAAGGGATAGCCTGAGTCACCTGCAAAAATACCAAAGAAAAACATAAGGTGGATGCCAAAAAAATAGGTTTAGGTGTGCATTGCCACATTATTAAACAGGGACAAATAGGTGGTATAGGTATTGTTTGAGGATTTGACATTTTTGATGAGGCTACATACACATCCAACCTGTACACTCATTAAAAATGTCTGTGGAATGCTACTTAGATAAGAGGGCCAAAACATAACACAATAGTGGTGAATACCTTCACCCATTAAATTTACCCAAAAAACTAAACCAAAAATAAAGTTTGCAAGTTTCATGGAAATGTCTCACAGATTAGTGGTGTACTGGCAAATCCAAATTCTAACATGGGGGCTAACAACTACTACTTTAAGACACATACCCAGTAGCCATCCAACAGAAAGATCTCCAGATTGAAACAGTTGAGAGAGGCTGGAGTTCCTCAAAATGTGCGCGTCATGCGTGGACCCAGGGAAGCCAGCAGACTTAAAAATAGAAGAGCAGGGCCCGCCACTGCCTGAACATTGATGGAATGGCCCATCTTCCTGTTCCTGCACAAAGACAACAAAAATTGGAATTAGTGTGAGGCTTACCAAATGTTTTGTTAAAATAAAAAAAAAAAAAAAGCAGACCCAAACCACATACCTGAACAGAGATTCCTGGTCCTCAGGGGGGATGAGCGATACATGTGTGCAATCGATTGCACCAATGACGTTGGGCATGTCGACTATGTTCTAAAAGCCCAGTTTAACCGCATTCCAGGCTTCCCCTGATTGAGGGAAAAAAATATAATTCTGTGACAGGGTAGCCATGCCATCCAAAAACTTGGTTAGGCTGCGGCTCAGCGTAGACTGGGACATCCCCACGGAGAAGGCACCCAGTCTCTGGAACGAGCCATTCGCCAAAAATTGCAGGCAGCCAACCAATTTGGTCATACCTGCAATTGCATGCCCCTTGCTTGTGGTGGGGGCTAACCATGGCCGCAGCTTGCTATACAAGGCATGGAGAGAAACACGGTTAAGGCGGGTGAGCTCGAATAGGTCAACATCACTCATGCAATCGATGTCCAAAGGCGTTCTGCAGCCTGGGTTCTGCCATGCTCATAAGTACCAGACCGCGGAGCTGGCGCCTTTGATGCGCTCCCACAGATGAATGCATGATGATGACACGGAGCTCAAATATGGCTGGTCAGACTGCCCGTAAGTGAAGGCTCGGCGGCCCAGTTTTATTAGGGAGATTTCAATCGGAAATCAAGGCTCTGCATCACTGAAAAAAACGGACCAATGAACGAGGCGTCCGTTTTCCCGGGAAACAGCCTCGTGCGAGCCCACAATCGGAAAGGCGGCTGAGCGCACACCTGAGCGCATAAACGCACACTAAAACCAACGTAGCACCCTTTCCTGACCCGATCAAAGCCCAAAACCAATGGGAAAACGCACGGGATAGCTGGACGGGGAGGCTCTGCATCAAGCCATATGTGGGCATGTCCCAGCCTATAATCAGCTGCACTCTCAATAAATTTCTTAATGGCATAGCTACCTTGGTGGACAAGTATATATGTTTCCCTGACACCATGGTAGCCTGGAATGCCCTTAAGTTCGGGTTTTATGAGCTGGCTGATATTCCCAACATCATGGGAGTGCATGTGGCATTAGGGTATGTGCTTGGTTTACTTTGCATCCTTAATTCCATGCTATGTTGTGCCATCTATTTTTAGTCTAGTTTCCCTATATTAAGTGTGTGTTACATTGCATTGTATTGCCCCCTGTAAAGTGGACCTCAATCTCCCCTTTCAACGAGTTTCCCCTTGTTCCCTGTGGCTGATTCACCGTAAGTAAGCCAATGTTAATGAGCAATTTGTTTTCCTTTAGCTCACATAAGTTATGGCCTCCCATTTTACACAAACTGCCAAGTTTCTCACCCAAATAAGGAAGTCTTACCAGTGGCTGTCCCTTTCTGCTTAGCATCAGTTCTGTGAGTGTAGGTGTGCTTGAATTCTGCTCTGCTCTTTACCTGTGTGCTTTGCGTCTTTTGTAAATGAACTATAAGATGGACCATTCCATAAATGTTCAGTGTGTGATGGGTCCTAACCCCCGGTTCCTGAGCATTATGCTTGGCTTTCCAGGGTCCACCCATGACGCCTACATACTGCACAATGGCTGTATGAGCGATTTGAGTCTGGTGAGCTGTCTGGCGGGTGGCTACTTGGTAATTGTTGTCATTATTAGTCATTTTTTCTCATTTTGCATTCCATTCCCTTTCATTTCTACTGTTTTGTTGCAGGTGATGTGTTTGATATATGTGCCTAATTCTTCTCTTGTTGTTGCAGGTGATTCTAGTTACTCCCTTCTTCTGTGGCTTATGGCCCCCATTCTCTGGACTCAGCCACATGCGGCTTAGATCAAGACAGTGGTGGAGTGGCCATTTGGCTTGCTGAAGACCCAGTTCCATTGCCTGGACCATACTGGGGGTGCCCTCCAGTACTAGCCCTAGAAAGTCATCAAAATAATCGTGGTGTTCATGGTGCTGCACAATTTTGCCCTCCTGGAGAAAGTTCCACAATATCAGGATGTGCCCCCTCTGCAGCTCTTATAGAAGTTCCCACTGGCTATATGGGGGCACACAGAGTACCTCTGGGCAATCTGTCCGGAACCACCCGGTCTCGTCTCATTTTAGTTAATTTATTTGGTTTGGTTTTTCCTCAGTGGTATGTATGTATATGTGGCGTGTCTATGAATATATTTCTATATGTTAATTTGGATTTGAGGCAAGCCTTGGTCCTGTTTTTGGTTCTGTAAGCTTCACCCCCCTTGATGTATTCAGTGAGATTATCAGTTTTGTTTACTGCTGTCACAAAACTGACATTTAACTTTTTTCAACAGGATGGGCACATATTCCTAGGCTACTGAGATTCCAAAGCAGAATCCCAACCAAAAAATATCTTCAAAATGTGTTTTGCCTTATTGCTATTGGCCTGCAATGTCTGGTGGGTCTCTGGCTATCGGCATGCCACTAGACATGCCAGGTTGTCATTTTGCTGCTGCCATAGTGCTATCAGTGCCTCCCTGTGCTGGTTGCTGTTCTGTTGCTTCTCCATGATTGCTTGGAGATCATGGGGGAGCAGCATTATGTGTCTCTGCATGCTTTGGTGGAACCGGGCTGTGCTTTGTGTGAAGGCTCTACTATCTGCTCCCCAATCCACCTCCATCAACTGCACCCACCTCAACAGTGTGAAGATGGCGATGTGCCTGAGCCCATCATAGGGACACCATAGGGATATTTGCAGCTGAAACTGTGCTTGGCCTTTCCACATGTGTTGTGCTTGATGTGGGTGATGGGAAATCCTCAGCAGCAGAGCTCTCCCATGGAGGTGATGGCTGCAGCTGCTCATCATGCTGCAGCTGTTTGGTTATGCTGGAGCTGTGAATCAAGCTACGACAGCAGAGGGAGTGGTGGGGGGAGTTGCTGCTGCAGATGGATTTGTGGATCCAGCTGCTGCTGCAGAGGGAGTGGTGGAAGGAGCAGCTGCTGCAGTTGGATTTGTGGATCCAGCTGCTGGTGCAGAGGGAGTGGTGGAGGCCGATGCTGCGGCAGTGCCAGCTGTTGAGGCAGATGCTGAGGCAGTGGCAGCTGTTGAGGCAGATCTTGTTTCTGAGGGTACTAGGGAGCCAACTGCTGCTGCAGAGGATGCCGATCCTGCTGTTGTTGTGGATGCTGCAGATGCTGTGGATCGTCTGCCTCGAGATCCTGTATAGCAGCCAGCGGCTGGGGCATCTGTAGAGCCAGACAAATCAGTTAGCTGTCTGCTGTTTGCCACACACGCAGTACACAAAAATAGGGCTGCATGGGGTCCAGGGGTCCCCACTTTGGGCACATGACACTTACCAGATCCAATTCTTCCATTGGTGCAGTCCTTGATGACACAGTCCTTGCTGTTGTGGTCACAGTGCATGTGTGTTCCTGTGGTTGGGTGGCCATGTTTGTTTGCTGGGTGTTTCCTGCAATGTGAATAGGTCATTAGCTTAGTAAAGCACCAGATCTTGTGTGGCTAAGCAATGGCTACCCCATCTTGTTCAACGTTGTACAAGTAAGCAAGGTGTGGCACATACACATGCATTTAACCCTTTAAGTGCCAGCCTACCTGGAGTTTTTGTCACACTCTGTTGCCAGACCATTTTGCACTATTATGCGCTCCCCATGTTCAAATGTGATTTTTGAAGGGATTTCCAGGGATTTCCCAGGAAAATGATATATTGTTTTTTTCAGCAGAGTCTGGGCTTTAACATGAAATGTCTTGTTTGTAATTTTTTAGGTGTATTCTCAATATTTTTGGGTGAAATATGTGCAAAAAAAAAAAAAGTAATAAAAAATGTAAGTTTGTCAATGAAATCTTATTGCGTGTGAAATCCCAATTTCTCCCGGTTACATACAACTATGCTACGCAATATGCGCACCTTGCAGTTTTTCCAGAAAAACAACCCTTTACATTTGAAATACCCCCAACAAACTACATATTCTCTGGAAGTACACACCTCAGGCTTTCTAGGCGTACCAGGCTTGTTGATGTGGCCATAGTTTTCTGGAAGTAATCCCTCAATGGATTCTTTGGTTGCAAAGAGTTTCCCTAAAAAAAGGATAAAAAAGCAGAATCAAAGCCACATTTTCCTAAAAAAACTATATACAAACAAGAAAAAACAAGTTTAATCTGAAAACGTAACATCCCCCGAACAGAACAATACCCAACATGCATAGCTACTGTCAAGGGAAGAGTTGCCAAACACCCCAAAGTAAAGCATGTGCGTAACGGTAATTTTACTTGAAAATTTCAGCTCTGCAGACAAAGTGCGCACCTTGCGATTTTTCAACCAAAACAACCCTTGACATTTGGAATATCCCCCATAAACCATATATTCCCTGAAAGTACACACGTTAAGCTTTCTAAGGGTACCCAGCTTGTTCTAGTGGGCTCATCTTTCTGGAATTATTACCTCAAAGAATTCTTTGGTTGCGCAGGGTTTCCCTAAAAAATTTATAAAAAAGCTGAATAAAAAACACCTTTTCCTAAAATATAAATATGCAAACCAGAAAAAACAAGCTAAGTCTGAAAGCGCAAGGTCCCCCGAACAGAACAATACCCAACATGCATAGGTACTATTAACCCTTTTAATTGCCAGCCTACTTGAGATTTTGTTGACAGGCCATTTTTCCCCATTTTGCGTCATGTTTTGCGCCATGTTTTGCGCCATTTTTGCTGGAACTTTCAGGAAAATTATATATATATATATTTTTTGCAGCAGAGTTTAGGCTTTAACATGAAATGTCTTGTTTGTTTTTTTTCAATATTATTAAGTAAAAAAAATAAATAAATAAATAAAATTTTTTTTTTAGAAAATGTACTCCTTTATTTTAAATAAAAAATGTATTTTATTAAGGAAAAGCATATTGCATGTGAAAGCCCCATTTCTACCGATTAGAACGGTACCACATATTTATCGGTAGCCCCCCGTTCCTGCCCAGGAGACCCCTCTAACTGAAACAAGTATTTTATAACATTCACAAATAAAATACAAATACCATCCACACTACAAAGGGTTAAATCGAGAAAAAAAATGACATAGGGTCCCCCCTCCCAGGGGAGGGGGACCCCCTTAAAAATCAAAAAAAAAATTGACGTGGGGTCCCCCTTACCCAAAGTAACCAGCCCGGGACCAGCTATGCAGGGCTTGTAGGAACAGGGCGCAGGGGCCAACTTTTGTGGCCCCTGGCCCTGCAGGCTACAAGCCCGCATAGCCCATGGGCCCGGGCTCTTCTGCCCCCCCCTGGCCTTTGGGGAGGCAGGTAATGGGGGTGCCGGGGGTTAATGGCAAGTCACCCGCTAGCACAGGTGACTTGCCATCCCCCCAGCCTTGTGAACTGGTATAGGGGTCATGGACCCCTTACCAGTTCACAAGGGGTTAAATGTAAGAGTGAGAAAAAAATATTTTATTAATTTTTTTTTTTTTTTATACTTACCTCCCATCCATCCTGGAGCACTCTGTCCCTCGGCGATCACTGGCTTCTGCTCACCTGCTGGAAGCCTTTTATAGCTGCTGGATGACAGAACACAAAGGGTTAATCAAAAAAAAAAAATGACATAGGGGAGGGGGACCCCATTTTATTTGTGATTTTTAAGGGTTAAAAACCCTTAAAAATCAAAAAAAATTGACGTGGGGTCCCCCTTACCCAAAGTAACCAGCCCGGGACCAGCTATGGGGGCTTGTAGGCACAGAGTGGGCGGGCCAGCTTTTGTGGAAGAGGGTCCTCACCTGAAGACTGCGCAGCCCAGGGGGGGGATCGGACCCCCCCCCCCCCCCCCCCCCGGTGAAGAGGAGACCCGACAGAAGGCTTGGGCGCGGAGGTGAGTAAATGACAGTTGTTTTTTTTTTTTTTCACAGCGCCGATGTCAGCGCTGGAAACGGGGGGGGCGGCTGGTTTCGGGCCCCCTCCTGAAGACGGAGGACGACGGGGGGGCGATTGGATGCCCCCCGCAGGAAGAGGGGACCCCAAGCTTCACGGGGATACTGGAGGTAAGTGGGTTTTTTTTCTATTTTTTAACTGTTATGGGGTAAATGCCAGGCACGTGAAATTTACGTGGCTGGCACTTAAGTGACGGAGAGGCAACCACGTAAATTTTACGTGGCTGGCATTGGCTTTGAGGTGGCATGTGCCACTATTCCAAGATTCGCCTGGTTGCCCAACCTGTGTGTCATTGTCCAGGCAGAACATTTAGGCCGTGCTGCCACCATGAACTTGTGCATTAAAATGAGGCTGACACCAAACTTGGCACAACAACCCAAACAATGCCACAACTTACCACTTTCAGCAGCAACACACATGTCAGAGTTGATGGTCCCCAGCAAGCCCTGGAGCATTGCTGGGTTCAACATACACCATTTCTTCTGCAGCTGTAAATTCCAGATTTCAGGATATTTCTCCTCCGGTTTGCAAGCTGAAAAACAGACATAAAGGATGTAGCGATGCAAAGGTCAGGGCCCACATCAACAGTACCAATAGAACACAGTCCCTTACCCTTGTTGTCTTCTTTTGTTGCATATTTCAGGTTTGCAAACTTCTTTTGGATTTGATCCACATCTTTTAGCTCTGGGCTGGCACTATTAACCTGCCTGGTCATGGTGTCCCACAGGTCAGACTTGACACCTTAGGGTGTGGCTCAAAAAAACTGAGTCCATAGAGATGATAAAATGGTCAGAAACCCCAGTCAATACAGCCAGACATTAGGCATTATTAAACCTGCCACTCAGGGGGCCCCGCCACAGGTGGCGGCCAACATAGTGGCCATCATCTCTCTGTGTACTGGGGGAATTAGGAGACAAGCGCAATGGGTGTTGAACCAAATCCTGAGTGTGTATATTGCTGACTGGCTGGTGACTGAACAAGGCTGCCTGGGGGACTGGGTGTCTGACCCATGGTTGGCCATGATTAGTGTGGAGTGGAGCCTGCTGGGAAAGGGGGGTTTACAGATTGGAGCTAGGCTGCTGCTGCCCTAGACTCTTGCTGCATGTGACACAATGTTGGGGTGACACAAAATTGTATCACTGTACCTGCCACAAGTTGGGGTGTCAGGTACATTGGGAGAGGGGATTTGGGGGGTCTGCTCTGTCTTGGCCTTGAACTTTGCCTGGCACTAATCTGGCTTGGCCTTGAACTTTGCCTGCCACTGCTTTGGCTTGGCCCTGAACTTTGCCTGGCACTGCTCTGGCATGGCCTAGCATGTTGCCTGGCACTGCTTTGGCTTGGCCTAGCACTTTGGCTGGAACTGGTGTGGCTTGGCCTAGCACTGGTATGACTTTGGCTGAGGCGGTGCTAGCTTTGGCTGAGTGTGTGCTGGCGTGCACTCGACGGAGAGCTATAGTAACCTGGTCCGGCATGAACATCCATCAGGACAATGCTTGGTTCAGCTGTCCAGCCTGTATATGTGCATTTTTTGCTGTCCACATTGACCTATCCCTGGGTGAGGAGATTTTTTTACCTGCACTTCCCAAGTAAGTGACATTTATTTGCTAAAAACTCACATCTACAACCACATTAGGCAGGGCTGTGTGTAAAATAATGCACTTCTCTTCTAGTGTCAGAGTTCAGGCATAATCAGTGGCACCCAGAAGTGACAAGTATGGCCAATGCTGCAAACACCTGGTGGACGTACAGTGAGGTGCGCAGGGGTGCCAACATCCTCACCCTCTTCTACAGGTGAGCCCCAAGCTGACCTGGACCAACCTGCAAGGGAGGAGGCACAGAAGTTGGGCAAGGAAGAAGATTATGTGCCAAATAACTCAGGTATGAGCATCACACACAACCAAACACAGGAAGACACACACTAAACACTCACACACATGCGTTAACTTGTTGATTGCTGGGAATCGGATCTTAGCATCTAGATGCTGAGGAAGGGCCAGTGGGTGAGCTGCCAGGGGAAAGACCTGCACCACTACAGCAGACACAAGAAGCAGGTGGGTGATGTGCCATACACAACACAATCCAATGCACAGCTCAACCATATTTACTAATATATAATTTTTTGGGATCTATAGACTCAGACTCCGAGGGGTGGCCAGGTCTCAGTCAGAAGGGTGGCTCCCCAAACACCCCACCAGCCTAGTAAGTTCTAAGACAAGAGACTATTTCAATAATATACCTTCTTTCACAGGTTTGCAGAAAGCATAGTCTAGACACTAATTTTTTGTTTTTTGTCATTTACAGGATAAAGAGATAAGGTGCAGCAGTGGCTGGACAAGTTGTCCAATGCTGTCCACAGGCTGGTGGAGGTCAATGCAGACCTGGCCGGTCGTGGGGGGCCCCCCACCCACAAAAACTGGGAGCCTGCCACATTGTTTATATCCCCTTGTAAATAGTTTTTAACCCCCAGTTTGCCCCAATTTCAAAAAATATATATTTTACTAAAAAGAAATTTAGACAAGTTTGCAATTTGGCAACAAAAAAAAATCAAACAAAAATAGTCTAAACAATAAGCACTTTTTATAATGAATACATCTAAAAAGATGTGGTGTCTTTCTTTAACTGTGAATTATTGCAAGAGTAATGTGTAATGAATATACATGGGGGCATCCCAAACAAACACCAAGCAAGGAGAAGGAGCAACGCTGATGAGAAAGATGGATACAGGTATGCACTTAGGAGATCAAAAGACACTGGATGTGACATTGCAAAGTGGTACAGGGAAGCGCTTAGGAGATGTAAACACACTGGAAGGGACATCACAAAGTGGTACAGGTACATCACAAACAAACACCAAGCAAGGAGAAAGAGCAACGCTGGAGAGAAGGATGGCTACAATTAAGCACTTAGGAGCAGAAGACACTTGGCACAGCAATAAGGAAGTGCTGGCATGCCAGGGCCAGGGGCAGAACACTGACAGACACAAAAAATGAGAGGCTTGCATATGCGTACAAGCCAGCGTATGCATACAGACCATGGACTGCACACACAAAAATAAAGGACAAAAAAGCGAATTTTCAAAGTTAACTAGTAGGACCTCGCTGAACAGTGACACATTTTGCAGCAAGGTACGTTGAAACACACAAAAAACGCTGGAGGAAGGGATGTTTGCGCCACCTAAACGACACCGTCATTCATTGCATACGCTGCAAGAGATGTACGTGTAACATTCTCTCATGCTTATGCAACAACCTAGAAGTTACGAGGCGGCTCCGATGGAGGCTCTGAATCATGCAAACGCACGTGCAATTGCATGTGGCAGATGGGCTTACGCACTAAAATAAGCTAGAGGGCTGTGAATAGACCTTAATGTGTACAAAGTATTTTCATTATATATTATTTAAAGCTGAGTCATCACACTTACTACTTCTGGCTAGAAATAAGAGAAGATTGCACAGAGCTATGAGAAATTTTTGACTGAGAGTTTATCAGAATCAGCTTCTTCATGTATATGGCAAGATGGCTGCAGCCATGCATGTTTAAGAGTGCAGAATCAGCCTGCTATTCCAAATATCTGCATGGTGTTAATCCCTCTCAATAAGCTTATGTCACTGATTGCCACAGAGGGGCTTTTGGGGGTGCAATTTACTATGCTTTGAGTTTTTAATTGGAGGTCTACTTTAATTAATGACAGCTCCCTCATTTTAACTAATATCATTTAATCAACTCTTTTAAAAGTGCCCTGGTAATTATGTTTCAATATTTAAAGTTATATTGCTTCAAGTTTGTTGGATTTTCGGAGCTCTGAGTATGCACTCCCCTCATGGTTCCAGCCCTGCTCCCACAACTTAGGGCTTCCCTCTTCTTGGAAGCAATTCTTCAATCAGGGAACTGAAGGAATTTATTCGTTTTATCTAGTGTTCTTGACTTCTTTCCCATCTTAGTGTTTCCATCCTGCACCCCCCTTTTTTTCTTTTTCTATTTTTCCTCTCCTCTCTACTAATGGTGGGTACCGATTGCTGTGAACCAAGGTTCCACCGCTTGGCAAAGAGGCCACGGAGACTAGTGCCCAAAGTCCAAGGCTCATTCCAGAATCTAAGGACAACCCACATCTTTAGTAGCCCCCCTCCCCCAGCAAAGGGGAGAGCATTTTTGCTGCTTTAGAAGAACTCCAGGTCATGCCACAGTGGAATGAAGGGCTTGGAGAGACAAGTTCCCTGATCAGATTGCAGAGCAAAGACAGAATTATCAATGTAGCCGAAGTGGAGGACTAGAGAAGACTGGATAGTCAAAGTTCCATTTATTGGTAGACACTCTTTCTTTCCCCGACAAAATGAAACAGTGCTTTAGGAGATTTTTAGATAAAATACAACAGCTATGCGCACCTTGCAGTTTTTTAAGGAAAACAACCATTTACATTTACAATACCCCCTACAAACTATATATTGCCTGAAAGTACACACCTCAATCTTTCAAGGCATACCAGGATTTTATATCAAAGCCACATTTTCCTTAAAAAACAATATGCTAACAAGAAAAAGAAGTTAAATCAGAAAAAGCAAGGTCCCCAAAAAGAACAATACCCAACATGCATAGGTACTGTCAAGGGAAGAGTTGCCAAACACCCCAAAGCAAAGCATGCACGTAAAAGTAATTTTACTTGAAAATTTCAGCTTTTTAGACAAAATGCGCACCTTTGCCTTTTTTCAACCAAATCAACCCTTTACAAGCCATATATTCCCCAAAAGTGCTCACATTAAGCTTTCTAGGTGTGCCCAGCTTGTTTTAGTGGCTTCATCTTTCTAGAAGTAATTGCTTAGGGTTTACCTAAAAAAATGAATAAAAAAGCAGAATAAAAGACACATTTTCCTAAAGTATCAATATGCAAACAAGAAAAAAAACAGCTTATTATGAAAGCACAAGCTCCCCGGAGCAGAACAATACCCAACATGCATTGTTGGGTATGCAGAAACATGCAACCCTTGTAACTGCCAGCCTACTTGAGATTGTGTCACTCTCTGTTGACAGGTAATATTTCCACAGTTTTTTTTAATATTTTTGAGTAAAAAACAAAAAAATTGGGGAATTTTAAGGATGGAAAACCCTTAAAAATCACCTCCAAAAATGTGAGATCCCATATGGGGAGTGCCGCTCACTTGCCGTAATGAGGGATGCTGCACATTGCCTGTAATAAGGGATGCCCCTAACTGGCTGTAATGAGGGATGCCACACACTTTCTGTAATGGGGGATGCTGCACACTGTCTGTAATGAGGGATGCTGCTCCCTGGCTGTAATGAGGGTTGCCACTCACTGTCAGTAATGAGGAATGCTACTTACTGGCTGTGATGAAGAAGGCCGTTCACTGGCTGTAATGAGGGATGCTACTCACAGGCTCTAATAAAGGATGCTGCACACTGTCTGTAATAGGGGGGATGCTGCACACTAGCCTTAATAAGAGATGCCATTCACTGGCTGTAATGAGGGATGACGCTCTTCATAGGAGCCATGTGTAGGAACTATCTTAACCCTTTAATCGCCAGCCACATAAATTCTACATGCCTTTCCCCCCTGCTAGCACCCCCCCACAAAAAAAATTCATCTGACCCTTTATCAATTCAGCTGGGTCTCCTCTTCAATCGAGGGGCCTCTGATTCTCCCCCAGGCTCCTCCGATTTCAGGAGAGAGCCCGAAATAAGGCGCCCCCCTGTTTCAGCGACTGCTGCCATCTCCTGTTAGATAAAAAATAAAAAAGACATTTACTCATCTCCGTGTGTGATTTCATACCTGTGAGGACTGGGGTAAGATTGTCCTCTTATACCAAACCTATCTGTATTTGCTGGGGTGTTTGTGTCCTTAATTGCACACCTAGCTGTAAAGCCTGGGGTGATTGCGTGTACCCCCAAATACCAAAAGTAGCTGTAAACCCTGGGTAAGACTGTCCCCTTATAACAAACCTACCTGTATTCACTGGGGTGAGAGTCTCCTCTTATACCAAACCTATAGGGTCGATTCAAAGAAACATGTAACAGCTTTGATTTGGGTGCCGATCATCCTATTTTTCCCGTCCGCTCGTGCGTTCGTATGAACTTGCGAGTGATTCAATAAGCAAATACGTTTCTATCCTAAAATAAACGTCCGTTCGTATGTTATCTGCCGAACTTGCCTCAGTCAGTTGACAATTGTAAAAATCACGTTCATGTGCTCACCTGTTGCGGCGGCAGCCTGTTTTTTCTGCTGCTTCCATCGTCCACCTCTTCCAATTACTTGCGTTTGCCTCTGGTTTTCATTGGTTTTTGGCCTCTTAAATTCGTGCGTTCGTATGTATATAAGATCTTGCGCATGCGCACCCTCATCCCGCACCCCATCCAAACCCCTTAGCGCTTGCATCCTTCTTCATTTCTCGGTCCCTAAAACTTACCTAAACCCCTTAGCGCTTGCATCCCTCTTCATTTCTTGGTCCCTAAAACTTACCTAAACCCCTTAGCGCTTGCATCCTTCTTCATTTCTCGTTCCCTAAAACTTACCTAAACCCCTTAGCGCTTGCATCCTTCTTCATGTTGACGACCCTAAAACTTACCTAAACCCCTTAGCGCTTGCATCCTTCTTCATTTCTCGTTCCCTAAAACTTACCTAAACCCCTTAGCGCTTGCATCCTTCTTCATTTCTCGTTCCCTAAAACTTACCTAAACCCCTTAGCGCTTGCATCCTTCTTCATGTTAACGACCCTAAAACTTACCTAAACCCCTTAGCGCTTGCATCCTTCTTCATTTCTCGTTCCCTAAAACTTACCTAAACCCCTTAGCGCTTGCATCCTTCTTCATTTCTCGTTCCCTAAAACTTACCTAAACCCCTTAGCGCTTGCATCCTTCTTCATTTCTCGTTCCCTAAAACTTACCTAAACCCCTTAGCGCTTGCATCCTTCTTCATTTCTCGTTCCCTAAAACTTACCTAAACCCCTTAGCGCTTGCATCCTTCTTCATTTCTCGTTCCCTAAAACTTACCTAAACCCCTTAGCGCTTGCATCCTTCTTCATGTTGACGACCCTAAAACTTACCTAAACCCCTTAGCGCTTGCATCCTTCTTCATTTCTCGTTCCCTAAAACTTACCTAAACCCCTTAGCGCTTGCATCCTTCTTCATTTCTCGTTCCCTAAAACTTACCTAAACCCCTTAGCGCTTGCATCCTTCTTCATTTCTCGTTCCCTAAAACTTACCTAAACCCCTTAGCGCTTGCATCCTTCTTCATGTTGACGACCCTAAAACTTACCCAAACCACATAATGTACATATGTCTATATGTTTATAAGCGTGTTTTTTCTGGTTTGTGTAATTGTTTTTTGGTGCGCATATTATAAAAGACACATTTATGAAGGCTTAAAATATAATTTATTTAAATTATTTTGTTTGGTTGTTTTTTTTTGTATTTTAAAACATAGTAACATTTTTATTTTTGTTTTGTTTAAAACATAGTAAATTATTTTTTTTTTTCTTTTTACAAACATAGTAAAATATTTTTTGTTTTGTTATGTTTTAAACATAGTAAAATATATATATTTTTTTTTTTAAAAACATAGTAAAATTTTTTTTTGTTTTGTTTTAAAACATAGTAAAATGTTTTTTTTTTTTTTTTTTTTTTTTAAAACATTAAAACTTTTTAACAATAAAAAACAATGTTAAACGATTTAACAAAAGTAGCCAGGACCAAGGGCACTAATCATCCTCCTCTTCTTCATCTGTTGGCCCCAACGTCGCCTGTATGGCCAGCAGCTCGGCCACCAACTCCTTGATTCTTTTTTTTTTTTCCTGCACGGTTTTTGGGATAATCCCTGTAAGCAATAGAGAAATAAACCTAAATAGGAGTACCAGACCGGTTTGTATGCTGGAAATAGATTTTGGGTTAATCAAATACATGTAAATGCATGACATATGTCATTCTTCCAAGGGATAAAGTTAATGCATTTCCCACAGGTAAGTCTTTAAACTCCTTAAACCGGACCTTCAACATTATTTAATGAAAACCAATAACTATTCCCAAATGATTCTGCACCAGATCAAAGTACATTTTGGAGGTTTTTTGATTACAGCGCCGCCATCTGGACTCTGAAGCATAACACTTAATGAGGAGTGGAGAGTTGGATAAAGTACAGGGGAGTAGGTTACAGTGGTGCGTTGGGAATCCAGAGCATAGCTGGGTTGAGGGAAAGGTCATCAGTCCCACAATGCATGGCAGCACCTTACTTTTTTCAATCTGTATCCCATGCTGCCTGTAAATATTGCGCATTCCATATTCCGCAATATTGGATTTTTTCAGTCTCCTAACATGCATTAGATGGCTGAAGGCTGTTTTTCAATGTTTCAAATCTGTAGGTACAGTGTGTTGGCTAATTATTAGCTATGTTCTTAATACAAGTTAGGGTCCGCTTTAAGCTAACAAAGTGCCCACATGAAAGTGTTAACTACACATTGGCTACGCCTTTAGTTATGTGTGTGTTATTAGCTAACAAAACATTAATATGAATAATTGCATGGAGACTTACGGAGTTGGTGGCCGACAGATGGCTGGTTGGGGCCAACAGGCTGCCCTTGGTCCTGGCTATGCTGTGAAGAAGTCCCTGGAGAAACATGTGACATTTGGTTAGTAGTTGTATAGAGTCACTATTCCCAACATATCTGGCTCCCAGTCTGGCTGACATCACTCACCTTCGCCAGGATCAACTTCCAGCATCTCTGCTGCCTCCTCCTCCACTATCTCACCCGCACCAGAAGCTTCTACAAATACATAATAAAGGATAACTTAGTTTTTGGCCTGCCATGTATATCTTTGTGCCTATACATGAAGAGTGACATACCAGAGCCTTCCCCATGCCTGGCCAGGTATGACTCCACGCCCACGCGGTTGGGCCCCTCCTCTGTGGTAAGGTCCAGGGGCTGGTCTGAGGAGGCCACAGAGGAGGGGTAGGTCCGTCGCCCGGGAGATCCACCACCTTCACTCACAGATGCAGACTCATGCAGCACTGGTCGGCCTGTACGCCTCCGGGTGCGGCGAATTCTGAAATCCATTTCCAACACTACCAAAGAAAAGTCATTATAAATAAAGGCATAACTTATACATTTGGAACATATACCATGCAATTGCTTTGTACTTACTTGGGAAATGGATTCCAAAAAACCTCCGCACCCGGGGCATGTGCAGACGTTTCAGGTCCGACCAATGCTGCATTATCTGGGTGTGAGTGAAGGTGGTGCTAGTCACACGGTGTATTTCCGCGATGATCTCCCGGGCGATGTCCCTTTTTTCGCACACATTGGGCGCGAAGTCATACCGGCGCTGAAGCATGATCTGAAAAACATAATGGACACAGAGCTTTTACTTTTACACACAGAGCCATATGTGTTGCCTCACAAGTAGCGAATGTCATGTCATTAACACACACATTTAGAGTGCCAGCCATTTTTGTGGAGTGCCTTAAAGCGGACGTTCACTCGGATTCAGAGTCTGGTCTTATGTTATATGTTTCACACACCATGTACATACAGATAGCCAACATTACAAATCAGGCCACCTGCCTGGCATGTTATGATGGTTTGAACCTCCAAGATGTCGGCTTATGTAAAATGCCTTCTTTGCAGGCAGCCTGCAAACAGGAAGTTCATGCAAACTGTAAGTGTGTGTTCTGCTCGGCATTCTTGGACTGATGACCTTCCCATGACCACAGCTCTGCTGTGTCTGAACAAAGCACAGCTTTACCCCACCCCCCTGTACCTTATCCCACTCACCTCTCCTCAGTAAGTGTGATGCTTCTGAGTACAGATGGCTGCGCGCATCTCTTAAATTCTTGAGCAGAGTTTCAGGCCAGTGGAGCCAAGACTAATAAGTTATTGCCTTCAAATGGACCATTTGGAAATGTCATAGGCTGTGTACTGGTTTTTTTGTTTTTATTGCTTTTTAGTCAATCAGGCTGAAGGCCCTGTTTCTGTCTTTTTGGCCGCGTGTGTTGCTTGCCGTTGTGTTTTGATGTCTTAGGCAAACAGTGGTCCTCAAACATCCGCATCAAGGTCCGAGACAGGCCAGGTTTGACAGCTAGCCACGCAACTACACAGGTTAATTAACTGTTGCTAAGCCAGAGCAATTGCCCGAATTCGGACATCAGCATAGAGAGGTGAAAACGTGGCCTGGCTAGGCCCTTGAGGATGAAGTGTGAGGAGTCTGTTCTAAAACATTAAGATCCCCCAAACTAGTTCCAACCGCATCATTTACATTTAGTACATAACTCAGTATTAGCTTAAAAGGCAGAGCAAGGCACTTACCAGCATGAGGATCTCTTCCTGTTGACGGGTGAAGATAGTGGGCACCATCTTTATGCTTCTTCAAGGCAGCAGATAAGTGAAACCCCAGCGGTTTCCTGGTTCCGCACGAACGTACGTCCGTACGAGCGCATAGTCGTGCGCATAGGCGTCAGACGCTGGGCGCATGATTTAAAGGTCCCTGCACCCAAAGCTCATTCTCTTTGAGCTTTTGGACAAAATGGCACCAAAAAAGGCAGCAGCTAAACGCGGCCAGCAAAGCCAGACCTCTGAGGGCCCAACAACCAGGTCCCAGCAACGACCGAAGAAGCTAAGGTCCCAGAAGGCCCAGAAGGCAAGTACCACCTCGGCCCCACCAAGGGACACTGGACCCTCCCTTTCCCAAAAAAGGGCCCCAAAGGCACGTGCCCCTGCGGCCAAAAAACAGGCCACAGCAGCCACCACCACCTCTGCCCCCAGAAGAGGCCGCCCAAGGGAGCCCACACCACCCATGCTTTCAAGCCGGGCACTTAGCAAACCCAGGCCCCACAGCAGTGCCCGAAGCACATCCAGCCCGCACAGAAGGGCCCGAAGCCCCTCCAGCCCGCGCAGAAGGGCCCGAAGTCCATCCAGCCCGCGCAGAAGGGCCCGAAGCCCATCCAGCCCGCGCAGAAGGGCCCGAAGCCCATCCAGGCCGCGCAGAGGGGCCCGAAGTCCATCCAGGCCACGCAGAGGGGCCCGAAGCCCATCCAGCCCGCGCAGAAGGGCCCGAAGCCCATCCAGCCCGCGCAGAAAGGGCCAAAGACCATCCAGGCCCCACAGCAGTGCCCGAAGCACATCCAGCCCGCACAGAAGGGCCCGAAGCCCCTCCAGCCCGCGCAGAAGGGCCCGAAGTCCATCCAGCCCGCGCAGAAAGGGCCAAAGACCATCCAGGCCCCACAGCAGTGCCCGAAGCACATCCAGCCCGCACAGAAGGGCCCGAAGCCCCTCCAGCCCGCGCAGAAGGGCCCGAAGTCCATCCAGCCTGCGCAGAAAGGGCCAAAGACCATCCAGGCCCCACAGCAGTGCCCGAAGCACATCCAGCCCGCGCAGAAGGGCCCGAAGTCCATCCAGGACGCGCAGAGGGGCCCGAAGTCCATCCAGCCCGCGCAGAGGGGCCCGAAGCCCATCCAGGCCGCGCAGAGGGGCCCGAAGTCCATCCAGGCCGCGCAGAGGGGCCCGAAGTCCATCCAGCCCGCGCAGAGGTGGCCGAAGCCCATCCAGCACGCGCAGAAGGGCCCGAAGCCCCCGACCTGGCACCAGCCGGGGACATAGCCCCCGACCTGGCACCAGCCGGGAACATAGCCCCCGACCTGGCACCAGCCGGGAACAGAGCCCCCCAAGAGGCCAAAGAATGGCCACCCTGACCACATCTACACCTGGAAGTTCGGTGGCCAGCCACGCAAGAACACCCAGTCCCTTGGCCAGTCCAGTCCAGTCATTGGGAAGCCAACAATCCGTCCATTCCCCTACCCAGCCCCAGGCCATAATGTCACCACATGTGTCTGCACACATGGAGGAGCAGCCAAGCCAACCATCTGGCCGCACATTGCGCCGCGGCCAGTTGAGTGGGAGATTCTCCCATGACCAAAATATGGCATTGGCTAGTGGCCTTACATTATACTATGACGAGCTCTATGGGAGCAAATCAAAACACACCACAAAGCAGCGCAAGATGGAATTGTTTGAAACCATCCTACGACAAGTAAATGCAGCGGGGGAAGAGAGGAAAGATGTGTCCCAAATTCAGAAGAAAATCTCGGATCTGAAATATGCTGTACGTCAAAAAGAAATTAAAAGGCATAATTACAGGTAAATAAATGATGTCTCCAAATATAAGGATTAGGATGTACTGTATGCACCTTTTCTGAGTACAAAACGTTTTTCTCTTTTCAGCATGAAAACTGGAGGTGGCTTTCCTACCAAACTGGAGTTTACCCCTGCTGAGGAGATTGTGCTGGGCCTTCTCCATCCGGTCGCGGTCGGTGGACATGCTGGTCTAAGGGACACGGACTCACCGACCCGTACCCACGGTGAGTACTCTTAAATCTGCATGTTTGCCTGTTTGGTAATTAATCTAAAGTTCACTAGTACCAAGATGACGGGATGGCCCTATGGTGTGGCTTGCTTGGCCTCGCACTACTGTGCCTGTTTGTGTCCTGTTTTGGTCCCTGTGAACCACACATTTAGGACCACATCCATTATGTAAAAGATCAATTTCCAAAATGTATTGGTCAAGTAACGAAGTTTATCCTGAAAAGTGATATATTTTGACTCAATCACAAAACACACATCATGATGGATGGGTTGGCTATTTGTTGTGTGAGTTGTGTTTGAGGTAACAATTTAATTACCCACCCCCAAACATATCGGACCTAGAGCAGCGAGACTCAACTGGCGGCCCGGGGTACCAATGCGGACCTTGGCACCAGATTCCAGGACCCCTGGCCAGACAGCCCTGCACTCAGTTACTTCTGTGTTGACGTGCTCAGAGCTGCCCCCTTGATCGGCGATGTAGTGGTTGTTCTCCTGCCCAATGTCATGGCTCCCTGAAACATAGCATTGCAATATGAAGTACTGCACAGGAATTGGCATTGCAAGGTACACAGTAACTTGGTGCATCTTTCTCTTGGTCCAATCGTGTCCCGCTGCCCCAGCTCTGCCCCATCTGCCACAGTCCCCCCATGTGCCCCCCCCCCACATAAGCCCCATACATTTGTAACAGATTTGCTCCATCCATCCCATCACCATCAATTCATGAACTCCCCCCTTTAGCCATCCAATCCATGTCCCCTCAGCTCTGCCCCATCCAGCCCAGCAAGGGCAAGCAGCCTTTATTAGTTTGCACTTGGCAATCTCCAGCCCCTCCCCCAGTGTGTTTATTTCTAACTAGACACCCCCTGCGACAGCCCCATGGCCAGACATTCACCTCTCACCACATACCTTTAAATGGACCTTTACAAGAAGTGTTGGAGTACCCCTGACCTAGCGAATGGTAGTCAAAATCCAAATATTGGCGGTGCAAGTTGTATGCTGACTGGGTACACTTCCTGACTTCGAACTGAGGTCAGTTAGCAGTTTTCTCGAGCCATTGCACCTATCTAAAATAGCGTGTCTTTTAACAAATGTCCCCATTGCTGTAGAGTTGCTTAATATTACAAATAGTGGTTTTTGGGATTAACTTCAAAAACAATGCTTATGTGTGTGTTTACCTTGTTTTTTTTTCTCTTCTTCAGCCCAGCATGATCCCTCAGCAAGGGTAAACTCACCCCCCAGTTTGCTTATGCCTACCAGGTCCGTACAGCATAGGAGCCCAGATCCGAGATTTGCGGTAAGTTAATTTAGTACCATAAATACTACCAAGTGCTTATGCATGTGTTAAACTGATGGAATCCCAAATTTGGACGCCAACTTACCCTTTTTTTTTATATGTCCCTACAGACCCGCACAATCATGGAAGATATCATGGAAATGGAGGAAGCTGATGTCTCCCTGCAGGGCACGTCCGATGACCTCCCCCTGGGTCCCAATCTGGAACTGCTCCCTAATGTTTCTCTGGCCAATCCTCAGCAGCAGAGTGAATCTCCATCCATTGTGCTGGCACATGGGGAGACTGACACAACAGTCCCCAGTGTTCACTCTGCTGCTGAGGATTTGCAAAGCAGGCCTGTTGCTGTTGAGGGGACGACACCACGCGGCAGGGCACGCCCAAGAGCCAGGGTAATTGTGCGGCGGACTCCATTACGCCGCCCCACAATTTCCCAGGGGAGGCAGAGTGCCCTGCTTCAATTATGGACCCAAGAAAGGGACTCTTATGAGGCACAGCTCGTTACAGAGCGTGAGGAAAGGCATGCCGACATGGTCACCATCAATACCAGCTTACAGGGCATCCTCGCGGAGTTGCGTACCCTCAACAGCAACATGGTAACTGCAAGTAATGGCATCCAGTCAGCCATGGCTGAGATGACCAATATGCAGAGAAACATTGTGGAGCAGTTTCAAATTCACAATGCAGCCATGGCCCAGCCTAGGTCCCATCCACCTGGACCTCCACCTGGGTATTATGGGCAGCCACCATATTAAGCCATGATTGTGTGGGACATCTTTTCTCTTACCCCCCACTGTATTTACTTGTCCTTTGAGGTTTCAAACAATCCATTTTGTGTTGCTCATGCAGGTTGTGTTTTGTATTTGCTCCCATATAGCTCCTTAGAGTAATGATTAAGGCCACTAGCCAATGCCATAGGTCTATGTGGAGTGTATCTGGCCACTTATGGCTTTAAATATGTATTTGGTTTGTGCTCCTCCTGTTTGCAGTTGTTTGTGTGACATTATGGCCATGCAATATTAATGACTGGACTAGGCTGGCCTTTGGACTGGGTGTCCTTGTTTGGTTGTGCCACTCACTTCCAGGTGTAGATGTGTTTATTTTTTGTTTGGTTATCTCTAGAGATGAGCGAACTTTTGAAAAATTCGATTCGACTGATTCGCCGAATTTTCCGACAAAAATCGCTTCGACCCGAATAAATTCGCGACGAATCGCTATTAAAAACGGCTATTTCTGAGCCTCCTAGAGCCTCAATAGGGTTGTAAACCATTCAGCCTTGCTGTAACACGCACAGGATGCGTGCTGGGTTAGTTAAATAATACTTTGAAGAAATATCACATGCAGATCAGAGGCGTCGCTAATAGAATCGCAGAGCGGCACAATTGCAGAGAGTTGAAGTGGCATCACTATGAGGGGCAGAAGGAGCCCAAATATACACTGGAGTTGGCCTCAGGAGCCCAAAAATTGGATGAATCACACCCTGGAGTTGGCAGGAGTTGACAGTAGCAGCAGCAGGAGCCCAAATATACACTGGAGTTGGCTTCAGGAGCCCAAAAGTTGGATGAATCACACCCTGGAGTTGGCAGGAGTTGACAGTAGCAGCAGCAGGAGCCCAAATATACACTGGAGTTGGCTTCAGGAGCCCAAAAATTGGATGAATCACACCCTGGAGTTGGCAGGAGTTGACAGTAGCAGCAGCAGGAGCCCAAATATACACTGGAGTTGGCTTCAGGAGCCCAAAAATTGGATGAATCACACCCTGGAGTTGGCAGAAGTTGGCAGCAGCAGCAGCAGGAGCCCAAATATACACTGGAGTTGGCTTCAGGAGCCCAAAAATTGGATGAATCACACCCTGGAGTTGGCAGAAGTTGGCAGCAGCAGCAGCAGGAGCCCAAATATACACTGGAGTTGGCTTCAGGAGCCCAAAAATTGGATGAATCACACCCTGGAGTTGGCAGGAGTTGACAGTAGCAGCAGCAGGAGCCCAAATATACACTGGAGTTGGCTTCAGGAGCCCAAAAATTGGATGAATCACACCCTGGAGTTGGCAGGAGTTGACAGCAGCAGCAGCAGGAGCCCAAATATACACTGGAGTTGGCTTCAGGAGCCCAAAAATTGGATGAATCACACCCTGGAGTTGGCAGGAGTTGACAGTAGCAGCAGCAGGAGCCCAAATATACACTGGAGTTGGCCTCAGGAGCCCAAAAATTGGATGAATCACACCCTGGAGTTGGCAGGAGTTGACAGCAGCAGCAGCAGGAGCCCAAATATACACTGGAGTTGGCTTCAGGAGCCCAAAAATTGGATGAATCACACCCTGGAGTTGGCAGAAGTTGGCAGCAGCAGGAGCCCAAATATACACTGGAGTTGGCCTCAGGAGCCCAAAAATTGGATGAATCACACCCTGGAGTTGGCAGCAGCAGCAGGAGCCCAAACATTACTTTAAAGAGACCCTGGGGTTGGCTTCAGGAGCCCAAAAATTGGATGAATCACACCCTGGAGTTGGCAGAAGTTGGCAGCAGCAGCAGCAGGAGCCCAAATATACACTGGAGTTGGCTTCAGGAGCCCAAAAATTGGATGAATCACACCCTGGAGTTGGCAGGAGTTGACAGTAGCAGCAGCAGGAGCCCAAATATACACTGGAGTTGGCTTCAGGAGCCCAAAAATTGGATGAATCACACCCTGGAGTTGGCAGGAGTTGACAGTAGCAGCAGCAGGAGCCCAAATATACACTGGAGTTGGCTTCAGGAGCCCAAAAATTGGATGAATCACACCCTGGAGTTGGCAGGAGTTGACAGCAGCAGCAGCAGGAGCCCAAATATACACTGGAGTTGGCCTCAGGAGCCCAAAAATTGGATGAATCACACCCTGGAGTTGGCAGGAGTTGACAGTAGCAGCAGCAGGAGCCCAAATATACACTGGAGTTGGCTTCAGGAGCCCAAAAATTGGATGAATCACACCCTGGAGTTGGCAGAAGTTGGCAGCAGCAGCAGCAGGAGCCCAAATATACACTGGAGTTGGCTTCAGGAGCCCAAAAATTGGATGAATCACACCCTGGAGTTGGCAGAAGTTGGCAGCAGCAGCAGCAGGAGCCCAAATATACACTGGAGTTGGCTTCAGGAGCCCAAAAATTGGATGAATCACACCCTGGGGTTGGCAGAAGTTGGCAGCAGCAGCAGCAGGAGCCCAAATATACACTGGAGTTGGCCTCAGGAGCCCAAAAATTGGATGAATCACACCCTGGAGTTGGCAGAAGTTGGCAGCAGCAGCAGCAGGAGCCCAAATATACACTGGAGTTGGCCTCAGGAGCCCAAAAATTGGATGAATCACACCCTGGAGTTGGCAGAAGTTGGCAGCAGCAGCAGCAGGAGCCCAAATATACACTGGAGTTGGCTTCAGGAGCCCAAAAATTGGATGAATCACACCCTGGAGTTGGCAGGAGTTGACAGTAGCAGCAGCAGGAGCCCAAATATACACTGGAGTTGGCTTCAGGAGCCCAAAAATTGGATGAATCACACCCTGGAGTTGGCAGGAGTTGACAGCAGCAGCAGCAGGAGCCCAAATATACACTGGAGTTGGCTTCAGGAGCCCAAAAATTGGATGAATCACACCCTGGAGTTGGCAGGAGTTGACAGTAGCAGCAGCAGGAGCCCAAATATACACTGGAGTTGGCCTCAGGAGCCCAAAAATTGGATGAATCACACCCTGGAGTTGGCAGGAGTTGACAGCAGCAGCAGCAGGAGCCCAAATATACACTGGAGTTGGCTTCAGGAGCCCAAAAATTGGATGAATCACACCCTGGAGTTGGCAGGAGTTGACAGTAGCAGCAGCAGGAGCCCAAATATACACTGGAGTTGGCTTCAGGAGCCCAAAAATTGGATGAATCACACCCTGGAGTTGGCAGGAGTTGACAGCAGCAGCAGCAGGAGCCCAAATATACACTGGAGTTGGCTTCAGGAGCCCAAAAATTGGATGAATCACACCCTGGAGTTGGCAGGAGTTGACAGTAGCAGCAGCAGGAGCCCAAATATACACTGGAGTTGGCCTCAGGAGCCCAAAAATTGGATGAATCACACCCTGGAGTTGGCAGGAGTTGACAGCAGCAGCAGCAGGAGCCCAAATATACACTGGAGTTGGCCTCAGGAGCCCAAAAATTGGATGAATCACACCCTGGAGTTGGCAGGAGTTGACAGCAGCAGCAGCAGGAGCCCAAATATACACTGGAGTTGGCTTCAGGAGCCCAAAAATTGGATGAATCACACCCTGGAGTTGGCAGAAGTTGGCAGCAGCAGCAGCAGGAGCCCAAATATACACTGGAGTTGGCCTCAGGAGCCCAAAAATTGGATGAATCACACCCTGGAGTTGGCAGCAGCAGCAGGAGCCCAAACATTACTTTAAAGAGACCCTGGGGTTGGCTTCAGGAGCCCAAAAATTGGATGAATCACACCCTGGAGTTGGCAGAAGTTGGCAGCAGCAGCAGCAGGAGCCCAAATATACACTGGAGTTGGCTTCAGGAGCCCAAAAATTGGATGAATCACACCCTGGAGTTGGCAGGAGTTGACAGTAGCAGCAGCAGGAGCCCAAATATACACTGGAGTTGGCTTCAGGAGCCCAAAAATTGGATGAATCACACCCTGGAGTTGGCAGGAGTTGACAGCAGCAGCAGCAGGAGCCCAAATATACACTGGAGTTGGCTTCAGGAGCCCAAAAATTGGATGAATCACACCCTGGAGTTGGCAGGAGTTGACAGCAGCAGCAGCAGGAGCCCAAATATACACTGGAGTTGGCTTCAGGAGCCCAAAAGTTGGATGAATCACACCCTGGAGTTGGCAGGAGTTGACAGTAGCAGCAGCAGGAGCCCAAATATACACTAGAGTTGGCTTCAGGAGCCCAAAAATTGGATGAATCACACCCTGGAGTTGGCAGAAGTTGGCAGCAGCAGCAGCAGGAGCCCAAATATACACTGGAGTTGGCTTCAGGAGCCCAAAAATTGGATGAATCACACCCTGGAGTTGGCAGAAGTTGGCAGCAGCAGCAGCAGGAGCCCAAATATACACTGGAGTTGGCCTCAGGAGCCCAAAAATTGGATGAATCACACCCTGGAGTTGGCAGAAGTTGGCAGCAGCAGCAGCAGGAGCCCAAATATACACTGGAGTTGGCCTCAGGAGCCCAAAAATTGGATGAATCACACCCTGGGGTTGGCAGAAGTTGGCAGCAGCAGCAGCAGGAGCCCAAATATACACTGGAGTTGGCCTCAGGAGCCCAAAAATTGGATGAATCACACCCTGGAGTTGGCAGCAGCAGCAGGAGCCCAAACATTACTTTAAAGAGACCCTGGGGTTGGCTTCAGGAGCCCAAAAATTGGATGAATCACACCCTGGAGTTGGCAGAAGTTGGCAGCAGCAGCAGCAGGAGCCCAAATATACACTGGAGTTGGCTTCAGGAGCCCAAAAATTGGATGAATCACACCCTGGAGTTGGCAGGAGTTGACAGTAGCAGCAGCAGGAGCCCAAATATACACTGGAGTTGGCTTCAGGAGCCCAAAAATTGGATGAATCACACCCTGGAGTTGGCAGGAGTTGACAGCAGCAGCAGCAGGAGCCCAAATATACACTGGAGTTGGCTTCAGGAGCCCAAAAATTGGATGAATCACACCCTGGAGTTGGCAGGAGTTGACAGTAGCAGCAGCAGGAGCCCAAATATACACTGGAGTTGGCCTCAGGAGCCCAAAAATTGGATGAATCACACCCTGGAGTTGGCAGAAGTTGGCAGCAGCAGCAGCAGGAGCCCAAATATACACTGGAGTTGGCCTCAGGAGCCCAAAAATTGGATGAATCACACCCTGGAGTTGGCAGCAGCAGCAGGAGCCCAAACATTACTTTAAAGAGACCCTGGGGTTGGCTTCAGGAGCCCAAAAATTGGATGAATCACACCCTGGAGTTGGCAGGAGTTGACAGTAGCAGCAGCAGGAGCCCAAATATACACTAGAGTTGGCTTCAGGAGCCCAAAAATTGGATGAATCACACCCTGGAGTTGGCAGAAGTTGGCAGCAGCAGCAGCAGGAGCCCAAATATACACTGGAGTTGGCCTCAGGAGCCCAAAAATTGGATGAATCACACCCTGGAGTTGGCAGAAGTTGGCAGCAGCAGCAGCAGGAGCCCAAATATACACTGGAGTTGGCTTCAGGAGCCCAAAAATTGGATGAATCACACCCTGGAGTTGGCAGGAGTTGACAGTAGCAGCAGCAGGAGCCCAAATATACACTGGAGTTGGCTTCAGGAGCCCAAAAGTTGGATGAATCACACCCTGGAGTTGGCAGGAGTTGACAGTAGCAGCAGCAGGAGCCCAAATATACACTAGAGTTGGCTTCAGGAGCCCAAAAATTGGATGAATCACACCCTGGAGTTGGCAGGAGTTGACAGCAGCAGCAGCAGGAGCCCAAATATACACTGGAGTTGGCCTCAGGAGCCCAAAAATTGGATGAATCACACCCTGGAGTTGGCAGAAGTTGGCAGCAGCAGCAGCAGGAGCCCAAATATACACTGGAGTTGGCTTCAGGAGCCCAAAAATTGGATGAATCACACCCTGGAGTTGGCAGGAGTTGACAGTAGCAGCAGCAGGAGCCCAAATATACACTAGAGTTGGCTTCAGGAGCCCAAAAATTGGATGAATCACACCCTGGAGTTGGCAGAAGTTGGCAGCAGCAGCAGCAGGAGCCCAAATATACACTGGAGTTGGCCTCAGGAGCCCAAAAATTGGATGAATCACACCCTGGAGTTGGCAGGAGTTGACAGCAGCAGCAGCAGGAGCCCAAATATACACTGGAGTTGGCCTCAGGAGCCCAAAAATTGGATGAATCACACCCTGGAGTTGGCAGAAGTTGGCAGCAGCAGCAGCAGGAGCCCAAATATACACTGGAGTTGGCTTCAGGAGCCCAAAAATTGGATGAATCACACCCTGGAGTTGGCAGGAGTTGACAGTAGCAGCAGCAGGAGCCCAAAAAATGGCCTAAAGACATAAATATGTTTTGCACCATTTGGAAAGTGTAAAACGTGGCACCATGCTGAATCTAGTCGCATGCATCAGGCATTGGTGGGTGGAAATCCTGGCTGATCCATCCCTGATTCATTTTGACAAAGGTGAGTCTCTCCACATTTTTAGTTGACAGACGAGTTCTCCTCGCCGTAACTATGGCCCCCGCCGCACTAAACACCCGCTCAGATGGCACGCTACTTGCCGGGCAGGACAGCTTTTCCAGGGCAAACTCTGCTAGTTGCTGCCACAAATCAAGTTTGGCTGCCCAGAAGTCCAGCGGATCCTCAAGGTGTGTTGGCATGGTCATGTCAAAGTATGACATGACCTGCTGGTTCAGGTCCTGCTCCAGGTCTTCCTGCTGCTCATGAGTAGCCTCACTATGCGGGTGTAGAAAGCTACTCATTAGCGACTGAAGACTGAGGCTGCTGCTGCTGATGGAGCTTCTGCTGCTGCTGCTGCCAACCCCCCCAGCGGCCATGGCAGTGGAAGGTGAGCGCAGAGGTCCCCTCGAGTCAGACCTGCGAGAGTATGGACCATGGCGCAGATAGGCATCGGCCAACTGCCTACGTAGAATGTCTTTGTAGTAGTTGAGTTTGTCCTCCCTCTCGGTGGGTTTAAAAAATGCCCCCATTTTGTGCCGGAAGCGAGGGTCCAATAAGGTGGACAGCCAGAAGTCATCCCGCCGACAGATGGAAACAATTCTGGGGTCACTACGCAAGCATGTGAGCATGCTTCGTGCCATTTGCGCAAGTGACTCGGATGGACTACCTGTCTCCATCTCCACTGCATACTGCCACGGTGTGCCCGGGTCCTCTGTCTCTCCTTCCTCAAAAACCTCTAGCTCCTCTGGCTGCTCCTGCTCCTCCTCTCCTGTCCGCTGACTAGATAAACCAGCCATTTCGCCAAGCCTAAACTGTGTTTCGCTGGGCAACTCCTCCTCCTCCTCTTCCTCCTCCTCCTCCTCCAGTTCAGCTCCAACGGGGTTCATGTGGCCGTAAGATGTAAACGCCATGTCTCCAGTGCCCTGACCAGCCATGGTTTCCAACATGTGCTGTAGTACATGAAGCAGTGGAATCACGTCATTCATCCCGTAATCCTGCCGAATGACAAATAAAGTGGCTTCCTCAAAGGGCCTGAGCAAACGGCAGGTGTCACGTATGAGCTGCCACTGGTTGACATTGAAGTTACACAGGGGAGTCCCCCTATCTGCTTGGATCATCAGGAAATCCGTGATGGCTTTTCTCTGTTCATATAATCGGTCCAACATGTGAAGGGTGGAATTCCAACGGGTGGAAACATCGCAAATCAGACTATGTTGGGGGATACCATTCTGACGCTGTAGCTCAAGAAGGGTGTGTTTGGCGGTGTAGGAGTGGCTGAAGTGCATGCAAAGTTTCCGTGAAGTTGTTAGGATGTCCTTCAGATGGGGGGAACACTTCAGAAACCGCTTGACAACCAGATTGAAGACGTGAGCCATGCAGGGGGCATGGGTCAGGCTTCCTTGGCGCAGCGCAGACAAAATGTTCTTCCCATTGTCGGTAACCATGATTCTCATTTTAAGTTTTCTCGGAGTAAGCCATGTTTGGATTTCCTGATGAATACATTTAAGCAGTTCCTCCCCTGTGTGACTCCGTTCGCCAAGACAAACCATGTGAAGCACTGCGTGACACCTCCGTGCCCTGCACACATGGTAGACTGGAGGGGCACTGAGACTTGAGCCTACAGTGGAGGGTGAGGAGATGGCGGAGGATGAGGAGGCCGAGTCGCACGGTGTCACAGGCCCAATGGGCAGAGAGCGCGGAGGCCGAAGCGGCGTGACCTGTCCAAGTTGCTGCTGCAAAGGGACCACATTCACCCAGTGGGCCGTAAACGACATGTACTGCCCCTGACCGTAGTTACAGCTCCAGATGTCGGCGCTGCCATGTATTTTGCTACACACCGACAGGCTCAAGGACTGGCCCACCTTCTGTTCAACAAAAGTGTGCAGCGCTGGTACTGCCTTCTTGGCAAAGAAATGACGGCTTGGGACTCTCCACCTCGGCTCGGCACAAGCCATCAGTTCTCTGAAAGGTGCAGATTCCACCACCTGAAAAGGGAGCGACTGCAGCACCAGCAACTTGGACAGGAGCACATTCAGCTTCTGCGCCGTAGGATGAGTGGGCGCATACTGCTGTCTCTTGGACATGGCTTCGCTGATGGATTGCTGGCGGGATGCATGACTTGGAGGAGGAGGAGCAGGAGCGACAGAGGATGGGTATGACGCACAGCTGCCTTCGGCTGAGGTGCTGGAGCCTTGGCTGGCAGAAATTGGGAGCTCACTTGGTGAGGAAGCAGACTGGACCACCCCTTGGGAGCCTCGGTTCTCCCAGGTCGTTTTATGGTGACGCATCATATGTTGACGCAGGGCCGTGGTGCCAACATTTGGACCCTGGCCACGCTTCACCTTTTGCCTACATATCTTGCATGTGGCCATGTTACCCTCCTGCGGATGCCTCAGGAAAAACTGCCACACTGCCGAGTAGCTACTTTTCCCACCCCCTGGCCTCACTGATTCACTGCTGCTGTTGCCAACTCCAGGAACCCCTGCTCCACTACCTCCCGATAAGGTAGACTGCCGCACAGCAGGTGCTCTACCCCGGCCCCGGCCCCAGCCGGCTCCAGCCTTTGGAATTGTGCCCCCATGCTGACTGCTACCACCTTGCTGCCTCAGCTGCTGACTCCGGGGCAACCTGCGCCCCTCTTCTCCTGATGATGACGATGAAGCCCCTTCATCACCCGGCTCCCAAGTGCGATCGGCTTCATCGTCATCATCATCATCACCGAGTTGTGGCTGTACGTCACTGATGTTCGTGGATTCGTCAACAGTGTCTGGCGCAGGAGCTGGAACGCTCGCAGCACCCACGACACTGTCCACATCACTATCTGTCTGCCTAGCTAGAGAAGCCACCTCCATTTCTTGGCTGGGCAGTAGCTGCTGACTGTCCTCTATCTGATGGTCCTCCTCACTAAAGAGTGGAGCTGAACCCAAAGCATAGGATACGTCGCTGGGGGAGGGAACGGCGTAGGACAGAGGCAATGGGAGGACAGGGACTGCTCTCGGGGCATGCCAACTCAGGGTTGTGTCAGAGGAACCTACCGACCCTAGACTGGGGGTCTCAGACGTAAGTTGTGATGATGTTGTTGATGAGCGCGTCAACCAATCTACCACGGCAGATGCGTTACTGGTGGAGACCCGACCGCTAGCAGATACTGGCAGATTAGGTCTCTCAGCGTGACTCCTGCTGCTACTGGCCCCCAGTCTGATGCGAGCTCTGCCTGCGGAATCTTGGCCTCTGCCACTCCTCTTTTCACTTCCAGGCACTTGTCTGCCCGACATAGTCTAACTGGCGTGGGAGTAGGTGATATTTTAAGATCCCCCGGGCAGCGGTGGGTCTATATGAAACAGAATATAATGCACACCAAAAGTGAGCAGTAACACTCAGCCTCCAACAGGCCTACTTAGTGTAAATAAGAGAGCTGCTTAGTGTAAATAAAGAGGGGTATGCTATGTTACAGAATGGGATGCCTCAACAGAAGTGCACCTGGCAGGCAGCAGTAAGCCTATGCCCAGCAAAAGTGTCTTATAATATAAATATAATAAGAGCAAATGCTTATATGGTCTTAAACAGAGGCTGCTTTAGTCACAGAATGGGATGCCCCCAAAAAAGATCCAGTAGTACTATGCCCAGCAAAAGTGTCTTTATCAGGCTAATTTCAAATATGATAAGAGCAAATGCTTATATGGTCTTAAACAGAGGCTGCTTTAGTCACAGAATGGGATGCCCTGGCAGGGACAAGTAGTGCTATGCCCAGCAAAAGTGTCTTTATCAGGCTAATTTCAAATATGATAAGAGCAAATGCTTATACAGTCTTAAACAGAGGCTGCTGTAGTCACAGAATGGGATGCCCCAACAGAAGTGGACCTGGCAGGGTCCAGTAGTGCTATGCCCAGCAAAAGTGTCTTTATCAGGCCTAATTTCAAATATGATAAGAGCAAATGCTTATATGGTCTTAAAGAGAGGCTGCTTTAGTCACAGAATGGGATGCCCCAACAGGAATGGACCTGGCAGGGTCCAGTAGTGCTTTGCCCAGCAAAAGTGTCTTTATCAGGCCTAATTTCAAATATGATAAGAGCAAATGGTTATATGGTCTTAAACAGAGGCTGCTTTAGTCACAGAATGGGATGCCCTGGCAGGGACAAGTAGTGCTATGCCCAGCAAAAGTGTCTTTATCAGGCTAATTTCAAATATGATAAGAGCAAATGCTTATATGGTCTTAAACAGAGGCTGCTTTAGTCACAGAATGGGATGCCCTGGCAGGGACAAGTAGTGCTATGCCCAGCAAAAGTGTCTTTATCAGGCTAATTTCAAATATGATAAGAGCAAATGCTTATACGGTCTTAAACAGAGGCTGCTGTAGTCACAGAATGGGATGCCCCAACAGAAGTGGACCTGGCAGGGTCCAGTAGTGCTATGCCCAGCAAAAGTGTCTTTATCAGGCCTAATTTCAAATATGATAAGAGCAAATGCTTATATGGTCTTAAAGAGAGGCTGCTTTAGTCACAGAATGGGATGCCCCAACAGGAATGGACCTGGCAGGGTCCAGTAGTGCTTTGCCCAGCAAAAGTGTCTTTATCAGGCCTAATTTCAAATATGATAAGAGCAAATGGTTATATGGTCTTAAACAGAGGCTGCTTTAGTCACAGAATGGGATGCCCCAACAGAAGTGGACCTGGCAGGGTCCAGTAGTGCTATGCCCAGCAAAAGTGTCTTTATCAGGCCTAATTTCAAATATGATAAGAGCAAATGGTTATATGGTCTTAAACAGAGGCTGCTTTAGTCACAGAATGGGATGCCCCAACAGGAATGGACCTGGCAGGGTCCAGTAGTGCTTTGCCCAGCAAAAGTGTCTTTATCAGGCCTAATTTCAAATATGATAAGTGAAAATGCTTATACGGTCTTAAACAGAGGCTGCTGTAGTCACAGAATGGGATGCCCCAACAGAAGTGGACCTGGCAGGGTCCAGTAGTGCTATGCCCAGCAAAAGTGTCTTTATCAGGCCTAATTTCAAATATGATAAGAGCAAATGGTTATATGGTCTTAAACAGAGGCTGCTTTAGTCACAGAATGGGATGCCCCAACAGGAATGGACCTGGCAGGGTCCAGTAGTGCTTTGCCCAGCAAAAGTGTCTTTATCAGGCCTAATTTCAAATATGATAAGTGAAAATGGTTATACGGTCTTAAACAGAGGCTGCTGTAGTCACAGAATGGGATGCCCCAACAGAAGTGGACCTGGCAGGGTCCAGTAGTGCTATGCCCAGCAAAAGTGTCTTTATCAGGCCTAATTTCAAATATGATAAGAGCAAATGCTTATATGGTCTTAAACAGAGGCTGCTTTAGTCACAGAATGGGATGCCCCAACAGGAATGGACCTGGCAGGGTCCAGTAGTGCTTTGCCCAGCAAAAGTGTCTTTATCAGGCCTAATTTCAAATATGATAAGTGAAAATGGTTATACGGTCTTAAACAGAGGCTGCTGTAGTCACAGAATGGGATGCCCCAACAGAAGTGGACCTGGCAGGGTCCAGTAGTGCTATGCCCAGCAAAAGTGTCTTTATCAGGCCTAATTTCAAATATGATAAGAGCAAATGGTTATATGGTCTTAAACAGAGGCTGCTTTAGTCACAGAATGGGATGCCCCAACAGAAGTGGACCTGGCAGGGTCCAGTAGTGCTATGCCCAGCAAAAGTGTCTTTATCAGGCTAATTTCAAATATGATAAGAGCAAATGCTTATATGGTCTTAAACAGAGGCTGCTTTAGTCACAGAATGGGATGCCCCCCAAAAAAGATGCAGTAGTACTATGCCCAGCAAAAGTGTCTTTATCAGGCTAATTTCAAATATGATAAGAGCAAATGCTTATATGGTCTTAAACAGAGGCTGCTTTAGTCACAGAATGGGATGCCCCCCAAAAAAGATGCAGTAGTACTATGCCCAGCAAAAGTGTCTTTATCAGGCTAATTTCAAATATGATAAGAGCAAATGCTTATATGGTCTTAAACAGAGGCTGCTTTAGTCACAGAATGGGATGCCCCCCAAAAAAGATGCAGTAGTACTATGCCCAGCAAAAGTGTCTTTATCAGGCTAATTTCAAATATGATAAGAGCAAATGCTTATATGGTCTTAAACAGAGGCTGCTTTAGTCACAGAATGGGATGCCCCCCAAAAAAGATGCAGTAGTACTATGCCCAGCAAAAGTGTCTTTATCAGGCTAATTTCAAATATGATAAGAGCAAATGCTTATATGGTCTTAAACAGAGGCTGCTTTAGTCACAGAATGGGATGCCCCCCAAAAAAGATGCAGTAGTACTATGCCCAGCAAAAGTGTCTTTATCAGGCTAATTTCAAATATGATAAGAGCAAATGCTTATATGGTCTTAAACAGAGGCTGCTTTAGTCACAGAATGGGATGCCCCCCAAAAAAGATGCAGTAGTACTATGCCCAGCAAAAGTGTCTTTATCAGGCTAATTTCAAATATGATAAGAGCAAATGCTTATATGGTCTTAAACAGAGGCTGCTTTAGTCACAGAATGGGATGCCCCCCAAAAAAGATGCAGTAGTACTATGCCCAGCAAAAGTGTCTTTATCAGGCTAATTTCAAATATGATAAGAGCAAATGCTTATATGGTCTTAAACAGAGGCTGCTTTAGTCACAGAATGGGATGCCCCCCAAAAAAGATGCAGTAGTACTATGCCCAGCAAAAGTGTCTTTATCAGGCTAATTTCAAATATGATAAGAGCAAATGCTTATATGGTCTTAAAAAGAGGCTGCTTTAGTCACAGAATGGGATGCCCCCCAAAAAAGATGCAGTAGTACTATGCCCAGCAAAAGTGTCTTTATCAGGCTAATTTCAAATATGATAAGAGCAAATGCTTATATGGTCTTAAACAGTTGCTGCTTTAGTCACAGAATGGGATGCCCCCCCAAAAAGATGCAGTAGTACTATGCCCAGCAAAAGTTTCTTTATCAGGCTAATTTCAAATATGATAAGAGCAAATGCTTATATGGTCTTAAACAGAGGCTGCTTTAGTCACAGAATGGGATGCCCCCCAAAAAAGATGCAGTAGTACTATGCCCAGCAAAAGTGTCTTTATCAGGCTAATTTCAAATATGATAAGAGCAAATGCTTATATGGTCTTAAACAGAGGCTGCTTTAGTCACAGAATGGGATGCCCCCCAAAAAAGATGCAGTAGTACTATGCCCAGCAAAAGTGTCTTTATCAGGCTAATTTCAAATATGATAAGAGCAAATGCTTATATGGTCTTAAACAGAGGCTGCTTTAGTCACAGAATGGGATGCCCCCCAAAAAAGATGCAGTAGTACTATGCCCAGCAAAAGTGTCTTTATCAGGCTAATTTCAAATATGATAAGAGCAAATGCTTATATGGTCTTAAACAGAGGCTGCTTTAGTCACAGAATGGGATGCCTCACAGCAGACTTAAGATCAGTTCAGTATATATGCACAGTTAGTTAGTATAAGCAGCCTGAAAACGCTAACAAAGCCTGGCTGTCAGGCTGGATGAAAAAAAAAAAAAAAAACTGACAGCCTCCGATTTTCCATTCCTTTCCCTGTTTTCCGCTGACTTTCTGTCTGTCTCCTGTCTGTCTCCTGCCTGTCTCCAGCCTGTCCCTGTCTGTCCCTGCCTGTCTAACTGTCTGTCTCTCCCTCAGCTACACAGCGTTCTGTCTCTCACGAATGCAATAGAGAAATGAGGCTGGAAAGCAAGATGGCCGGCCTTAAATACAGCTGTGACGTCACCGGGCTTGCTGGCTGCTGATAGGCTGCATGTGACTGTCCCAGCATACACTGCCCCAGCTTACATGTCTGGACATGTCCCGTCCGCCATCTTAGAATGCCTGTAATGTAAATGAATGGATGTTAAAGGAAAACTTCGAGCGATCGAAGCGCGGGGAAATTCGGATTCGATCCGAATCGAATTTTTCCTGAATTTCGGATCGAATCCGGGTTCGTCCGGATCGATTCGCTCATCCCTAGTTATCTCATGCCTTTTTAACCACAGTTGTATGTGGAATGTTTTTGGTTAAGCAAACTAACTATAATTAGACAAAGTAAAACAAAATTTAAATTTACTATACTTGTGGCGTTTTTACTGGAAACACAGTTTAAATCAGCTTGGGCTAAACCAGATCCTTTTTGGTTTAAGAGGTGTAACAATGCAAATATCAAGCTAAATAAACAACATGAAATACATTAGGCAACAATTAAGGGAATTTTTTTTATTTAAGGTAATGCCACATTACGGCAAACCAACATATTGAACCAAAAGGCTAATACACACACACAGAATGTTGCAAAACGAAACTAAATTAACTAAAATGCTGCAATATCAAGTTTGCTCGAACTGATTGTCCAGACTCACTGGGTGGGCCCACATAATTTTCAACATCATCCTCTAGGGCTGTAGAGGGCAGACTATCCACATAACGTGGTACACGTTCGAGTATAGCAAAATTGTGCAAAACAGCACATGCCATGATGATGTCGATCACTTTTTTGGGATCATATTGCAGGGCGCCCCCAGTATGGTCCAAACAACGAAAACGGGTCTTCAACAGCCCAAAGGCCCTCTCCACAACAGCCCTGGTCTTGCGGTGCGCACGGTTGTACGCTTCCTGAGAGGCATCCTGGGGCCGCAGCACAGGCGTCATGAGCCAGGGGAGAAGTGGGTACCCGGAATCACCTTAACAAGACAATGAAATTTCATCAACATTAAAAAGGCAAGAGAACAAACACAAAGAATTTGACAGAGATACAAATGATGTAAGGTAAAGGGCGTAAAAATACACCCAGGGCACATTTGCAAAATAACTATTGCCACTAATGGAGTACATAAATAAAAATGCCGCTTAAATATACAAAATAATTATAAAACATCTGCACGGGCAAGGGCAGGTAGAATTTACCGATATTTTGGGTTTTCGGACATGTTACAATTAGGATGCTGCTGAGGCCCACTCAACATTTATGTAAAGAATACAATGTATGCAGTTTAAGTCCACTTTGACATTTAAAGACCAATACTACAAAAGGAACCTAAACTAACAGATACTTGGGGATAAACTCACAACCAATATATTTTGGGACATGGAACTAGGGCCACTCAACATTTATGTAAAGAATACAATGTATGCAGTTTAAGTCCACTTTGACATTTAAAGACCTATACTACAAAAGGAACCTAAACTAACAGATACTTGGGGATCAACTCACAACCAATATATTTTGGGACATGGAACTAGGGGCACTCAACATTTATGTAAAGAATACAATGTATGCAGTTTAAGTCCACTTTGACATTTAAAGACCTATACTACAAAAGGAACCTAAACTAACAGATACTTGGGGATCAACTCACAACCAATATATTTTGGGACATGGAACTAGGGCCACTCAACATTTATGTAAAGAATACAATGTATGCAGTTTAAGTCCACTTTGACATTTAAAGACCTATACTACAAAAGGAACCTAAACTAACAGATACTTGGGGATCAACTCACAACCAATATATTTTGGGACATGGAACTAGGGCCACTCAACATTTATGTAAAGAATACAATGTATGCAGTTTAAGTCCACTTTGACATTTAAAGACCAATACTACAAAAGGAACCTAAACTAACAGATACTTGGGGATCAACTCACAACCAATATATTTTGGGACATGGAACTAGGGCCACTCAACATTTATGTAAAGAATACAATGTATGCAGTTTAAGTCCACTTTGACATTTAAAGACCAATACTACAAAAGGAACCTAAACTAACAGATACTTGGGGATCAACTCACAACCAATATATTTTGGGACATGGAACTAGGGCCACTCAACATTTATGTAAAGAATACAATGTATGCAGTTTAAGTCCACTTTGACATTTAAAGACCTATACTACAAAAGGAACCTAAACTAACAGATACTTGGGGATCAACTCACAACCAATATATTTTGGGACATGGAACTAGGGCCACTCAACATTTATGTAAAGAATACAATGTATGCAGTTTAAGTCCACTTTGACATTTAAAGACCTATACTACAAAAGGAACCTAAACTAACAGACACTTGGGGATCAACTCACAACCAATATATTTTGGGACATGGAACTTACAGACATCCTAACTAAAGGGAAAACATTCTGAAGGACAAAGTGAGGCAAGCATTTTGGTTGGGAGTTCAGAAAAGAAGACCCAACTAAAATGCAGTTTCAGGCTTATGTAAAGAATACCCAAACAGAAATATCCACAAATAACAGATTAGTCTGAAATGTAATACAAAATAAATAGGACACACTTACCAAGCAGCCATGCACCCGAAAATTCACCTGACTCAAATCTCCGAAACAACCCAGATCGTCTGAGTATATAGGAGTCGTGAAACGATCCGGGGTAGCCGGCAAGGACACTCAGAAAACGCATGTCCGGGCCAACCACGGCCTGGACATTAAGGGAGTGTCCCATTTTTCGATTCCTTAAGGGAAAAGCATAAAAAAGGGTAATTAATAATTGAAAAAAGGATCAAAAATTTAAAACATGTCTGCACTCTAGTGGAAACTACTAATGAAAAGCCTAAATAAGGCATGGCCACAAATGAGGCCAAAAAAAATATGCTGCCGCAAAGGAAAAAAGGTTACATTACACGTTGGGCAACATAATAAGCTAAAACAAAATATCAATACCTATATATATACTCGTCGGCTGCCCTAGGTACAAGTGCCACATGTGTGCAGTCAACAGCACCAATAACGTTGGGCATGTCGGCCACATTATAAAAACCAAGCTTAATGGCGTTTCTGGCTGCCATATCATCCGGAAAATAAATATATTTTGGAGTTATGGCAGCCATGCCTTCCAAAAATTTAGATAGTGCGCGGCTCAGCGTAGGCTGGGACATTCCCACGGAGAGGGCACCCAGCCTCTGGAACGAGCCGTTCGCCAAAAATTGCAGGCAGCCAAGCATCTTGGTCATACCTGAAATTGCATGCCCCTTCCTTGTGGTGCGGGCTAACCATGGCCGCAGCTCACTATATAATTTATGCAGGGAAGCGCGATTAAGCCTGGTCAGCTCGAACAGCTCAACATCATTCATGCTATCGATGTTCATGCGACGACGCAGGGGCAATCTGCTCTCAGACATCTGGATCAACTCAATGCCAAAAAGCATAAGCCCTTGATGTGCCACAAACTCGCTCCTCTCCATCCTACTCCCGAGGCCAAATAGCTGCCGGCAAACATTTCGTAAAGCAGCTCTTTAATGGGCTTCAAAACAATTAGCAATCACCTCTCTGAATTGGTCGCAAGCCCATGTGAAGGACGTAAAAAATAGGATCTGACGCAAATAATACGATTTGGACGGGAAAAAGACACGAACTAACGCAAAATATACGATTCCCGTACGAAATGCGTATGTTCATATACGTCTATGCGCGAACGATCGTGCGAATACGAAATGGGCAAAAAAACAAGAAAAAATGACAAACACCCACCCAAACTTACGATTCTCGATACGAAATCAATTAACTTTTGCTCTTTGAATCGAGGGGTATGTGTATAGACTAGGGGGTATTCACTGGGGCGGGGGTGTCCCTTTATACCAAACCTATCTGTATTCCCTGGCATGGGGTGTTTGTGTCCTTCATAGCACACCTAGCTGTAAAGCCTAGGGAGACTGCATACCCCCAAAAACCAAACATATCTGTATTCTTTGGGGTGTTTGTGTTCTTTATAACACACCTAGCTGGGTAAGGCTTGGGTAATTGTGCATACCCCCAAATACCAAACCCATCTGTAAAGACTGGGATGAGAGTGTCCTCTTATACCAAACCTATCTGTATTCACTGGAGTGTTTGTGTCCTTTATAGCACACCTAGCTGTAAAGCCTGTGGTGATTGTGTGTACCCCCAAATACCAAACTTAGATGTAAAGCCTGGAGTGAGAGTATTCCTTTCTTCCAAACCTATCTGTAATTACTGAGGTGAGAGTGTCCCCATATACCAACCCTATCTGTAAAGACTGAGGTGAGTGTATACCCCCATACACCAAACCTAGCTTTAATTAATGGGGTGATTGTGTCCCCTTATACCAAAACCTATCTGTAAAAACTGTGACGAGAGTGTCCCCTTATACCAAACCTATCTGTATTCACAGGGGTGTTTGTTTCCTTTATAGCACACCTAACTGTAAAGCCTGGGGTGTTTGTGTGTACCCCCAGATACCAAACCTATCTGTATTCACTGGGGTGGGGTGTTTGTGCCCTTCACAGCACACCTAGCTGTAAAGCCTGAGGAGACTGCGTACACCCAAATACCAAACCTATCTGTATTCATCGGGATGTTTGTGTCCCCTTATACCAAACCTATCTGTATTCACTGGGGTGGGATGTGTGTGTCCTTCATAGCACACCTAGCATTAAAGCCTGGGGAGAATGCGTACTATCAATTACCAAACATATCTGTATTCTTTGGAGTGTTTGTGTCCTTTATAGCACACCTAGCTGTAAAGCCTGGGGTGACTGTGTTCCCCCAAATTCCAAACCTAGCTGTAAAGCCTGGGGTGAGTGTGTCCCCTTATACCACACTTATCTGTATTCACTTGGGTGACAGTTCCACCTTATACCAAACCTATGTGTAAAGCCTGGGGTGAGAGTGTCACCTTAAACAAAACCTATCTGTATTCACTGGAGTGTTTGTGTCCTTTATAGCACACCTAGCTGTAAAGCCTGTGGTGATTGTGTGTACCCCCAAATACCAAACCCATCTGTATTCACTGGGGTGATTGTGTCCTTTATGGCAACCCTAGCTGTAAATCCTGGGGTGAGTGTTTACCCTCAAATACCATACCTAGCTGAAAAGCCCTGGATGAGAGTGTTCCTTTATACCAAGCCTATCTGTATTCACTGGAGTGTTTGTGTCCTTATAGTACACCTAGCTTTAAAGCTTGCGGTGGTTGTGTGTACCCCCAAATACCAAACTTAGATGTAAAGCCTGGGGTGAGAGTGTTCCTTTCTTCCAAACCTATCTGTAATTACTGAGGTGAGAGTGTCCCCATATACCAACCCTATCTGTAAAGACTGAGGTGAGTGTATACCCCCATACACCAAACCTAGCTTTAATTAATGGGGTGATTGTGTCCCCTTATACCAAAACCTATCTGTAAAAACTGGGATGAGAGTGTCCTTTATAGCACACCTAACTGTAAAGCCTGGGGTGTTTGTGTGTATCCACAGATACCAAACCTATCTGTATTCACTGGGGTGGGGTGTTTGTGTCCTTCATAGCAGTACCTAGCTGTAAAACCTGGGGAGAATATGTACTATCAATTACCAAACATATCTGTATTCTTTGGAGTGTTTGTGTCCTTTATAGCACACCTAGCTGTAAAGCCTTGGGTGACTGTGAACCCCCAAATTGCAAACCGAGCTGTAAAGCCTGGGGTGAGTGTGTCCCCTTATACCACACTTATCTGTATTCACTTGGGTGACAGTTCCACCTTATACCAAACCTATGTGTAAAGCCTGGGGTGAGAGTGTCACCTTAAACAAAATCTGTATTCACTGGAGTGTTTGTGTCTTTAATGGCACACCTAGCTGTAAATCATGGGGTAATTGTGTGTACCCCCAAATGTCAAACCTAGCTGTAAGTCTGGGGTAAGAACCTGTCTGTAAAAACCTGGGTGATTGTGTGCCCCTATATACCAAACCTGGCTTTAATTAATGGGGTGATTCTGTACCCCCATATACCAAACCTAGCTGTAAAAACTGGGGTAAGTGTCCCCCCTTATACCAAACCTAGAAGTAAAGACTGGGGTGAGAGTGTCCCCTTATACCAATCCTATCTGTATTCACTGGGGTGAGAGTGTTCCCTTATACCAAATCTAGCTGTAAAGATGGGGGTGAGTGCATGTACCCCCCATATACCAAACCTAGCTGTAATGAATGATCTGTATTCACTGGGGTGAGAGTGTTCCCTTATACCAAACCTATCTGTAAAGATTGGGGTGAGAGTGCCCCCTTATACCAAATCTGTAATAATGGGGTGACTATGTACCCTTATAGGGTGACTATGTACCCTTAAGCTTTAAAGACTGGGGTGATTGTGTATCCTCATAACACAACTAGCTGTAAGTAATGGGTGGGTATGTACTGTGATCCCACCTCTTCCTCTAAGCCCTGGGGTGTATCCCCTTATCAATCAAGAAGCTGTAAGCATTGGGTTTTGTTTGTGCAACCTTTATTTATCTTTTCATTTAAGCACTGGGTTTTGTGTTTACTGTACTGTTAACATCCTCTGGAGTGTACCCCCATATACCATAATTTGGTCTACGCACTGGGGTGAGTGTACCCTGTTAAACTACAACTTGCTCTAAGCACTCGGGTGTGTGTCAGTACTCCACTTTAATGATACTTGCTTAAAAGAAAACTACCTTTTTGTCAGTTTTTTATGTTCTGCCAAATTGTGTTGTTAGAATTGTGCCCCCAGACATGTTATTTACTTATCAGCATGCTGTTTCCAAGTTTCCTATATGGCTGTGTGTCTCTGATCCTCATATGGGAGTGTTTTTTCTGGCCCTGAGTAAAATGTACTGACTAAATATCCCAGAATGATTTCAATGTAACAGGTGAGCACTTTAAGTTAAGCAGCAGTAATGACCCTTTCAGGCTGAGAATGCTGCCAGTAAACCTTTAGCTACTGGAATACATGATTGTGATCCTCCCTATCCCTATGAATTAAAGCAGAATGGGTTATAACTATAGCCTGTGTATTAGCCAATCAGGCAATTAGTAAGCTAGAGTGAGGAAGTCTCTGTATCTGTACATGTAATGCACCAGTTGATGCTGAGGTAAACGCATTCTTTCTAGGGAAAAGAGTTTTCTTTTATAACAAAGGGTTGCAGACAAATAGAAAATAAAATAAATAACAGATAAGCTTAACACATTGAAGAAATAATTTTGTCACACAATAATGTGGTCGAAAGTGGAATTACCCTTTAAAGCACACAGGGTTTAACTCCTCTTTAATAATACTTGTTCAAAGCACTGGAGTTCAATTCTGCTGCTAACAAATTATTGGGTGTCCACTGGGTCAGGCCACATCGGGCTCTTTTTGGTTTAATAACAAATAGTCCACTGGTTCAGGCACCTAGCTAGGGAGAGCAGACATTAGGGCTGATTCAAAGCCTTTCACATGCACTTTCGCATGTGTTTGTTTAAGTTTTGTGAGTATTTCCATGCCTTTTTGAGATTTTCGTATTTTTCATGCGTATATGCGTTTACGTTAACGCGAATATGCACTTTCGATGGCCGTATATTTTTCCCAAAAATTTAGTTATGTCGGGAAAGTTACGTTATATGGGCTTGCGCATGATTCAGAGCCTTGATTGTTGATTAGAACATGGCCAATAATCGACTGTACGCCCGTAGCGCTGGTGCCTCCGGCTGTGGACGAATATCTTTATCGGTATGCGGTTTATGTGAAAATCCTGGCTTTTATTAACTCATTGTAGAACTGTATTTTTTAATATAGATCTAAATCAAACATTGTAATGTAGAACTTCATCATGCTATTATAGGAACTGGAAGATGGGACACTCGATTAATGTTCAAGCAATCTTTGGTCCTGACCTTCGGTTCCTGAGTGTCATGGCAGGTTTTCCCGGATCCTCCCAGGATGCCTACATCCTGAGGAATTCCAGCCTCTACGGGCGGTTTGAATCTCGCAACTTGTCTGGTGGTTGGCTACTGGGTAAATGTTACAAAATAGCTTAATTAGGGTTTCAATGTATGACTAGGAATGTTTTTTTATAGCCCTGTCTCAACATATGATGATCTTTCCCTCTGATTAAATGATATACAATGTAACTATAAAGTTGATACTAATTTTGTGTTTTATTATTTTAAGGGGATTCGGGTTATCCACTGCTGCCGTAGCTGATGACACCCATCCTGCGGCCTCAGACGCAGCCACAGGAGGGCTATAATCGTCGCAAGACCCGGGCTGTGGTTGAGAGGGCATTTGGGCTTCTCAAGAGTCGATTCCGATGCCTGGACCATACAGGGAGGGCCCTGCAATATGACCCAAGCAAGGTCATTAAGATAATAATGGCGTGCTGTGTCTTGCATAATTTTGCCATTATGCAGAAGGTGCCCCAATATATCGATGTGTCCCCCTCTTCAGCACTTATGGACATTCCAGAAGAATTATATGATGGCACCCAGAGTGCAGTCACCTAATTTCTAATTATTTTAGTTAACCTTTATTTTTTGTTTCATTATTTATATAATTTTATTGTGAATCAACAATTTACTATTATTTATACATTGCTTTGCTTATGCCAAAAAAAAAATACAAAAAACATTTTGAAATGATTTGAGATTAAGGAATTTTTATTTACAAATATTTACTTGAACAACACAAATCTTTTTCCCACCAGATACAAAATCACAAAAAAACACAGAACAGAAAGCTTATGTTAAAAAATTATAAATTAGGTAGTGAAATTAGGTGGGAAAGGGAACTCGCAGCCTATGAGGACATCCACTAGGCAAAGGAAGGATCCATTGGGCCAGACTCCAGCACCATCAACATTTGGCACATCCAGAATGGCCAAGGAAACTTCCTCCAGGCAGAATGCTCCCCATCCACACCATCCAGAACCATAGGGAGCACTAGTATTAAGGGCAAGGGGAAGACTAGAGAAAGATACCATAGCCCCCCAACAACACCCTCTCCTGCTTGAGGACAATTTGAGCATTACAATGTTGAGAGCCCTGAGTAAGCGGGCAGCTCAACAGCTGCAACTTATTTTGCCAGCCAACCTATGACACCCAGCCCCCAAGCAAATGCAGCCCAATCCTTTCATAGCAAAAGGTCTAGCTATTCGTCGGCTGAAAGTCAGGCAAGAATGTTGGCTACTATGCCAACGACCCAGGATGAGCCAGCCAGAACATCATTAGGAATAAACCTGTGGCATGGGAGCTTGAGCGGGTGCTTTACTGAGCCCCAAACTATGGCTTTGCCAAGTGAGGTTTCTGACCCCTATCACAAGCTATGTGGTGGCAATTGTAAAGCCACCAACAAAGTCAAAAATACACAAAGATGGGTGGAGATCACCAGACAGGTGAATTGTGTTGGGACTGAGAGAAAGATGTGGAGCAAATACAATGCCAATCCGTGAAATGGTGGCTGGCCATAGTATGGCTGTTGTTGAGCCTGTTGTATGGCCACCATCTGGGAAAGGCTGGAATTCATCATCTGCTACTGCTCCAGCATAGCCTCCCGCTGCCTGTTGCTAGTCCTCATTTCATCCAGCATGGAGTTTAAGTTGTTATTTATATTATTTAATTGTCCAGCCAGCTCTTCATTCAATCTTTGGGTAGTTTCCCTGAAGTAGCAGCTGTCATTCCTCCATGCTGACTCCATCAGCTGCACACACCTCACCTGGGTTACATGGTGATTTGGCTGAGGGCATCCTCCTCTTCCCCGGGTTTGGTCGCGTGCAGCTTATGGAGGTCCAGGACTAGCAACAGGAGCAGATGCTGTTGTGTTATTTGTGTGTCGTGCTGCTGGCCATGCTGATGTTGTTGGTCTGCCAGCAGAGGGCGTGATTGACTCTGCTGCAGAGGATTTGTGGTCGGTTGCTGCTGGCGCAGTGGCAGATGATGATGCTGGCTTTGCATTTGGGGGGGCATCAAGATGGTCTCCTCCTCCTCCAGATGGTGGATAGCTTCCATTATGGGTGGTGTCTGTAGGGACAGAAAAAAAAGTTTTAGATAGTTGTTCAAATATATGTTGTGGCAAGTAGTCATCTTGCTTCACATGCATCACCAGTTAGTGCACATTACACTTACCAGATCGAGCTGTTCCTGTATAGGATATGTTGCTAATGGCTGGCAGGACGTACTGGCAGTGGCCAAAGAAGTGGAGGGTTGTCCACTGGTATGAGTAGTTTGATGTTCTGGAATGTAAAAGTAAAGTTAACACATACACCTACCTTGTGTACCCAGAGGAGTACCTAGGCTTTCTGGCACCCCCACCTGTTTTAAGGACCCCCTTTGGTGCCCCCCTGACCTGCTGCACCTGGGCCATGTGCCCCCCTGCTCCCCCCTAGCTACGCCCTGTGTGTGCCTAAGCTTTTAATCTACATTTTTATAACCCAAAGCAACAGAAACATTCCTTCCATACTAACCTGCTGCCATGACATTAGTGTCAATGCCCATGGCCCCGGCCAATCCCTCAAGTGTCGCCGGGTATATGAGGCCCAGAACCAGCTCCTCTGCTGCGTTGTACTGCAGTTTTGAGGGGTATCCTCCTCCTGTTTGCTTCTTTGTTTAAAACAAAGAAAAAACATTACTTATAAGGTCATGCACATCCACAAGCTGCCAAACCCAAACACCCATTTGTACCCATGCTGCCTGCGCTTATTTCGTTTCTGCCGAACGGCATACTTGAGGTCAGAGAATTTGCGTTGTATTTGCTCCACATCTTTCCTCTCCATCCCAGCACAATTCACCTGTCTGGTAATCTCCTCCCATATTTGTGTCTTTCGGATTTTGCTGGTGGCTTTACAATTGCGCCCATATAGCTCGTCATAGTGGTCAGAAACCCTACTTGCCAAAGCCATAGTTTGTGGCTCTGTAAAGCGCCCGCTCAAGGTCCTACGCCTCAGGTTTCTGCCTGATGATGTTCTGGCGGGCTCATCCTGGGTCGGTGGCATAGTAGGTGACATTCTTGCCTGACTTTCAGCTGACAAATAGCAAGACCTTTCGCTATGCAAGGATTGTGCTGGACTTGCTTGGGGGCTGGGTGTCATAGACTGGCTGGCAAAAGAAGTGGCAGCCGTTGAGCTGGCCGCTGACTCAGGGCTCTCAACATTGTAATGCTCACATTGACCTTGAGCAGGAGAGGGTGTTGATGGTGGGCTATGGATTCTTGCCCTAGTCTTCCCCTTGCCCTTAATACTAGTGCTCCCTATGGTTCTGGATGTTGATGGACGGGGAGCATTCTGCCTGGAGGATGTTTCCTTGGCCTTCCGGGCTGTTCCAGATTTGGATGGTGCTGCAGTCTGGGCCAATGTATCCTTCCTATGCCGAGTGGATGTCTTCGAAGGCTGCAAGTGTCCACTGGTTTTGGTCGACCAAGTTGCAGGCCTGCCACTATATTGGCTGGAAGTGGTTGCTTCCTGGTTTAGGCCATGCCAATCATGGCGTTCATGGGGCTTGGGGGTCTGGCGACTAACTCTCTTAGCAGGCATCTCGATATCTGTACAGACACACAGCTGTGTGTACAGGTACCCTTTAAGTAGTTTTGACTGTGTATGACATTGACGTCGTGTGTACGGCCGTGCGCATCCCGGAAACCGCTGGGGCGCAACACATCTGTTATAAAATCGGATAAAGATGGCCCCCACGCTCTTTACACGCGGACAACAGGAGACAATTATGCTAGTAAGTGTTTGTGCAGGTGTTTATTTGCACGCAAAATGCATGCATATGCAATGCATTCATATGCGAAAAAAGCGGGGACCAAATTTGCTTATAAACGCCACGGCAAGCGGAAGTTAGTGCGCACATGTGCGCAACCCTAAAATGGCGTGTTGAAGGATAGCTAAAGCCTTGAAATGTTAGGGGGAATTATAATTATGAAACTGCTATCATTAACATTGTGATTTGTATGATGTTTTAATTAATGACATCTGTTTTTCTTTCACCTTTTAGATGGTGCTCTCCAATGGCTATGACTATCTGCCGAGCGACTATGAGAAGAAGACCTTGGCACTGGAAATAGTGTCCAAAATACAGGAGGATACTGACACCACCTTCACTTATACCCAGATAACTCAGCACTGGTCGGACCTTAAACGCAGGAAGTGGCCCCGGGTGAGGAGATTCTTCCTCAAGCATTTCCCAAGTAAGTACATTACTATTACATGTTACCCTACCCTGCCCTTAGGCAGGCCTGTGTTTATGAATGCTATTCTCTTCTAGTGAGGGAATGGGACTATAGATTTTGACCCACCCGGAGGCGAGCAGTCCGGCCAGTGCTGGAGAGATCAGGGTGTAGTGAAGGTGGTGGCAGTCCAGTGCCAAGGTCTTCCCCCTCCTCTGCAAGTCCCGGTGAGCAGCCGCTGGACCTGTCAGCAGAGAAGGGGCATCAGCTGCTCAGAAGCCAACCGGGACAGATGCCGGACCAGCACCACTCCAGTATGATTATCACACAGAAGCACACACAGGTACATGCACTGAAAACACACACTCATTTCTTGCTTATATACTTTTAGATGCTGATGTTGCGAGTGAAGAGCCTGAATTGGAGAGGCCACAAGGCCAAGCACCTGAGGTGCAAGGAGAAGGTGGGTGATGTCACACACACATTCTAATTAGAATGTCTTCTTTAACAAATATAACATTATAAATAACAATATTTTTGCTTGCTCAACAGAGTCAGACCAGGAGGAGTAGCAGGCCCCAGAGAGGAGGGTGGTCTCCTAGGATCGTCCATCAGCCTAGTAAGTTTGTAGACAACTTAGTTGATTTACATTAACATGCCTTCATCAACAGGTATTCCCAATCCCAAGCCTATAAACTTAGATTAATGTATGGCTCAATCCCTAGCCTACAAACTTAGATTAATTTATGGCCCAATACCTAGCCTACAAACGTAGATTAATTTATGGCCCAATACCTAGCCTATAAACAAAAAATATTTTATGACCCAATCCCTAGGCTAGAAAATTTCATTCAACAGGTATTCAAAATGCATATACTAGAAATTAATTTTTGATTTGTTTTCACAGACAGAACACAGCAGAGAATCCAATTTCTGACCGCAACTGTACATAGGCTGGTGGGTGACATAGAGGAGCTGGCAGCTTCACTGGGGACCACCGAGCAATAGTATTCTGGGAGCCTGACCCTTTTTTGTAAATATTATTATTTTTTCTAAAAATGTTATAATATTAAAATAAAAAAAATTATAAAAATAACAATTTTTTAAATAAAAAAAAATGTAATACATTTTAAGCATATTTTCAGATATATTTCATTTATTTCATGTATTTCACTTATGCACAGAAATCATACAACATCTAGAAGGAAATTAAAAATATTTATAGAAGGCAGAAAAGTAAGGTAAGCATGAAAATATGGGGATAGAAAACACGAAACAGTGCCAGGGGAGTTAAGGTAAACATTAAAATAGAGTGGGACATAAAAAAAACAACAACCACAAGTGACTTAAGGTAAGCATTAAAATAGAGTGGGACATAAAAAAGCAACCGCAAGTGACTTAAGGTAAGCATTAAAATAGAGTGGGACATAAAAAAACAACCGCAAGTGACTTAAGGTAAGCATGGGAGCAGAAGTGAGTGAGAGAATAGTTGACACGGGGGACAAGAATTAATTAGCTGCGCACATGCGTGAAAACATAGCAGCTTGTACAACAAATTTCCACTAGGCCGTATATTTTAAGAAAGATGCATGCTGAATATTGCGGGACACTGAAAATCTACGTTGAAAGCTACGTTGAAAACCCCCGGAAAAACGGTAGTATACGAGGATTACTAAGCAACGTAAACCTCGTCCTCTCGAGAATGCAACGAGAGGTGGAAAATGTCGTTCTCGATGGCGTACGCAGCTACGAACAGTAAGCGGAAGGCTCCCGATGGCGGCTCTGCACGTAGACAAAAAAAGTGAAAATTACACATTACGAGACAAAAACAAGATGCTTTGGAGGAGGCTCTGAATCAACCCTGTTGTCAGGGAAGGACAGCTAGGGATGGACATCTGCCTGTCCTCATTGCACCCTGAGGTCAGTAAACTGCTGGGGCACATCTGGACATTTACATCAGCTCACCTGTGGGCATCACCTGCTTTTTGGGGCTTAGAAAAAACTGCTCACTTGTTGGCACCTCCTGCATAATATTTTCCGGGCATTAGATAAAACTACTGAGTTGTTGGAAACCAATGCATTCTACTTTCTTGGTGTTAGAAAAAACTACTCAACAGTTGACACACCCTACATTAAACCCTCTTGGCCTTTGCTAACACTATGTAATTGTGGGCACACCTGGCATCAGACCCTGCCTTGGCCTTTGCTAAAACGATATAATTGTGGGCACACCTGGCATTAGACCCTTTCTTGGCATTGCTAAAACTATGTAATTGTGTGCACACCTGGTATTCTGACTCACTGGATGGCAGTAATGTGAACCCTGTAGACAGCTTCAACTTGTCTGTGTATGTGATGGATGTAATGTTACTCCATAAGGCTTTGGCAGATAGCTTACTCGGCTGGTCATGAAGATAAGTTTAAAAAGCTTTATTTCAGTACAGAATCTTGCAATAAACACTTCTTACAACAGGAATCTTGAATGTATGTTCAATACAGCAGAAAAAAATGAAATAAATATATTAATAAATAAATGTGATGTAAACCCATAACAGCAGCAGGTAAAAAGACTGCAGGAGGGAGCTGTCATGCCTGGAGTTCCTCCTTAGCCTTCGTCTGATTCTCTCTGCAACAATTTTCTGTAGTATGCTACTTGACCACCAGTTGGCGCTGTCCTGTAGAGCTCCTGGAGATCAGCCAGCACCTGAGCTAAGTACTGGCTGGCCTTTATAAGAACAAATGGCCTCAGTGTATCAGCATTGAACTCTGGATCTAGAACTCTGAACCCGGATTCTTGTAACCGGACCTCTGAACCCAGAACTCTGCACTTGGATTCTGAACCCTGAAACCAGGACTTCCTTTTCAGCCCTTTGTTTCCCTTCTGTCGCCCTGTTTTCCCTCTTGGACTTTGGATTTACCTTTGGACTGGATCTCTCATGCATGTATGTTACCTCACTGCATGTCAGGCTCCGTGCCTTTTTGGCATCTTCCATTGATCTCTGCACACAGCCACAGAAGTGCTTTGGGTTTTTGTTCTAAACCTGGCTATTCATCCATTGTACTGCTCAACAGCTCCACCTGGTGTTTGGCTCACTGCAACTGCACGAAGCCTAGAGCGTATGCTCTTGGGCTTGCTTTTTACTTCCGGGTTTTCCTTGGCCTGTGTACAGGAAGTGACTTCACTCTTGCCTTGAAACGTCCCTCCCGGCTTTATTGACAACACTATTTAAATGGACAGCTGGCATGTGCTCATTGCTGTGTTATCAGCTCAGTCCCTGGTAGCCGTGATTCCTGTTTCCTTAAACTCCTGACTGTTATACTGAATTGACCTGGACTGCTTCCCGATCAGCTATTCGATTAACCCTCTCACGGATCACATGGTTAGAGTTTCGAATTGCTTATTGGACTGTGCTTGTTCTCTGCCAGCCCAAGATCTTGGATTGATTAATGGACTTTGCCTGCCTGCGGCCAACCCTAGAATCTGCATTTGGTTTGCCACCAGCCTCTGAACACAGATTGCTTAATGGACTTTCTCTGTCGCCAGCCCTGGAATCTGTATTTGGTTTGTTGCCAGCCTCTGAACACAGATTGCTTAATGGACTTTCTCTGTCGCCAGCCCTGGAATCTGTATTTGGTTTGTTGCCAGCCTCTGAACACAGATTGCTTAATGGTCTTTGCCTGTCTGCCGCCAGCCTTGGAATCTGTATTTAGTTTATTGCCAGCCTCTGAACACAGATTGTTTATAGACTTTGCCTGTCTGCCGCCAACCCTGGAATTTGTATCTGTTTTCGGTCTTTATTAAACCCCTGAACTCTGTTCTGTCTCCTTTGACCTTCATTTCCATGCTTCACCCCACATCTGGAGCTCTGCCCAGCCCTCACTTCTTGCCAGAAGTCTACCTTTACCTTGGTGGTAGCCGGGAAGCCTGACACTGCACACTGTTTTATATATAGCACACTGAGAGTGAGAGTTTGTTTTTTCACAATAAACACAGTTTGCTGCATAGCCTCTCTGCCTCACAGTACTCAAATTACTGGTCACTCCTTATTAGTGGATTTCTCCTTTGAGAATCTCCGTGACAGAATGCTGATGCTGAGGATGTGCAAGGTCCTAGTGCCAGCCTTAGATTTTTCTGCATTGTCTTCTAGCTTTAGTTTGTCATAGTTTCCATAGCCTGTATTGGGGCCCAACCTTGTTCTAGTCTAGTTTGGGGCCCAGTTCTTGTCTGTCTAGTATTTGTCTCTCCTGTGTTTCCCCTTCCCCAAGTCTGCGACCACCACAGGATTACCCGGGGCCTGTGCATCTTCACTTTCAGAATGTCTGCCAAAGAAGTAGGTGGATTACAGGCTCCTCAAGTACTAGGTTCCCTACGCTCTGGGTAATCGGCAGCTTTAGCCCCAAGATGTCCATAAGGGTATTCATTGCTATGGACTCTGTCCATCCCACAGACAGATATATCTTTGTGCCTCCACCTCGCTTTAAAGAGCTCACCCTGGCCACTTACCCCCAGTTCCTCCAGGCTGTCTCAAAGTTACTGCTGGAGCCTTACATTCAGCAGTCTCCCATGACAACCTGGAGTCGTCAGGTCCTTACTTCCTTTTTGAAGATGAGCTGTGTTTCTGGGCTTGCTCACTTGAAGTGGAAAAATAGATATTATATTCAGAATTAATTTTATGAGCTGCCTGAATGCCATCTCTCACATCTCCAGTGGATGGAGAGGTTTTCACCCCTCCCTCCTCATAGGTTTTAACCATTACCAAGAATGGAATGTTGTGTCTGCTTGATGAGAAACAGATGTTCTTTATGTCCGAGCTATACCTTCCATATATGTCAGTGTATGTTTGAAATAGCCAATCCAATGCTGACATGTTCAAGCCATCCAATCCGGATGGTCATTTAAGATTCTTTGTCTGAAACTGTATTTAAGCAACTCCGTAACTGTTGTATTGGGCATTCGAGGAATATCGGACCCCGGTTAACCGAATAAATATTGCATTTCCTGAAGACATTTTGCTTCTGAATATATTTTTTCACAACACACTACTGCCAGGCCTACACAACTGCCACAGGTTTCCTGTGCCACGGCCTAGTCTTTCTTCAACAGCTGCAGCCTCAACAGCTGCTAATGCTGCTGCTACTGCTACCACCAACAGCACCTCAACTGCCAGCCTGTCACCCTCTGCTACTGCAGAGCCATTGCTTCTTCTTTAAGGGTTCCAATCTTGCTGCTACCCCCTGTTACAATTTTTTTGAGGGCCTACTCGCTATTGCCAAGCTTACATAATCACAGGTCTACCCCCTGTGATGCCCAAAATGGGTAAATATTTCAGCGCTTGTAAAAAGCCATTATTTCTTTTCACTTTCCAGGAATGTCAACCCTGTTGCTTCTACCCATTTTTATGTGCTTTAAACTATCAAAGACCGGCGTGGATTATTGAAATGCTAAATAGATTTTGGGTGAATTAGCTGATTAGCAGTGTCCAATTCAAATGCTAATTAGGGCCACCAGGCATTGCTTTTCATGTGTTTTACATGAAAGTTCGTCCCAAATTAGTTCAGACTGGCCCAAACTTTTTCGGAAAAGTTTGGCAAACCGGCTTATATAATATACTTTGTAAACTGGGCTGAGCTAAGGCTGCTTCTATCTGAGATTCTGTGTGAGACGGTTTTGCTGTGCTGTGGCCTATTTTTTATTATTAATATTATTATTATTATTGTTTATTTATATAGCGCCATCATCTTCCGTAGCGCTGTACAAAGTAGTAATTACAGACAGGGTAGAAACATACAGTACATAGACTATTTCACATGCAGTGTTACAGAGTTAACAATGGATATTCTGAATACAATATACAGTAGGAAAGAGAGCCCTGCCCTTGCAAGCTTACAGTCTAAAGGATGAGGGGTGGAGACGAGGGGGAAGGATCACAGTCATTATTGAGCTTTATGGCATATGCCCTTTAGAAAATTGGTTAAGCCAGATTATATGCTTGTCTGAATAGGTGAGTTTTAAGGGCACCTTTGAAAGTTTTGAGGTTTGTGGAGTGGCGGATTGGGTGTGGGAGGGCTTTTCAGAAGATTGGAGTTGCACGTGATAAGTCCTGGAGGCGGGCATGAGAGGAGGTGACCAGGATGGAGGACAGGAGAAGGTCGGCAGCAGAGCGGAGGCTGCATCTAGGTTGATATTGTTGGATTAGAGATGAGATTTAGGGAGGGGCCTGGTTGGAGAGAGCTTTGTAGGCTAGAGTTAGAGTTTTGAACAGGATTCGCTGTGGGACTGGCAGCCAGTGCAGGGATTGGCAGAGAGGAACAGAGCTGGATGAGCGGGAGGAGAGATGGATGAGGCGAGCAGCAGAGTTCAGGATAGATTGGAGGGGTGCCAGTCTGTTAGTTGGTAAGCCACAAAGAAGGATGTTGCAGTAATCCAGTCGGGATATGACCAGGGCGTGGCACTAGCATTTTAGTGGTGTCAGGTGAGAGGAAGGGATGGATGCGTGAGATGCTTTTAAGTTGGCGGTGACAGGAGGTGGCCAGGGAGTGAATATATGGTTTGAAAGAGAGGGCAAAGTCCAGAATGACACCCAGGCACCAAGCTTTATTGTGTAATTGTTGACAGAAATTGATGTGTTAGAGAGGGGAGGGGAGTTAGATGGTGGGAAAATGACCAGTTCTTTGGTGTCCTTGTTTAGCTTGAGGTAACGAGATGACACGAATGAAGAAATAGCTATAAAGCAGTTGGGGAGATGAGATAGAAGAGAGGAGAGATTGGGGCCTGAGAGTGTCATCCGCATAGAAATGGTATTGAAAGCCTAGTGAAGTTATAAGTTTGCCAAGGCCATAGGTGTAGACTGAGAAAAGTAGGGGGCCTAGGCAGGGCTGTATTTAGGATTTGTGCTGCCCTAGGCACTTTTTGGTCATGAGCCCCCCCCCCCCCCAGGGCTGATTCAGGATGCCTCACTGTGTGCCTCCCCTGGTAGGCCCCGCAATCACCTACGTTTTCTGTGGTCCAGCTGGTCGTGGCGGCATCCTGAGCATCCCAGCCATTCAGAATCCAGGGAGACTGGGAATGAGGTCCCTCCTATTTCCTTTTCCCGGGTGTGTATGGAACAACACACACTCATCTGTCAGCTGCCACACCCCGGCCTGCACAAACTCATTAAAGTGGACCAAAGCCAAGCCGAATGGCCCGGGAATCGATTGACCAGGTCGCCCCATTCACTTACCTTGTTTCCCAGTCCAACGGCGCATGTGTGAGCCGCGTCAGCATCCCTGCTATCCCTCTAGCAGGGCGTGTGCCCGATTCAGGCATTTGTGCATGGCCATCGCGGGAGCGCTCCCTTTTAGAGGGAAGTGGAGGATCCGGCCGTCAGCACACTCTGAGCCGCTGCTCTTAGATGCGCTGTGGGATCGGGAAGAGGTGATTTTGTTTCGGCGATCTGGGGGGTTTCACACAGCGGGCCACCACCCGATCAGGGTGACCCGGGGGAAAGGACCAAAACCCTGTATAGTCAAAATCCTAATTTTAATTAATTTTTTCATGCATAGATGGCCATTGTATGCTTGCGCACACACATGCCTGGAGCAGTGGGCTGCCCTAATTATGACGCCCGGGGAGCAGTTTCGGGGTTAGGTGCCTTGCTCAAGAGCACTTCAGTCATGTCCCAGGACTGGGATTCGAACCTTACAAGTACACTCCCCTTACCTCTAGGCCACAATTTTGAAATTAATCCTGGGTTTTGGCTCACTTTAAAGAGAAACAACACACTCGATTTTCACTTTTCGGGGGGGTTGTTCCTCTCAGTGAGGGCATCCCAAATTGGGATGCCCCACTGTGTGTACCCCCCAGGTCGCCCTATTTACTCATCTTCCTGCTTCCTGTGGGGTCAGAACGAGCGCACTGACTGATAGGCTGAGCAGCCTGCTCAATCAGCGCACTCTTTCATTTGGCTCCCTTTGGCGCTTCTGATGGCTAAGCAGCCAAGTGGTGCCAAAAGGAACAGAGTGCACATCCAGCTGCATTCCCTGTTCACCTACTAGCTGTTGCATGTGCGGTGGGCTTGTGGGTGGTGCTCCCGTTCAGAAAGGCCAAGCGCGGGTGCTTGCAGAGGTGAGCCGGGATGTGGCCGCTTTTCCAAAATGAGGTTGAGTCCTCTGGGACAAGGTGAGTAAAATGGGGCTTCTGGGGGGGTTTACACTGCGGGGCATCCCAGTTCAGGATATCCCACTGTGTATAACCCCCAAGAAAGTGCAGTAAACACTTACCTTACCTGGATTCAACGGTGCATGTACGGGCTCTGGTCCAATAAAAGCCGCTCACCCTCACTGCATAATTCAACAGGTTGGGATCCCTATTGGTTCTAATGAGAGCCACCTGCCGAATTACATAGTGACAGTGACTAGCTCTCCTTGGACCAGAGCCTGCGCATGCACTATTGGATAGGGAAGAGATGAGTGTCTATGGGTATTGTGGGTGCTGGCCTCTGATCTTCCCTCCAGGACATTCCAAATCGGGATGCCCCTGGGGAAGGACGCCAGCTGGCCAGATTTACTTGTTGGTCGCGGGGCAAGTGCGCCCACACGGGCATGTGCGCGAGAGCCCCACGGCCGAACTGGACAAAAAATGTTTTCTTGGTTTCTGCAGTCATGGATGACCGCCTCCCCAGTTTGGCCGTGGGGCCCCCGTGCGCATGCCCCGCGACCAACAAGTAAATCCGGCCAGCTGGCATCCTTCCCTAGGGGCATCCCGCACGGGCGCCGATCAAACTCCTCCACCAGTAGCACCACCCCTGGTTTCTGCAGTCATGGACGGTGCCCGCTACCAAATCACAGATGATGGGGGGTGGCACTGAGGATTTTGTTCGGCGCCCATGCGGAAGGACGCCAACTGGCCACGCGGGCATGCACGTGGGAGCCCCACGGCCAAACTGGAAAAAAATGGTTTCTGTACGCACACACACACACACACACACTCACTCTCTCATGACAAAATCATCATCTATAATGCATTTTTTTTTTAATATAAAACAATTTATTTATATTCCCTCCTTACCTTTTCCTCCGCGGTCCTCGGGTCTCTGCTGCAATCTGGATCAGCCTGGTCACGAGTGTGAATCAGCAGGTGGGCGGAGCTTGATGGCCTCTCTCTAGTCCCGCGCCGGCATTGCTTCCTGGAGGGGGCGGGTACCGAAGCAGCTGATTTGAAGGGAGAGCCCCTGCCTTGACAGGTGATCAGTGGGGGTGGGGGAGGGAGGGCTTGGGGTGATGGGCGGCAGGGTGCCAATCATAGATGATTGGGGGGGCGGGGAGCGGTCGGCGCTGCTGAGTGAAGAGCGTGATCGCGAGGAATTTCTATTAAAAAAAAGACAGCTGATCAGCAGGGGGGGTGTTGGCGGTGTCTTGTCGGGCACGCGCGGGAGCTCCACGTTTTTTTTTTTTGTTCTGCAACCCTGAAGACCCGCCCCCTTTCCAATGTTCCTGCCCTAGGCACAGGCCTAGAAATGCCTTGCGGCAAATACGGCCCTGGGCCTAGGACAGAACCTTGCAGCACACCGACAGAAAGTGAATGGGAGGATGAGATCATGTTAGAATAGGATACACTGAATGATCTGTCAGAGAGGTAAGAGGTGAGCCAAGAGAGTGCAAGACCTTAAACCCCAAGAGAGGAGAGAATATCAAGAAGCAGGGAGTGGTCAACAGTGTCAAAGGCTGAGGAGAGGTCAAGAAGGATGAGGATGGAGTAGTGACCTTTACTTTTGGCAGTGAGCAGATCATTAGTGACTTAGGTGAGGGCAGTCCCTGCGTTGAATTATAGGTTTGTGTGGAGGGGGGTTTGCAGGAATTGGAGAGAGGGTCATAGTTAGCAGATTATGGTCAGAGAGGGGGAGCAAAGAGGATGTGAGGTTTGATACAGACAGAGGTTAGAGAAGATGAGGTCAATTCTGTGGCCATCTTTGTGGGTGGGTGCAGTAGTCCATTGCTTGAGTCCGAAAGATGAGGTTAGTGACAGTAGTCTGGTGGCAGCAGGGTAGCTAGTGTCAACAGGTATGTTGAAGTCACCCATGATAATTGCGGGGATGTCTGTGGACAGAAAGTGAAGGAGCCAGGTAGAAAAGTGGTCGAAGAAAAGAGTAGTAGTTCCAGGAGGGCTGTAGATGATAGCGATTTTCAGGTTACAGGGATAATATAAACAGACACAGTGAACTTCAAATGATGAGAAAGATAGAGACGGCATGTTACGTCCGCGTCACTGGACGCGGTCTGGCTTCTGTTTGTCCGATTCCCAATTACTATATTCTAAGAGAAATCAATACACGCAACAAGGTGTGTAGCAAAACCCCAGAGAAACTGAGCCGGGGGGGCGCTTCTGACCCCCTTTTTTATTGAAAACTTTTCATAGTTAGAGCATGCGCAGAACATAAAACTTTTCATAGTTAGAGCATGCGCAGAACATAAAATTACCTAAGTTTAATCAAAGATGAAAAGAGAACATTTCTTCCTATGTTCAAGGTCGAACAGGGCACAGTGTTCTTGGGGAGTATATAGAACAGGGAGTATGTCATGCAAAGCAGCGTATTCCTTTGATAAGCCTTACATAAGCAGTTTCAGTTATAGCATCTTAATTAACTTTATAAGCTAAAGAAAGACTCAGCGCAAAGAGAAGTGGCTGGGGGTCTATTTCAACTTTATTAGCCACTATATAGCATACAATGCAAAGAGGAATCTATTTCTCTATTTATAAAGGAGAGAGGGGATGTTCAGATATACATTCATTTTATTGATTCCGACCTCCAACCTTCACAGTCCCCCCTTTGAACATCCCCTATCTCCCTAGTCACGTGTAGACTCCTGTCACTATCATCTGGCCAAATGAGTTCAGGAACTCTTTTGTAAGCCTGACTGAACCCTAACCCTAGCGATTAGCTCTCAGTCTTTGGCTCTCATATAGCTGTCAGATGTTACTTCTAATTGTTCAAAGAGTGGACTGATCACAATGAGGTTGTATAATTTTCTTCTGGCTTTTCATCCCTTAAAATTTCATCAGGCACTATCCCAGGCCGGCGAGTGTTGCCTCTTAGTCTTGGAATAAGCACAAAGATTAATAACAGTTAAAAGAAGCAAAAGAACTATAGAATAACAAAATTGTCTTTTCTACACAAAATTATGATAATATGCCAATTCTAAAGGAAAGAAACATAGCTACTCACTTAATCTAGAAAGAGCATTATTTTGCAACCAAAATACGTTTATGGTTTACTTTAGGTGTCTTGATCTTGGCTACAAGACAAAGCGCTAGTTTTACTAGAACATAAATCATTATGCCCAAAAGGCACAATGCCAAAATATTAATCAAGATATTCTTGATCCACTGTAGTGGACCACCCCAGTTTCCCCAATTTCCAAAAGGGGACCAATCTTTTGCAAATGTCTTAATCTTACTTTGTATCCTTTGAACTTCTTCTCTATGGCCTTTTATTACTTCGTAATAATCAGGTATCTCTAATGAGGTGTTATGTATCCAAGTACAGCACTCGTAGTCCTCTGTCATTTCACAAAGTCCTGTCAAGGCTGCACTCATACTTTCTATAGCCATTTCATGCATCATAACCTTATCCCTGATAGCTTTTTGTTCCAAATTAAGATTAGTTATGTCCTCTGAGTTCCTATTCATTACCTGATTCATGAGTCCTGTATAGTTATTTAACCTTTTCATGAGGTCTATGCCCCAGCCAGACCAACTAGGAAACCAGGCCCAAATCATATCTTCTTTGGTGAATATTACTCCCTCAGGTATACTCTTTTATACTTTGTTTAGGCTTTTTAATGGATGTTTAGGATGGTCAGTGACATCCATCACTTTATCACTTCCTATTACACCCATGGCTGGTAAGAGGTTGGCTAGATAGCACCATCCCACTGTCTCTCTTGGAAACCAGGGATAACATTTTCCACTACAACAAATAAAGGTACCATTACCTAGAACAAACTTTTTCTGGGCTAGTTTAATTCTATCTTCTTGTACCTTATATCCTTGTATCAAAAAGATGAAGACAACCCATCCTGAACTTAAAGAGTACATATTAGTCATAAGTGTCTTAGTTTTGTTGATTAAAGTTTCATCTCCAACCATGGGCGCCTGACTGTATGCTTTTATACCCTCGTTAGGATCACCCATTAGTATATTGGTTATATTTAACAAACTCTCTTTACAAGTAGATGCTCCTATATGGGTGTGGTTTTTATTTCCTAATAAGAAGCACCAATCCGGTCTATATGCTCTTCCCGTTAAATGGTAATTTATCCCATCAGTAGTACCCGTAGCTGTCTCATACTGTAATTGATCAGGGTTATTTATATATGTGCTAACATTAATAGGAATGGCTACGAGGGGTACCCGGGAAGACGAAGGATGTAACTTACTACATATCCAACATCTGTCAAAACCAGTTTGTCTAGCATAGGAGTATTTATACTTCAGCAAAAGAAACTTTTGATGATAAGTGCCTATCTCCCTTCTATTTCTTATAGGTGCAGGGGATGAAATACTGAGGCAAAAAAACATTATCGTTGTTAAGAGGAAATATTTCATTTTCCCTCTGGACCTGTGACCTTTTTACAATGACTTGCGTGTATCCAAGTGGATTTTCCTTCAAGCTTCACTGAAGTAGGCGTTGTCAAAAGAACTTGAAAGGGTCCTTCAAATCTTGATTCCAAAGATTTTCTAGAGTGTTTCTTTACATAGACAAAGTCTCCTGGTTGTAGATTATGAGTTCCTGTTATCTGGTCAGGGTCTGGGAGAGAATCAAAAACACTTTTGTGCAGTTTAGTGAGATGTTTTTGTAACTGCATCACATAATCAGTTAATTCGTCACATTTTAAAGCAAGATGTTGTGGAAAGTATAACCCAGTTCTGGGAGCACTACCGAACAGAATTTCATAAGGTGACAACCCTGTTTTCTTTGTGGGGGTGCACCGTATTGAAAACAATACAATTGGTAAGCAATCTATCCAAGGTTTACCTAATTCCTTCATAGTCTTTTGTAACTTTAGTTTAATGGTTCCATTCAGTCTCTCCACACTCCCCGAACTCTGTGGGTGATAGGGTGTATGGAAGGACTGTTGGACACCTAACATTTGCATTACATTTTGCATTATTTCACCTGTAAAGTGCGAGCCACGGTCTGATTCTAGGGTCTCAAACAAGCCGAAACGCGGTATTAACTCTGTAATTAGTTTCTTTGCCGTGGTCTTAGCTGTTGCTGATTTTACTGGGTAAGCTTCTGGCCATCCTGAAAACATGTCAATACACACAAGTACATACTCAAAGGGTCCACTCTTAGGGAGTTGGATGTAATCAATTTGAAGCCTTTGAAATGGATAGAGAGACCTAGGTTGATGTCTTACCGGTGTCTTAACAACCTGTCCTGGGTTCTCCGTCAAACAGATAGAGCATGCTGCACAGTATTGTCGTGCCATGCTACTAAAGCCTGGAGCATACCAAGTCTGATTGGTACTCCTTACCATAGAGTTTGCACTCTGATGTGTAGGCAGGTGTGATACCTGTGCCTGTTCTGGGTATAGGAAGCTAGGCAAGCACAATCGGCTTCCTTTGACCCATAATCCATCATTTTGCTGGGCTCCTGCTCTGAGCCATTTTTCCTTTTCCTCAGGCATTACCTTGTCCTGAAGGTTTTTCATTAGTTCCATACTTACCGCCGATTCCTGGGTAAGATTTACACTTACACTCTCTATCTTCTTCAAAGCTGCTTGTTTGGCTGCTAAGTCAGCTTTTTCATTACCTTTAGCCTCTTTGGTTGTTTGTTTTGTGTGGGCCGCTACTTTTACTATAGCCACCTTTTTGACATTGTTCAGGTTGGTCAGAATTTCTTTAACTAAATCAGCATGTCTAATGGGGGTTCCTGCAGCTGTTAAGAAGCCCCTTGCTTTCCACAAGTGGGCGTAATCGTGGGCAATACCCCAAGAATAGGCGGAGTCTGTCCAGATCGTGCCTGTAGTGTCTTTTAGCAGCATTAATGCCCTAGAGAGGGCTGTAAGTTCTGCTTCTTGAGCAGACATGTGAGGTAGTAATGGTTGTGCTTCTACAACTTCATGTTCAGTTACTATTGCATAACCTGTATGAAACTGTCCTTTTTCATCAGCATATCTGCTGCCATCTATAAAAAATTCAAATTCTGGATTTTCTAACGGTGTATCATGTACGTGTGGTAAACCCATTGTCTCTTGTTGCATCAACTCAATGCAATCATGTGTGTCTTCATTATGTTCAAACTCTAAAAAGGTATCTGATATCTCCTCACTACTCCCCCCTTCTGAATCTATGCTAATTGGTAACAAAGTTGCTAGATTCAGAGAAGTACATCTTTGAAACTTAATAGTTGGGGGCAGTAAAAGGGTACACTGCAGCCTAAGCTGTCTAGCCATTGACAGGTGTTTGGGATTTACCTGTGATAATATCCCATGAATGTCATGATTGGTAGATACAGTTAATTCATTGTCAAGTACAATTTCAGAAGCTTTATCCACCAATAAAGAAACTGCTGCTACAGCTTTAACACAAGAGGGAGAACCTCTTGCTACTGGATCTAAGCGAGCTGAGTAATAGGCCACAGGCCTTTGTTTTGGGCCATGTGTCTGCATTAGAACTCCCGTTGCATGTCCTTGTATTTCAGTTGCCATGAGTTTAAATGGCTTGGTGTAATCAGGAAGACCTAAAGCTGGTGCTTGTGTGACTGCAAGTTTAAGTTGTTCAAAAGCATCCTGCGCTTCAGGGGTCAGACTAAAAGGTGTAACTTTGACACAATCATACAGTGGTTGCATAAGTGAACTGGCATGCATAATCCACTGTCTACAATAAGAAATGAGGCCTAGAAACGCTCTTAACTGTTTATGTGTCTTAGGAGGTGACATGTTCCTGATTATCTCTACTCTGTCTTTAGTAAGGTGTCTAGTGCCTTGTGAAATGCAATGACCTAAAAAGACAACTTGTTGTTGGCAGAATTGTAGTTTTTCTTTGCTTGCCTTGCACCCACTCTCAGCCAGAAATGTAAGAAGGGAAATAGTACCCTCTTGACATGTGGCTTGATCGGGGCAACAAAGGAGCAAATCATCTACATACTGCAAAAGAACACAATTTGGGGGTGCTTTCCATCCTGCCAAGACTGATTGTAAGGCTAAGGAGTAGAGGGTGGGGCTTTGTGACATACCCTGAGGTAGGCGTGTCCAACAGAATGATTTAGTTTTGAATTTAAAAGCGAAGAGATGATAGCATTCAGGTGCCAGAGGTACTGAAAAGAAGGCTCCTGTTAAATCCACACAAGAAAAATACATGCTTGTACTCGGTATTTGAGAAAGCAATGTATGAGGGTTTGGAACCACTGGTGTCATTGGAGCCAATATACTGTTAATAGCTCTCAGATCTTGTACCATCCTGTACTTGACAGGTTGTCCTGGTTCCAAAGCCTTTTTCTTGACAGGATACAAAGGAGTATTGGCTCCTGACTGCATCTCAATTAATGCTCCCTTAGCCAATAGTTCCCCTATTTGTTCTCCTATAGCTTGTTCCTGTGCAGCACTCAAGGGGTACTGCTTAAGCTGTGGCAAGGTGGAACCTGGTTTGACATGAACTTCTACCGGTGGAACGGGTAGCAGTCCTATGTCCGACCCTGAAGTAGACCATAGGTGGTCTGGCACTTTCTTCAAAAGGTCAGCGTCATTGTCACATAATGTAGCAGCATTAATGGTAGCAGCAATGTCAAAGTCTTCAAGAGCCTGTATTTGCATACAGTACTCTAAGTCATCTGGATGGTCGGGTAAAGTTAAAGTGACCAGTCCATCTTCTGAAAATTGAATGTTAGCTTGTAATTTAGTCAGAACATCGATACCTAACAAATTATTTGGAGCTGTTTCAGACACTAAAAATTTTGAAACAAACATGTGTGGACCAAGCTTGCCCTCTAATGGCTTGGTGATGGGCAGCACCTTAGGCATACCATCAAAACCAGCTGCTATTGTGGTTTCCTTAGATTTGTAACTTTTGTCATATGTTTCTCCATTTAAAACAGACTTAGTCGCTCCCGTATCAATTAGGAATTCAACAGTTCTGTCTCCTATCTCAATGGGGATTATAGGAGTCCTAGCAGGAACTGTAAGAGTTACTGCTGATAGTCAGTCTTGTTTGTTTCTTTTGGGAGCTGTTTTATCAGACTCTTGTCCTTGCTCAGCCAGGAATTTTCTACAATTCCTTTTGATGTGACCTGGCTTGTCACAGTAGTAACATTTCAGAACCTTCCTTTGATAGTTACCTTGTTGTCGGGATCTTACATCCGTATTAACCTGGGCTACTACACGGATTTTACTCTTGGCATCAAACATATCCATTTCAATTCCTTGTGCCTTTGCTAGGAGTTGAGCCAAAGTATGAGCAGTTCTCCAATCTGGAGTACTTGCTTTTAGCTTCTCCTTGATGGTAGGTTTTAATCCATCAATAAAACTTCTAGCAAACAGCCTTTGGACTCCTGCGTTTCCTATCTCAAAACCTTCATCAAGGTAATGTTGTTCCATACCAAGATAGAAGTCAGTAACAGATTGAGTAGGACCCTGTACTCCTACTGCGGTTGTCCCTCTTTCTCTTTGTTTCTGTGCACAAAATGCTTGAAGTTGATCTAAAAATGCATCTCTAGAATGTGCTGTTCTAGTATTATTAGCTCCCTCTACTGGGGGCCTGTTTCTAATTCCACTGGTGAACTGTTGAAACTGAGTAGGGGACATTTTCATCCTACACAAGTCCTCACCATCCTGCCAGGTTGCATTATGTGAAGTCATCATTTGATTCACATAGCGGGCAAACCTAGAGGGGCTGGTAGCTGGATCGGGGGCATTTTGTAACAAAGCCATGCATTCAGAAGGCGTCCATGGCTTGTAATAAGGGGTTTCATGTATTGCAGGGGCATCTTGAGGAGTTGCTCCAGGTATGGTTCTGGTGTGAGCAAAAACCGGAGCTACCAAAGTATATTGGTCTGCCTTTGGGGGAGGTCCTGCATTCCTATAGGTCTTACATCTTGGACAATGGGTGACATTGGTCTTAATACCATATGTCATACAATGGGCACATGTCCATGTAGCCTTAACTACATTTACCCTTTCATCTGGATCCCCTCCCCGTTGTTCAGCTCCACAAACTCTACATTCTGGTTGATTTAAATGCATACCTCCACATCCACAGTGCTTACACTTCCATGTGTCTGGGGCTTTCACTATCTTATCCCGCTCCTTAGTTTCACATTGCAAACACATTCTGTTCCAACCCTTATTAATATATCCACAATAACATTGCCAGAGACTTACATCTGGCTCCGGACCATACATATTGTTACTTTCTAAAGGAAGCTGGGGATACAACTTACTGGGTACTTTCATCATTGTCCTATCATATGATGGAGGAGGTATGTATTCAGCAGGGGCTTCTGGATTTAATTCCCCTTGTGGGTGTAACAATGGTGTAGTATTCCATTGTTTCTTATGTGGGCTGTATGTCCACCCTTCTTCTTCTGCTAAATTAGAAAGCTTAAGGGCACATTCTACCTGATGTTCCCATCCTTTATCAAAAATTATGCCATGTTTTCCTTTCGCTATCTGTTCCCATTTTCCTATGTCTAACTGCCATTTATGAACTAGCTTAAATTCCTTCCAAATCTTTTTCAAATTCCTAGCGGCATCTAAGCCACACCTTTCCCTGGTGATTTCTTCTAATGTCTGCCACTTCTCTTCCTGGGGTATCTCTTTGGACTGTTCTTTTCCCATCTTCCTAGCAACCGGCCTTTAGGTACCGTTTTGGGGTCTAACCTCTCTGTGGGCTAGCCTTCTTTGGCTTCCTCCTAAGGAACTAGGAACTGGAGTACCTCTCTGGGTCTCTCCTGGTAATGTCTAGTGATCCTACACGCTAACCAAATAGCAACACATAATCCAAGACAAACAATTAGGATCACAAACAACACATCACCTATCATATGGGTAAGTGGCAGTCCTAGATACACTAATTGTATCTTATTCCCATCCCAGTAATATTGGCTTTAATTTTCTGAAATCACCTATCGACTAGTCCTGGTCTTCTAACTAAGCCTGGGAACTGTGGTTCTTATAACTCAACGTAGTCAGGATCGGCTGGCATGTACCGTAAAGGTGCCGTCAAATCCGATCAACTTGACAAACTGGCTCACGCCTAAATGAGCTATGGAACCGTACAGGGTAAAATTTTTATCTAAAACTTCTTCTGGTCACCACTTGCGTTCACCGTCACTGGGTTATAGCGGGTTTCTCCTCGCCAGTGGGATGGGGCGTCTAATGACCTTCCAAAGTTTTTAACTAGATGCCAGGCTCATGATATCACAATTATACCTATCTCAGTATATTTAACTATCTAAAAGAGGAACAGACAGTACAAACAAATACAGACAGACAAAACAAATGCAGACAACAGAAGCGCCTTAAATGGTTCTATATAAATGACTCCTCGTTCGCAGTGGTTGGATAAGCCTATCTCACCTTAGAACGGACCCGCTGATGCCTCACAAGGAAAAGCAGAGTATAAGAGATAATAAAAAATTTTCTCTTACCTGGCCAGGTTTTGAAGTCTGCTGTTCCGAGGTGGCGTCAGTTGATGTTCCGTTCGGAGGGTGCGATACCACTTGCGACCGCTTAGAGGAGTCCCTGTTCGGGCGCCAAGAAATGTTACGTCCGCGTCACTGGACGCGGTCTGGCTTCTGTTTGTCCGATTCCCAATTACTATATTCTAAGAGAAATCAATACACGCAACAAGGTGTGTAGCAAAACCCCAGAGAAACTGAGCCGGGGGGGCGCTTCTGACCCCCTTTTTTATTGAAAACTTTTCATAGTTAGAGCATGCGCAGAACATAAAACTTTTCATAGTTAGAGCATGCGCAGAACATAAAATTACCTAAGTTTAATCAAAGATGAAAAGAGAACATTTCTTCCTATGTTCAAGGTCGAACAGGGCACAGTGTTCTTGGGGAGTATATAGAACAGGGAGTATGTCATGCAAAGCAGCGTATTCCTTTGATAAGCCTTACATAAGCAGTTTCAGTTATAGCATCTTAATTAACTTTATAAGCTAAAGAAAGACTCAGCGCAAAGAGAAGTGGCTGGGGGTCTATTTCAACTTTATTAGCCACTATATAGCATACAATGCAAAGAGGAATCTATTTCTCTATTTATAAAGGAGAGAGGGGATGTTCAGATATACATTCATTTTATTGATTCCGACCTCCAACCTTCACAGGCAGGGCAGGGAGTGGGTTAAAGGAGCAGAGTTCGGATAGAAGGATGCCTACACCCCAACCCTGTTTGTTGTTATAGGCGAGTTTATTGCGCACTGAGAGTGCATTCCACAGTGCACAGGTGACAGTGGCTGGAAGGGGTGTGGAGAGAGTAAGCTGTATCAGATTAGATAGGTTGCTTGTGTATCCAGGTTTAACACGGTTGTAGGTTTTTGGCTTTGATGAAAAGGGAATCGTTCTGGAGGAATGGGGTGGAGAGAGTGAGCCTGGATTAGGGCTGATGTCACCGGCGGCAAGTAAGAGTAAAAGGAGAGAGAAGAGATGGTTGTGGCTTTTGAGGGTGGAATAATTTGTCTTGTATTTGGATATAGAGGTGGTGAGTGATTTTTGCCAGAGAAAGGAATTCGTGAGCGGAGAGGTAGGAGGTTAAGAGCAGAGAGGGGGAGAGATATGGGTACTTACTAGGAGCAGGGGAATACTGTGTGCGTAGGATTCTGACGGTAAGAGGAAGTAGTGTGATGAGATAAAAGGTAATCATTTTTGTTGATGCTGGGCTAATCAGACAAGCAGAATCCAGTGCAGGTTCCCTTCAGGTTGAATTTGAGCTGCAAACACACACACACACACACACACACACACACACACACACACTCGCGCGCACACACACGACTGATGATTCCTGCCAGAGAGTGTCAGCACATGTGCCCAGTTTGGATACAGCATAAAAAGGGGAGAAAGGGGGGAGCTACTTACATCACAGCTAGACTACAGGAGCTCAGAAGGGACAAACCAGTGAAAGGCACATTGCTAAGCTTATGTAAAGAAACTCTGTAACAAACATATTAAAGTGGACCAACACCCAAGATTTTCACTATCCTGGGTGTCGGTCCACTTCCGCTGTGTGAAACCCTCCAGAAAGCCCCAAAAAACTCACCTCTCCCCATTCCAACGGCGCATGCGCCAGCGCTCCGCCAATCAGCGCAGACGGACAAGCTGGAATACAGACAAGAAGAGCGCGCACGCCGCCACCTCTCGCGCTTCCCTCTAACAGGGAGCGCACCCGCGCCGGCCATTCACAAACGGCCGGCGCGGGGGAGCGCGCCCTGCTAGAGGGAAGCGCGAGAGGCGGCGGCGGCCCGCGCATGTGCCCGTTGGAACGAGGAAAAGGTAGGATTTTTTGGGGTCCTGGGGGGTTTCACACCAGGCAGGGAGCTGATATAGATTCCCGGGCCGATCAGCAGTGGGTGTTGGTCCACTTTAAACAATAAAATGGAGCACAGGTCGTGGGACATGACACTGACTGACTGTTCCCAAAGAACTCCCAATAAAAGTGCTGTATTGTGAGTATAGAGTACCCTCTGTATGAGTCACTGCTTATGCACACCTACTGGTTTATCTTGCATTGAATTAATTGGTAGCCTGTATCTTTTAAGCCATTACAATTTACGAAGGAACACGCAATAGTACACCCTGCTCTAGAATCTAAAACTCTGGAGCTTGGCAAATATCCCAAGATGGGATGCTCTGAACTGTGAAACTCCCAGAATCCCTGCCATCTCTTACCTTGCCATAGTCCCACAATGCTGCAGCACTATCTGCAGCATCCCTCCAGCTGCTGGGTGCCAGCAGCATGAAAGGCTGGCACTGACACACACAGCCAAAAGGGCACAGCAGGCAGCAAAGCTCCATTCAGGCTTACAAAGCTGTTACAGACAGGAGTTTAAGCTTCCTACTGTAGATTGTCATCTTGGTATTTTGCATACCTGTAATTATCTACTTGATCTGTACCCCAAACATTTTTTGTTTTTTTTTCTAGTCCAAACATGTCCACCACCCGAATTTCTAACAGATGGGTCATATAGCATAAAAAAGGAAATATATATTTACCAGGAATCCGTGACTTACATGTGTAATAACTTAACAGTTGTTGGAGAAGCTTTGGTATCCTGCACAGCTGAAGGTAACTGGACATCAGGTGCCCCCGAGTGTAAAGGTAAGAAATGCAATCATCTATAAATAAGCATCTGGTTTATATGTTGTGATTGTGTGTATGCATTTGTCTTTTTTTAGCTTGCAGGTTTTGAATATACAGGTATTTATTTCTTTTATACTCTCTATACATATTGCAGTAGCTCTGGGGAATTATTATTATTTATATTTATACATATTTATATTATATATATTTATTTATTTATACAGCAAATAATACAAAAACTACTTTCATTGAGAAACCTGTATTTTTCAGTTTGATATGCTAAATCAGGGTTGGAGGGTCTTCTTATCCTATGCAAACCCGCTCTGTCTTTAACTCCTCTCCTTTCTACTCTTTTCTCTACCCCCCCATGCTTCTGTTTTGCCATATTTTTTAACGGTCCCTTTCCCTCCCTCCCAGTCCCCTTTGTTTCTCCCTACACCTCCCTCCCAACCTTTTCTGCACCCCCCACCTCGGCACTTTTTTCTTGAAGAGTGCATTGGTGTGGATGTAAAAGCAGACCAAAACACAGATTTTCTGCTCACCTAGGTTTTGGTCATCTTAAGCAGGATTGTGCATCAAACAGATTGATGCCACCGCGGCCTGAGCATGCGAGGTGGGATTACCAAAGAGTTACGTTTTACTGCAAACACACAGCGGGACATGTCTCAACAGGAATTGGCTGGACTTGGAGTCTTTAACACTCTGGGGAGCGAGAGGGGTTCTTGGACCAAGGGGTAGGGCATCCCATGTCGGTGTGGCATGTGTGGGTGGAGGTGCACTTACTGGCTTCAGATGTCGCTGGCATCCAGAGATGACATTCTTTGGTGAACTCAACATGGTCTTTATTAGTTGTCTTCCTTCCATGGCAAAACACAGCAAACTGTTCAGTACAGCATGATCCACAGGTTACAGCAACAGTCAATTCTAATAGCTTCCTCCATAGCTGTCTCTCAGCTCCTCCACACTACATTGACTTGCATCCCCTCATGACAAGCTCCAAACCTAGAACACTCTGGAAGAGATGGTCTCCCTTATATAACCTTGGTATTGTTGCTATCCCAACTATTGTTGGGAGTCCCCAACCAATGGCAGGGCAGTTAATGTTGCCAATGCCACCTGGCTGAGTCTCTATTTACCAACCTAAAGAGGAACGCCAGACCAATAATTTACTGTTCGGTCCATTCCTTAGGCAACACTGCCATCATGTGGTATCATGATGCAATGGGCCCAAGAAATGCATCCAACAGGTTTAACTACTCTACTTAATGGTTCCTATTCACTATCAGGGCCTACTCCACTGACAGAGCTCTGATGGTTTCTACTTTTAGTGTTGCCCATGGTTTTCACCCATCACGTTTGGTTCCGCATTGAAGGGACCTTAAACTACCTGAGCGAAGCAGTGTGGAGGGCATGACATCCAAGGAGGGATTCCCTGCTTTGCATACTGGCCCTGAATTTCAAGCCCAGTATTCACCTACCTCCATGTTACCATGCAACACTGCTGCTTCATGTGACCAGTGAGGTTCATGGTGCAGGCTTGGTAATTTGAACAATTACCCTGATATAGGATGCCCCTCCTGTTAAGTTTCCAGGGAGAATGGAGGTCCATTTTAAAGCACTCTTTTAGTGCCAATCACCTCAGTAGATTAGAGAGCTAATTGCACCTGGTCTGTCCCCATTGCTCGTGCTACTTCTGCAGGAGATCCCCTTGCTCACAGGCGGTCACCTACATCATAGATAATAAAGGTCAGCTTTACCTGGTAATCCACAAAGGTATGTCATGTGAAAAGCACAGTTCCAAAAATCCAATGGGACTAGGTCAGGGGCACAGTATTTGTAATCAACGAAACAGGTTTCACGATTATACTAATCCAACAGATCTAGGTCAGTATCGCCTGATACACTTTCACACCACTCAACAGTTCCTTTACAAGTTTAGTTTTTCTTAATTGGTTCAGTACTAGTTCCACTATAATCAGCAGAATGTCCGAGGACAACTCTCCCAACTGGCTTCCACACTTACCCTGGGCTCAAGGGTTTCCAACAGTAGCAGCCGCACCATACCTGAGTTCAGGCACATCCCTCAGGCCTTGCAGAATCCAAGTCCTCGGGTGGCTCCACATCCATGCCACAGGCACTTTTGCAGTTTGCCTCATTCCCCTTTTATAGGGTAGCTCCTCCCATCCCCTCTCTCCCACCAGTCACAATGGAGGACAGCAGTATAGATGGGAAGAAAGGGCTGTCCACTGGAACAAATACCGTCACGCAGGCTAACCACCTCCTAATTTGGACTCAGAACTGCAGAGTGGCATCCCAAGCTGGGAAGAGCTGGAGAATCCCAGTTTTCCACAGCGTCCAGCTGGACACTGCCCAAACCCCAAAAATACAACAATGGTCCCACGGTATTAGGCCAGAAAAGCACCTATCTCACAGGGACCCGCATGGTATCCCCGCGGGACCATGGAATCACCCACCACCCCCTGCCAACCCACCACTGACCAGGGCCACTGGAGGTTGCACCACTTTATTCATTAAAAGGGGATTTTGGGGAGCGGGAGGGGTAGGATGGGTACATCCAATGGGACATGTGCTACAGAGTCTCTCTCCCTCATATAACCTTAAGAGAGGTTCTAGAACTTTCTATCACATATCCACAAACAAGTCAAACACGTGATAGTTGTTTCCCTGCAAAACTTCCAAACCAATGGCTATCCTCTCTGCTGTTACACTATCCTGCATCCTGCTCTAGATATTAACTCTTTCTACCTAACTTTCTGGAATATTCTCCATGTAAGTCCATGGCCTAAGTATTTCCTATGGCCTGTACTCACTTGTGTCTAATTAAGGGTACTACCACTGCAATGCACTTCTATGACCTTAAACAACAACCTTAATCTCTTATTATTCCTACCTAAAGGGGATTCTAACTAAGTGATTGTCATGTTCCTGTCACGTACCTTTCTGGAGACCAGGCCAATGTAGATACAGACAGCTGCCAGCAATACTGCCTGTGGCCTCCCCAGTGGATACTGGGTAGACTAGGCAGAGGGGAGTGCCGGAGTTTCAAGTGTGATGATGATGATGGCGGTCAGGAACACCATGCAGGAGCTAAAGAAGCCTGGAAAGACCTGGAAATTAATAGCAAGTTAGGGTTGGCTGTAAATGGTGAGAGCCAGCAATGAGTGTCTGGGGAAGTGCTACACCACACTTTTTCTGGAGCTTTCCACAAGGTGGGTCGGATTGTACTGCAGACAAGCTGTGATCACACTATTCTTGCCAATGAGTCCAGAGCCAGAAAGAACCGTAATCCAGAGCCCAGGTTTCAAAAGCAGGAAGGCATCCAAAGCTGGGGGTAAAGATCCAGAGCGAAATCAGAATCTAAAGCCTGAAGGGCAATACCAGCATGGAGTCAAAAACAAAAGCCATGGCGGTCAGAGCCAGAGCAGATCAGTATCCAAAGCCAGAAGTCAGAGCCAAAATCAAGTTGGAACTTCACACAGGAAGAGGAGACCAGCTGCAGGCAACTTTCCAGTGTTGCAGGCCACCTTTTAAAGGCTGCTTAGCACCAGGATGTACCTGCCATGCACGCACAGAATCACGGGCACTCCACAAAATTCGGCATGTATGATTGTAACCGCGCATGCACAGGGTCAGGGGCCGCCCAGGTATATGCAGACCAGAGCACCAATCACCTTTACGACCATGCATGCCCTCGACCAAGCACCACCTGAGACACCCGAGGGGCATGAGAGCTAGTGCGCGCAACCCAGCGCATGTAGATCTGACCAGATCTCCCACCATGACAGTTCCTATTTAGGTCCACATCCCTACAATACAATTACAGTTAACCTATGATTGCTGCTATCTAATCCCTACTATTTGGATTACACATGTGAGTTTTGGCCTTATTTTCAATGAAACAGGCAATTGTACGTTTTTTGTAATGAAAAAATGTGCCACGCCTCCCTGAGCCAACCAGCCTGGGACCCAGGCATAGGCCTGGTGTTTAAATAGGCCCTGCTGTTTAAATAGCCCCCTATGTCCTTTGGTACAGGTTCAGTGCCAAAAGACACATAACGGCAGGCTTTTATGAACATCTTGGTTTCCAAGAGAGGATGTGAGTAGTCAGGCAGCAGTACCGACATGTAATCCACTGGCAACCTACATTGTGAACAGGTATAGGGGCCCCCTGGACCATTACTAGTTCACCCACACTAAAATAAACATTTAATAGTTAAATTAAATACTTACTGCTGCGCCTCTTCTATGTCCTGCCCCCACCAGGCAGAAACCTCTTCTTTCTCTGCCAGGTGTGGGGCTTCTTCCTAGAGAAGGAAGTATTTGACAGTTCAGGGGCGGAGCCTATGAGGATTCCCTCCACTATGTCAATGGAGGGGCATGAAGCGGTATACCCGAGTAAGCTTGTCTTTTTTCAGCGCTGGCCATGCCAGAATTTTGCAGTATGGCTTTTTTCAGTAAACAAATAGATGCAAAATTGTGAAGCGCACTTTTTATTCCTGCTCTTGGAGTAAAAAGTCAACTCAAAAATATAAACTTTTTTGTCATTTTGCATATGTTATTTGCATGTGCAAAATTATATGCAGATAAAATGTGCAAAAAAGAAAAATGACTACTGAATTTGGGTGAGACTAATCAAGACTATTGTCTGGAGCTGCGCTCTGGCAACAGCAGTAAGGGGTGTTTTGGCCATAGCCCTGCTACTGGCAAATTGAGACTGGACTCCAGCATCTGGGGGCTGTACACAGGAGGAATCTTAAAGCAATGAGAGCCGTCTGTGTGGCTATGTCATTTGACAAACGATTCTAATTGACTTTAATGGAGATGCAGCATCCCCCGCATCCCTGGCGGCATGAGTGGTCCCTCCCCTTTTTAACGTTTTTTAACCCTGTCCCCTCAGCAGGTATAAAAGGTTTCAGTCAGCAGCAGGAGAACAGAAACCAGAGTAATTGTCATGGGACACAGTGCCCCAGGATGGGAGGTATTAAAAAGGTAAGTATTAAAAAATAAAATATTTTTTTCTGATGTGTGTCTTCTTTCACATTTAACCCTTTGTGAAGGGATTCATGAGACCCAGTTCAGAAGGCTCGGGGTCTGGTAAGTCACCTGTGGCTAGCGTGTGATTTGCCAATAAATGACAGCTCCTCATTACCTGCCTCCCCAAAGCCCAGGGGGGCAGAAAATCCTGGGGCCATGATGACTACACAGGATTGTAGCCTTCAAGGCTGGGGTCCACCTGCACAGACAGCCCCCGGGCTGGTTATACTGGGAAGATGAGACCCCACGGTTTTTAATTTACCCTTTATAATGTGGATAGCGGTTGTAGTTTACTTGCAAATGTTATAAAGTGCTCTTTTAAGTTTGGGGGGTCTCCTGGGCAGGAACGGGTGGATATCGATACATATGTGGTACCGTTGAAATAGGGCTTTCACATGCGATATGGTTTTCTTGAATAAAATACATTTTTTAATTAAAATAATGACACATTTTAAAAAACATTTTTTATTTATTGTTTTAAACTGTGAAAAATTACCTGTCAACAGAGGGTGACAACATCTCAAGTTGGCTGGCAGTTAAAGGGTTAAAAGTACCTATGCATGTTGGGTATTGTTCTGTTCGGGGGACCGTGTGCTTTCAGATGTAGCTTGTTTTTTCTTGTTTGCATATTAATATTTTAGGAAAATGTGTTTTTTATTCTAGTTTTGTATACATTTTTTTTCAAAATCCTGTGCAACCAAAGAATTATTCGAGGGATTACCTCCAGAAATATGAGCCCACTACAACAAGCTGGGTATTACTAGAAAGCTTAATGTGTGTACAGGGAATATAGTGTTTATGGGGGGGGGGGTATTTCAAATGTAAAGGGTTTTTTGCTTTAAAAAGCACAAGGTGTGCACTATGTCTGCAGAGCTGAATTTTTCAAGTTAAATTACCGTTACACACATGCTTTACTTTGGGGTGTTTGGCAACCCTTCGTTTGACTGTAGCTATGCATGTTGGGTATTGTTCTGTTCGGGGGGACCTTGTTTTTCAGACAATATATGTATAACTGTGCAGGGTTTTCCAGGAAATCTGTATATTTAATTTCAGGGCTCAAGGGCCGAAAAAAAAGCCCTTATGCCCTATTGCACAGGTCCATCGCCCAGCATGCTATGGGCCACCAGGCTAATCCATACCACCATACTTACTGGTTGTGCGGGTAATGGTGTATGAACTGCTCAGCATCACTTGCACTAATCCCAGGGGTATGACAGACTGTCTTGCACTTGGTCTCGAGCAGGCGTCCTCACTGCCTGTAGGTATGTAGGCTTTAATTACACCTTTTTATGTGAGGAAGAGGATGTCATTCCCTCCTCCCCTGATTACGTTTAATGTTGAATTATTCTTTATTTAATTGAAAATAATTATTCATACCTTGATTTTTAAAGCAATCGCAAGGACAAAATATTTTTTTTTATTTAGACTGCTATTGTCCTAATTTTATTGTGGTAATTATGGTTATATTAACTTTCATTTCTAGCTGATCATCCAGCCTTTACTAAGTTTTTTAATTAGGATTACAAAAACTAGTTTTAGTGTTAGATTCATGATATATTGAAACTCTCATCACAATTAGTCTGAACAGGCACAGAACTTTGAACATTAAGAACATTCTTAAGCAATCATTTGCAGTTACTCATACATACCATAGATGTAATGTAAAATGCAATATCATATCATCTGGTAATTTTTTTCTCTCAGATATACAATATATGTTAATTATAGTTTCATATGTGTTAATAAAATTAAATTAATAAAACAAATAATCATACTTCTCTTCAGAACATTTACAAATAATCATAATTCTCTTGAAACCATGTCTCACTCGGTTTCCCTTTCACTATGTTCCACCCTTTCTTTTATCATAGATGATTGATGGGGACTGTATTGATTTTAACGTCCCAAAAAGGGGCAAATTTGTGCCAGAGGGCATCTGGGTATCCACAGACCCGTGCAGTGATCACCTTTATGACCGCACGACTCCAGCCATGCACCACCCAAACGGAGGCGCGCAAGAGGACGAGTGCGTGCACCCCAGCACATGTAAGTCAGACCAGGTCTCTTACCCCAGCCACATGGGGCAGAATCTGGAAGACCTCAGGTGCTGGCCTCACAGAAGGTCTTGATGGAACCTTCAAACAAGTAATGTGAAGTCATGAAAGTTTTTTGCAGGTTTCCAAGAGTTTTCTTCTTTACCATAACCTGACTACTTAATGAGGTATTGTAACCCCCGCCCAAGTCTTCTTGAGTCAAGGATCTCTTTCAGCTCATATTTTGGCATGCCTTCAACTAGAGATGAGTGAACTTTTGAAAAATTCGATTCGACTGATTCGCCGAATTTTCCGACAAACATCGATTCGACCCAAATTTATTCGCGACAAATCGCTATTAAAAACGGCTATTTCGGAGCCTCCTAGAGCCTTAATAGGGTTGTAAACCATTCTGCCTTGCTGTAACACGCATAGGATGCGTGCTGGGTTAGTGAAATAATACTGTAAATAATTATCACATGCAGATCAGAGGCATCGCTAATAGAATCGCAGAGGGCCCCTATAGTGCCTGAAAAAACACACCCTGGAGCTGGCAGCAGCAGGAGCCCAAAAATTAGCTGAATCACACCCTGGAGTTGCAAGCAGCAGCAACTGCAGGAGTCCAAACATTGCTTTAAAGAGACACTGGAGTTGGCTGCAGGAGTCCAAAAATTGGATGAATCACACCCTGGAGTTGCAAGCAGCAGCAGGAGCACGAACATTGCTTTAAAGAGACACTGGAGTTGGCTGCAGGAGCCCAAAAATTGGATGAATCACACCCTGGAGTTGCAAGCAGCAGCAGGAGCCCAAACATTGCATGAAAGAGACACTGGAGTTGGCTGCAGGAGCCCAAAAATTGGATGAATCACACCCTGGAGTTGCAAGCAGCAGCAGGAGCACAAACATTACTTTAAAGAGACACTGGAGTTGGCTGCAGGAGCCCAAAAATTGGATGAATCACACCCCGGAGTTGCAAGCAGCAGCAGCAGGAGCCCAAACATAGCTTGAAAGAGATACTGGAGTTGGCTGCAGGACGCCAAAAATTGGATGAATCACACCCTGGAGTTGCAAGCAGCAGCAGCAGGAGCCCAAACATTGCGTGAAAGAGACATTGGAGTTGGCTGCAGGAGCCCAAAAATTGGATGAATCCCACCCTGGAGGTGCAAGCAGCAGCAGGAGCACAAACACTACTTTAAAGAGACACTGGAGTTGGCTGCAGGAGGCCAAAAATTGGATGAATCACACCCTGGAGTTTCCAAGCAGCAGCAGAAGGAGCCCAAACATTGCTTGAAAGAGACACTGGAGTTGGCTGCAGGAGCCCAAAAATTGGATGAATCACACCCTGGAGCTGCAAGCAGCAGGAGCCCAAACATAGCTTGAAAGAGATACTGGAGTTGGCTGCAGGAGGCCAAAAATTGGATGAATCACACCCTGGAGTTTCCAAGCAGCAGCAGAAGGAGCCCAAACATTGCTTGAAAGAGACACTGGAGTTGGCTGCAGGAGCCCAAAAATTGGATGAATCACACCCTGGAGTTGCAAGGAGCAGCAGAAGTCCAAAAATTACTTTAAAGAGACACTGGAGTTGGCTGCAGGAGTCCAAAAATTGGATGAATCACACCCTGGAGTTGCAAGCAGCTGCAGCAGGAGCCCAAACATTGCTTTAAAGAGACACTGGAGTTGGCTGCAGGAGGCCAAAAATTGGACGAATCACACCCTGGAGTTGCAAGCAGCAGCAGCAGCAGGAGCCCAAGCATAGCTTGAAAGAGACACAGGAGTTGGCTGCAGGAGCCCAAAAATTGGATGAATCACACCCTGGAGTTGCAAGCAGCAGCTGGAGCCCAAACATAGCTTTAAAGAGACACTGGAGTTGGCTGCAGGAGGCCAAAAATTGGATGAATCACACCCTGGAGTTGCAAGCAGCAGCAGCAGCAGGAGCCCAAACATTGCGTGAAAGAGACACTGGAGTTGGCTGCAGGAGCCCAAAAATTGGATGAATCACACCCTGGAGTTGCAAGCAGCAGCAGCAGGAGCCCAAACATTGCTTTAAAGAGACACTGGAGTTGGCTGCAGGAGGCCAAAAATTGGATGAATCAAACCCTGGAGTTGCAAGCAGCTGCAGCAGGAGCCCAAACATTGCGTGAAAGAGACACTGGAGTTGGCTGCAGGAGCCCAAAAACTGGATGAATCACACCCTGGAGTTGCAAGCAGCAGCAGCAGCAGCAGGAGCACAAACATTGCTTGAAAGAGAAACTGGAGTTGGCAGCAGGAGGCCAAAAATTGGATGAATCACACCCTGGAGTTGCAAGCAGCAGCAGCAGGAGCCCAAACATTGCGTGAAAGATGCATTGGAGTTGGCTGCAGGAGCCCAAAAATTGGATGAATCACACCCTGGAGGTGCAAGCAGCAGCAGCAGGAGCCCACACATAGCTTGAAAGAGACATTGGAGTTGGCTGCAGGAGCCCAAAAATTGGATGAATCACACCCTGGACTTCCATGCAGCAGCAGGAGCCTGAACATAGCTTTAAAGAGACACTGGAGTTGGCTGCAGGAGGCCAAAAATTGGTTGAATAACACCCTGGAGTTGCAAGCAGCAGCAGCATCAGCAGGAGCCCAAACATTGCTTGAAAGAGACACTGGAGTTGGCAGCAGGAGGCCAAAAATTGGAAGAATCACACCCTGGAGTTGCAAGCAGCAGCAGCAGGAGCCCAAACATTGCGTGAAAGAGACACTGGAGTTGGCTGCAGGAGCCCAAAAATTGGATGAATCACACCCTGGAGTTGCAAGCAGCAGCAGCAGGAGCCCAAACATAGCTTTAAAGAGACACTGGAGTTGGCTGCAGAAGGCCAAACATTGGATGAATCACACCCTGGAGTTGCAAGCAGCAGCAGCAGCAGAAGCCCAAACATTGCGTGAAAGAGACACTGAAGTTGGCTGCAGGAGCCCAAAAATTGGAGGAATCACACCCTGGAGTTGCAAGCAGCAGCAGCCCAAACATTGCTTGAAAGAGACACTGGAGTTGGCTGCAGGAGGCACAAAATTGGATGAATCACACCCTGGAGTTGCAAGCAGAAGCAGCAGCAGAGGCCCAGACATTGCGTGAAAGAGACACTGGAGTTGGCTGCAGGAGCCCAAAAATTGGATGAATCACACCCTGGAGTTGCAAGCAGCAGCAGCAGCAGCAGGAGCCCAAACATTGCTTGAAAGAGACACTGAAGTTAGCTGCAGGAGCCCAAAAATTAGATGAATCACACCCTGGAGTTGCAAGCAGCAGCAGCAGCAGGAGCCCAAACATTGCTTGAAAGAGACACTGGAGTTGGCTGCAGGAGCCCAAAAATTGGATGAATCACACCCTGGAGTTGCAAGCAGCAGCAGCAGCAGCAGGAGCCCAAACATAGCTTGAAAGAGACACTGGAGTTGGCTGCAGGAGTCCAAAAATTGGATGAATCACACCCTAGAGTTGCAAGCAGCAGCAGGAACCCAAACATTACTTTAAAGAGACACTGGAGTTGGCTGCAGGAGGCAAAAAATTGGATTAATCACACCCTGGAGTTGCAAGCAGCAGCAGCAGGAGCCTGAACATAGCTTGAAAGAGACACTGGAGTTGGCTGCAGGAGCCCAAAAATTGGATGAATCACACCCTGGAGTTGCAAGCAGCAGCAAGAGCCCAAACATTGCTTGAAAGAGACACTGAAGTTGGCTGCAGGAGCCCAAAAATTGGATGAATCACACCCTGGAGTTGCAAGCAGCAGCAACAGCAGCAGCAGGAGCCCAAACATTGCTTGAAGGAGACACTGGAGATGGCTGCAGGAGTCCAAAAATTGGATGAATCACACCCTGGAGTTGCAAGCTGCAGGAGCCCATACATAGCTTGAAAGAGACACTAAAGTTGGCTGCAGGAGGCCAAAAATTGGATGAATCACACCCTGGAGGTGCAAGCAGCAGCAGCAGGAGCCCAAACATAGCTTGAAAGAGACACTGGAGTTGGCTGCAGGAGGCCAAAAATTGGATGAATCACACCCTGGAGTTGCAAGCAGCAGTAGCAGCAGGAGCCCAAACATTACTTGAAAGAGACACTGAAGTTGTCTGCAGGAGCCCAAAAATTGGATGAATCACACCCTAGAGTTGCAAGCAGCAGCAGGAGCCCAAACATTGCTTGAAAGAGACACTGGAGTTGGCTGCAGGAGGCACAAAATTGGATGAATCACACCCTGGAGTTGCAAGCAGCAGCAGCAGCAGGAGCCCAAACATTGCTTGAAAGAGACACTGAAGTTGGCTGCAGGAGCCCAAAAATTGGATGAATCACACGCTGGAGTTGCAAGCAGCAGCAGCAGGAGCCCAAACATTGCTTGAAAGAGACACTGGAGTTGGCTGCAGGAGCCCAAAAATTGGATGAATCACACACTGGAGTTGCAAGCAGCAGCAGGAGCCCAAACATAGCTTGAAAGAGACACAGGAGTTGGCTGCAGGAGGCCAAAAATTGGATGAATCACACCCTGGAGTTGCAAGCAGCAGCAGGAGCCCAAACATAGCTTTAAAGAGACACTGGAGTTGGCTGCAGGAGGCCAAAAATTGGATGAATCACACCCTGGAGTTGCAAGCAGCAGCAGCAGGAGCCCGAACATAGCTTGAAAGAGACACTGGAGTTAGCTGCAGGAGGCCAAAAATTGGATGAATCACACCCTGGAGTGGCAAGCAGCAGCAGCAGCACGAGCCCAAACATTGCGTGAAAGAGACACTGGAGTTGGCTGAAGGAGCCCAAAAATTGGATGAATCACACCCTGGAGTTGCAAGCAGCAGCAGCAGCAGCAAGCAGGAGCCCAAACATTGCTTGAAAGAGACACTGGGGATGGCTGCAGGAGCCCAAAAATTGGATGAATCACACCCTGGAGTTGCAAGCAGCAGCAGCAGCAGGAGCCCAAACATAGCTTGAAAGAGACACTGGAGTTGGCTGCAGGAGGCCAAAAATTGGATGAATCACACCTTGGAGTTGCAAGCAGCAGCAGGAGCCCAAACATTACTTTAAAGAGACACTGGAGTTGGCTACAGGAGGCCAAAAATTGGATGAATCACACCCTGGAGGTGCAAGCAGCAGCAGCAGGAGCCCAAACATAGCTTGAAAGAGACACTGGAGTTGGCTGCAGGAGCCCAAAAATTGGATGAATCACACCCTGGACTTCCATGCAGCAGCAGGAGCCCAAACATAGCTTTAAAGAGACACTGGAGTTGGCTGCAGGAGCCCAAAAATTGGATGAATCACACCCTGGAGTTGCAAGCAGCAGCAGGAGCACGAACATTGTGTGAAAGAGACACTGGAGTTGGCTGCAGGAGCCCAAAAATTGGATGAATCATACCCTGGAGTTGCAAGCAGCAGCAGGAGCACAAACATTGCTTTAAAGAGACACTGGAGTTGGCTGCAGGAGTCCAAAAATTGGATGAATCACACCCTGGATTTTCAGACAGCAGATGAAGGAGCCCAAACTTTGCTTTAAAGAGACACTGGAGTTGGCTGCAGGAGGCCAAAAATTGGATGAATCACACCCTGGAGTGGCAAACAGCAGCAGCAGGAGCCCAAACATTGCGTGAAAGAGACACTGGAGTTGGCTGCAGGAGCCCAAGAATTGGATGAATCACACCCTGGAGTTGCAAGCAGCAGCAGCAGGAGCCCAAACATTGCTTGAAAGAGACACTGGAGTTAGCTGCAGGAGCCCAAAAATTGGATGAATCACACCCTGGAGTGGCAAGCAGCAGCAGCAGGAGCCCAAACATAGCTTGAAAGAGACACTGGAGTTGGCTGCAAGAGGCCAAAAATTGGATGAATCACACCCTGGAGTTGCAAGCAGCAGCAGGAGCACGAACATTGTGTGAAAGAGACACTGGAGTTGGCTGCAGGAGCCCAAAAATTGGATGAATCACACCCTGGAGTTGCAAGCAGCAGCAGGAGCACAAACATTGCTTTAAAGAGACACTGGAGTTGGCTGCAGGAGCCCAAAAATTGGATGAATCAAACCCTGGAGTTGCAAGCAGCAGCAGCTGAAGGAGCCCAAACATTGCTTTAAATAGACACTGGATTTGGCTGCAGGAGGCCAAAAATTAGAAAAAAATCACACCCTGGAGTTGCAAGCAGCAGCAGCATGAGCCCAAACATTGCGTGAAAGAGACACTGGAGTTGGCTGCAGGAGCCCAAAAATTGGATGAATCACACCCTGGAGTTGCAAGCAGCAGCAGCAGCAGGAGCCCAAACATTGCTTGAAAGAGACACTGGAGTTGGCTGCAGGAGTCCAAAAATGGGATGAATCACACCCTGGAGTTGCAAGCAGCAGCAGCAGCAGGAGCCCAAACATTGCTTAAAAGAGACACTGGAGTTGGCGGCAGCAGCAGCAGCAGGAGGCCAAAACTTGGCTGAAAGGCACACCCTGAAGTTGGCATCAGCAGGAGCCCAAAAATTGGCCTAAAGACATAAATATGTTTTGCACTATTTGGAAAGTGTAAAACGTGGCACCATGCTGAATCTAGTCGCATGCATCAGCCATTGGTGGGTGGAAATCCTGGCTGATCCATCCCTGATTCATTTTGACAAAGGTGAGCCTCTCCACATTTTTAGTTGACAGACGAGTTCTCCTCGTCGTAACTATGGCCCCCGCCGCAGTAAACACCCGCTCAGATGGCACGCTACTGGCCGGGCAGGACAGATTTTCCAGGGCAAACTCTGCTAGTTGCGGCCACAAGCCAAGTTTGGCTGCCAAGAAGTCCAGCGGATCCTCAAGGTGTGTTGGCATGGTCATGTCAAGGTATGACATGACATGCTGGTTAGGTCCTGCTCCAGGTCTTCCTGCTGCTCATGAATAGCCTCACTTCGCGGGTGTAGAAAGCTACTCATTAGTGACTGAAGACTGAGGCTGCTGCTGATGGAGCTGATGCTGCTGCTCCTGCCAACCCCCCCAGCAGGCATGGCAGTGGAAGGTGAGCGCAGAGGTCCCCCCGAGTCAGACCTGCGAGAGTATGGACCATGGCGCAGATAGGCACCGGGCAACTGACTACGTATAATGTCTTTGTAGTAGTTCAGTTTGTCCTCTCTCTCGGCGGGTTTAAAAAATGCCCCCATTTTGTGCTGGAAGCGAGGGTCCAATAAGGTGGACAGCCAGAAGTCATCCCGGCGACAAATGGAAACAATTCTGGGGTCACTACGCAAGCACGTGAGCATGCTTCCTGCCATTTGCGCAAGTGACTACCTGTCTCCATCTCCACTGCATACTGCCAAGGTGTGTCCGACCCGGACACACCTTGGCAGTATGCAGTGGAGATGGAGATGTCTCGCCTTCCTCAAAACCCTCTAGCTCCTCTGGCTGCTCCTCCTCTCCTGTCCTCTGACTAGATAAACCAGCCATTTCGCCAAGCCTAAACTGTGCTTCACGGGGCCACTCCTCCTCCTCTTCCTCCTCCTCCTCCAGTTCAGCTCCAACGGGGTTCATGTGGCCATAAGATGTAGACGCCATGTCTCCAGTGCCCTGACCAGCCATGGTTTCCAACATGTGCTGTAGTACATGAAGCAGTGGAATCAAATCGTTCATCCCGTAATCCTGCCGACTGACAAATAAAGTGGCTTCCTCAAAGGGCCTGAGCAAATGGCAGGTGTCACGTATGAGCTGCCACTGGTTGACATTGAAGTTACACAGGGGAGTCCCCCTATCCGCTTGGATCATCAGGAAATCCGTGATGGCTATTCTCTGTTCATATAATCGGTCCAACATGTGAAGGGTGTAATTCCAATGGGTGGAAACATCGCAAATCAGACTATGTTGGGGGCTACCATTCTGACGCTGTAGCTCAAGAAGGGTGTGTTTGGCGGTGTATGAGTGGCTGAAGTGCATGCAAAGTTTCCTTGACGTTGTTAGGATGTCTTGCAGATGGGGGGAACACTTCAGAAACCACTTTACAACCAGATTGAAGACGTGAGCCATGCAGGGCGCATGGGTCAGGCTTCCTTGTCGCAGCGCAGACAAAATGTTCTTCCCGTTGTCGGTAACCATGATTCCCATTTTAAGTTTTCTTGGAGTAAGCCATGTTTGGATTTCCTGATGAATAAATTTAAGCAGTTCCTCCCCTGTGTGACTCCGTTCGTCAAGACAAACCATGTGAAGCACAGCGTTACACCTCCGTGACCTGCAGACATGGTAGACTGGAGGGGCACTGAGACTTGAGCCTACAGTGGAGGGTCAGGAGATGGTGGAGGATGAGGAGGCTGAGTCTCACGGTGTCACAGGCACAATGGCCAGGGAGCACGGAGGACGAGGCGGCGTGACCTGTCCAAGTTGCTGCTGCTGCTGCAAAGGGGCCACATTCACCCAGTGGGCCGTAAACGACATGTACTGTCCCTGACCGTAGTTACAGCTGCAGACGTCGGTGCTGCCATGCACTTTGCTACACACCGACAGGCTCAATGACTGGCCCACCTTCTGTTCAACAAAAGTGTGCAGCGCTGGTACTGCCTTCTTGGCAAAGAAATGACTGCTTGGGACTCTCCACCTCGGCTCGTCACACGCCATCAGTTCTCTGAAAGGTGCAGAGTCCACCACCTGAAAAGGGAGCGACTGCAGCACCAGCAACTTGGACAGGAGCACATTCAGCTTCTGCGCCGTAGGATGAGTGGGCGCATACTGCTGTTTCTTGGACATGGCTTTGCTGATGGATTGCTGGTGGGATGCATGACTTGGAGGAGGAGGAGGAGGAGCAGGAGCAACAGAGGATGGGTATGACGCACAGCTGCCTTCGGCTGAGGTGCTGGAGCCTTGGCTGGCAGAAATTGGGAGCGGCGTGCCACTTGGTGAGGAAGCAGGCTGGACCACCTCTTCGGAGTCCAGGTTCTCCCAGGCCGCTTTATGGTGACGCATCATATGTTGACGCAGGGCCGTGGTGCCAACATTTGGGCCCTGGCCACGCTTCACCTTCTACCTACATATCTTGCATGTGGCCATGTTACCCTCCTGCGGATGCTTCAGGAAAAACTGCCGAGTAGCTACTTTTCCCACCAACAGGCCGCACTGATTCACTGCTACTGTCGCCAACTCCAGGAACCCCTGCTCCACTACCTCCCGATAAGGTAGCCTGCCGTGCAGCAGGTGCTCTACCCCGGCCCCGTTTGGCTCCAGGCTTTACAATTGTGCCCCCATGCTGACTGCCAACCACGCTGCTAACACCTTGCTGCCTCAGCTGCTGACTCTGGGGCAACCTGCGCCCCTCTTCTCCTGATGATGACGATGAAGCCCCTTCATCACCCGGCTCCCAAGTGCGATTGGCTTCTTCATCATCATCATCAACGAGTTGTGGCTGTGCGTCACTGATGTTCTCGGTTTCCTGAACAGTGTCTGGCGCAGGAGCTGGAACACTCGCAACACCCACGACACTCTCCACAACCACCTCCATTTCTTGGCTGGGCAGTAGCTCCTGACTGTCCTCTATCTGATCGTCCTCCTCACTAAAGAGTGGAGCTGAACCCAAAGCATAGGATACTTCGCTGGGGGAGGGAACGGCGTAGGACAGAGGCAATGGGAGGACAGGGACTGCTCTCGGGGCATGCCAACTCAGGGATGTGTCAGAGGAACCTACCGACCCTAGACTGGGGGTCTCAAATGTAACTTGTGATGATGTGGATGACCGCTTTAACCAATCTACCACGGCAGATGTGTTACTGGTGGAGACACGACCGCTAGCAGATACAGGCAGATCAGGTCTCTCACCGTGACTCCTGCCGCCACTCGCCCCTAGTCTGCCGCAAACTCTGCCTGCTGAATCTTGGCCTCTGCCACTCCTCTTTGAACATCCTGGCACTTGTCTGCCTGACATTTTTATGTATTTGAAATGCGCAATAGGTACGTTAAAAAATGTGTTTACTTTAAAAAGCAGAAGCTAAATAAAGTGAGGAACTGCTTCTCTGCACCAGATACTATGAAAATTGGCAATATGGGATACCCTGCAGCCTAGTGTTTTGACAGCAGGACAAAAACCAGTTCAAAATGCAATAACTTGATTAAGCTGAGGATGAACAAGCGTATTTAGTATAACAGATAGGGTGCTACGTGCAGGTTTGGGACACCCTGCGGCCTAGTGTTTTGGCAGCAGGACAAAAACCAATTCAAAATGCAATAGCTTGATTAAGCTGAGGATGAACAAGCGTATTTAGTATAACAGATAGGGTGCTACGTGCAGGTTTGGGACACCCTGCGGCCTAGTGTTTTGGCAGCAGGACAAAAACCAATTCAAAATGCAATAGCTTGATTAAGCTGAGGATGAACAAGCGTATTTAGTATAACAGATAGGGTGCTACGTGCAGGTTTGGGATACCCTGCGGTCTAGTGTTTTTTTTTAAAGCAGGACAAAAAACAATTAAAAATGCAATAGCTTGATTAAGCTGAGGATGAACAAGGGTATTTAGTATAACAGATAGGGTGCTACGTGCAGGTTTGGGATACCCTGCGGCCTAGTGTTTTGGCAGCAGGACAAAAACCAATTCAAAATGCAATAGCTTGATTAAGCTGAGGATGAACAAGGGTATTTAGTATAACAGGGTGCTACGTGCAGGTTTGGGATACCCTGCGGCCTAGTGTTTTGGCAGCAGGACAAAAACCAATTCAAAATGCAATAGCTTGATTAAGCTGAGGATGAACAACACTTATTTAGTATAACAGATAGGGTGATGTGTGCTGGTTTGGGATGCCCATGTGGGCTGGTGTATTTAAACCAGACAAAAACCAATTCAAAATGCAATAGCTTGATTAAGCTGAGGATGAACAAGCGTATTTAGTATAACAGGGTGCTACGTGCAGGTTTGGGATACCCTGCGGTCTAGTGTTTTTTTTAAAAGCAGGACAAAAAACAATTAAAAATGCAATAGCTTGATTAAGCTGAGGATGAACAAGGGTATTTAGTATAACAGATAGGGTGCTACGTGCAGGTTTGGGATACCCTGCAGCCTAGTGTTTTGGCAGCAGGACAAAAACCAATTCAAAATGCAATAGCTTGATTAAGCTGAGGATGAACAAGCGTATTTAGTATAACAGATAGGGTGCTACGTGCAGGTTTGGGATACCCTGTGGCCTAGTGTTTTGGCAGCAGGACAAAAACCAATTCAAATGCAATAGCTTGATTAAGCTGAGGATGAACAAGCGTATTTAGTATAACAGATAGGGTGCTACGTGCAGGTTTGGGATACCCTGCGGTCTAGTGTTTTTTTTAATAGCAGGACAAAAACAATTAAAAATGCAATAGCTTGATTAAGCTGAGGATGAACAAGGGTATTTAGTATAACAGATAGGGTGCTACGTGCAGGTTTGGGATACCCTGCGGCCTAGTGTTTTGGCAGCAGGACAAAAACCAATTCAAAATGCAATAGCTTGATTAAGCTGAGGATGAACAACACTTATTTAGTATAACAGATAGGGTGATGTGTGCTGGTTTGGGATGCCCATGTGGGCTGGTGTATTTAAACCAGACAAAAACCAATTCAAAATGCAATAGCTTAAGTAAAATGAGGCTGAACAATGCTTATTTAGTATAACAGATAGGGTGACATGTGCTGGTTTGGGATGCCCATGTGGGCTGGTGTATTTAAACCAGACAAAAACCAATTCAAAATGCAATAGCTTAATTAAAATGAGTCTGAACAACGCTTATTTAGTATAACAGATAGGGTGACATGCTGGTTTGGGTTGCCCATGTGGGCTGGTGTATTTAAAGCAGACAAAAAAAGATTAAAACTAAATTAAAACTAATCCAGTTATGAGAAATGCTTGTGTGTAACAGATAGGGTTAAATATGCCAATGCATAGATGAGATACACAGCGGCAAGGCAGGTTTACACCACAAAGAACTGAAATTGAATTGAAAAATGATCTGGCTAATGAAAATAAAAAAACATTTTCCCTGTCACTTCAATGCTGTCCCTGCCTGGATCGTTCCGGTTTCTCCCTATCTTTCCCTGGCCCCGTTTGGCTCCAGGCTTTACAATTGTGCCCCCATGCTGACTGCCAACCACGCTGCTAACACCTTGCTGCCTCAGCTGCTGACTCCGGGGCAACCTGCGCCCCTCTTCTCCTGATGATGACGATGAAGCCCCTTCATCACCCGGCTCCCAAGTGCGATTGGCTTCTTCATCATCATCATCACCGAGTTGTGGCTGCACGTCACTGATGTTCTCAGTTTCCTGAACAGTGTCTGGCGCAGGAGCTGGAACGCTCGCAACACCCACGACACTCTCCACATCACTATTTGCCTGCCTAGCTTAAGAAACCACCTCCATTTCTTGGCTGGGCAGTAGCTCCTGACTGTCCTCTATCTGATCGTCCTCCTCACTAAAGAGTGGAGCTGAACCCAAAGCATAGGATAAGTCGCTGGGGGAGGGAACGGCATAGGACAGAGGCAATGGGAGGACAGGGACTGCTCTCGGGGCATGCCAACTCAGGGATGTGTCAGAGGAACCTACCGACCCTAGACTGGGGGTCTCAAATGTAACTTGTGATGATGTGGATGACCGCTTTAACCAATCTACCACGGCAGATGCGTTACTGGTGGAGACACGACCGCTAGCAGATACAGGCAGATCAGGTCTCTCACCGTGACTCCTGCCGCCACTCGCCCCTAGTCTGCCGCGAACTCTGCCTGCTGAATCTTGGCCTCTGCCACTCCTCTTTGAACATCCTGGCACTTGTCTGCCTGACATTTTTATGTATTTGAAATGCGCAATAGGTACGTTAAAAAATGTGTTTACTTTAAAAAGCAGAAGCTAAATAAAGTGAGGAACTGCTTCTCTGCACCAGATACTATGAAAATTGGCAATATGGGATACCCTGCGGTCTAGTGTTTTGACAGCAGGACAAAAACCAATTCAAAATGCAATAACTTGATTAAGCTGAGGATGAACAAGCGTATTTAGTATAACAGATAGGGTGCTACGTGCAGGTTTGGGACACCCTGTGGCCTAGTGTTTTGGCAGCAGGACAAAAACCAATTCAAAATGCAATAGCTTGATTAAGCTGAGGATGAACAAGCGTATTTAGTATAACAGATAGGGTGCTACGTGCAGGTTTGGGATACCCTGTGGCCTAGTGTTTTGGCAGCAGGACAAAAACCAATTCAAAATGCAATAGCTTGATTAAGCTGAGGATGAACAAGCGTATTTAGTATAACAGATAGGGTGCTACGTGCAGGTTTGGGATACCCTGCGGTCTAGTGTTTTTTTTAAAGCAGGACAAAAAACAATTAAAAATGCAATAGCTTGATTAAGCTGAGGATGAACAAGGGTATTTAGTATAACAGATAGGGTGCTACGTGCAGGTTTGGGATACCCTGCGGCCTAGTGTTTTGGCAGCAGGACAAAAACCAATTCAAAATGCAATAGCTTGATTAAGCTGAGGATGAACAACACTTATTTAGTATAACAGATAGGGTGATGTGTGCTGGTTTGGGATGCCCATGTGGGCTGGTGTATTTAAACCAGACAAAAACCAATTCAAAATGCAATAGCTTAATTAAAATGAGGCTGAACAATGCTTATTTAGTATAACAGATAGGGTGACATGTGCTGGTTTGGGATGCCCATGTGGGCTGGTGTATTTAAACCAGACAAAAACCAATTCAAAATGCAATAGCTTAATTAAAATGAGTCTGAACAACGCTTATTTAGTATAACAGATAGGGTGACATGCTGGTTTGGGTTGCCCATGTGGGCTGGTGTATTTAAAGCAGACAAAAAAAGATTAAAACTAAATTAAAACTAATCCAGTTATGAGAAATGCTTGTGTGTAACAGATAGGGTTAAATATGCCAATGCATAGATGAGATGCACAGCGGCAAGGCAGGTTTACACCACAAAGAACTGAAATTGAATTGAAAAATGATCTGGCTAATGAAAATAAAAAAAACATTTTCCCTGTCACTTCAATGCTGTCCCTGCCTGGATCGTTCCGGTTTCTCCCTATCTTTCCCTGGCTCTGTCTACCTCTCTTACTGCCTCTCTGTCGGTCTCTCTGACTCTCCCTACCTCTATCTAACTCTGTCCCTGTGTGTAACAAGCTGTGCTCTGGCCGAAATAGAACGCTGAACTGCGCACAAGGAAGATGGCCGTCGTTTATATAGCACGGTACCGGGCTTCCTGGCTGCTGATAGGTTGCATGTGACTTTCCCATGATACCTTGCCCCAGGGAACATGTCCGGACATGTGCTTCCACCATTTTAGAATGCCTGTAATTTAAATAAATGGAGTTTAAAGGAAAATTTTGATCGATCGAATCGCGGAGAAATTCAGATTCGTTCAGAATCGAATCTTTCCTGAAATTCGGAACGAATTCGGGTTCGTCCGGATCGATTCGCTCATCCCTACCTTCAACCTTAACAGGCTCTAGGTCAAGAGAACTGGAAAAAGGTGGCTGAGATGCTTTTAGCAAGAATGAGTGATATATGGGATGAAACTTGTAGTACCATGGCAACTCAAGCACCACACATTCATAATTTATTATTCTCTTGATTTGAATTGGTCCAATAAAAATAGAACCAAGTTTCTGGAATGGTCTTCTAAATTCAGGTTCACTGAAAACAGCAAGACTTTGTCACCAATTGAAAATGCAGGGTCAGTATTCCTAGGGGTATCTTCAGCTCTCTTATGTTTCTCCTGGGTTCTCTTGATATTTGTTGGGAAAGTTGTTCAGTGAGATTCTGATTGCTGGCAAATTGATATCCACAGAAGAATTGGGAATCACTGCGGGATGATATCTGTAGCTTGCAAAAAATGGAGAAAAATTAGTTACATAGTTAATACGGTTGAAATAAGACATATGTCCATCAAGTTCAACCAAGGGTGTTGGTGTAGGGGAAGTTATGTTTTATTTTATTTTTACTGATAACTGCTAATAGTAACTGGTAATGTTATTTTCTTCTAAATAAGCATCTAATCCTTTTTCGAAGCTGTCAGCGGTTGATGATGTAACAAGCTTCTGGGTGAGTCTATTCCACAGATTTATAGTTCTTATGGTAAAGAATGATTTACCATACCTCCAGAGACTGAATTTCTTTTTTTCCAGGCGAAGGGAGTGCCCCCTTTTCTTTAGCGAGGATTTGACCTGAAATTGTGTTTCCTCATATATTTTGTATTTGTCATTTATGTATTTATACAAGTTAATCATGTCCCCCCTTAGTCGTCTTTTCTCAAGACTAAACATATTTAATTCCCCAAATCTTTCCTCATAACTAAGATCTTTCATTCCTCTGATTAGTTTTGTGGCTCTCCTGTGTACCCTTTCCATAGTGAGAGCGTCCTTTCTATGGATGGGTGCCCAGAACTGGACTGCATATTCCAAGTGAGGGCACACCAGTGCCTTGCAAAGAGGCAAAATTACATTCCTATCCTGTGATTCCATGCCTCTTTTAATGCATGATAATATCTTGGTGGCCTTGGAAACAGCTGCTTGACATTGCATTCTGTTATTTAGCCTGTGATCTACCAGTACCCCCAGATCCTTCTCAACAAGTGTTTCTCACAGTTTTACTCCCGCGAGGATATATGTAGCCTTCAGGTTGTTAGACCCCCAAGTGCATGGCTTTACATTTCTCCACATTTAACTTCATAAGATATATGGCTCTAGAGTCTGATTGGTCTTTCCTGTTTGACCATATGTTTGCAGATGATATGCAAAAGAAAAGGATAAAAAGATTTTTTAATTTTTGCACAAGATTTTCTGACATAATCAGGATGGCCATGAAGACAAAAAAAATTGAAAACTCTTGCAAGAGCAGCTTCAGATAGAAGACCTGAGAGGGGAATGAGTTATATTTGAAAATCGATCTACCACTACCAGGATATTATTAAACCCTTCGGACACCAACAATTCCATTATAAAATTCATGGTGATATTAGACCAAGGATGATTTGTGACAGGAAAGGTTTGCAACAACCCTGCTGGCCGAGAATGTTGAGTCTTGCATCTGGCACAAGTGTCACAATTATATACATAATTCTTACAGTCTTAGTTGAAAGCAGGCCACCAGAAGGATCGTTTCACCACGAGATGTCTGGATACCGGGTGATCATGAGAAAGTTAAGACCTTGGATCGCAAGGTTTCTGGAACAAAAATTCTACCTTTAAAGAGAAAAAGCATTCCCTGATTTCTGAAAAATCCCACAAAACGCTGGAATTCTTTGCGGGAACTGGGAACAGGTAATTCCAGGATAGCTGGGACCTTACTGGGATCCATTGCTGTTCCAATAGCAGAGAGTTCTCCAATATAAAGGTGGTGATCTGGTAGACACTCTAGAACCTTTTTGACATGGACCTGTTGAAGCTAAAGGATGGCAGAAAGGATCAGTATGTCGTCCAGATATATGGCAACAAAGAAATCTAGGAATTTACGTAGGACATCATTTATAAAATGCATTAAATAGCCCGAAGGACATCACCAAGTACTCAAAGTGCCCATAGTGAGTGCAAAAAGCAGTCTTCCGTTCATTACCTGCACTAATAACTCAGTTATAGGCTCCTCTTAAATCAAGTTTGGTAAAAACTATGGTCCCAGAGTTCTGGGATTAATGGGAGAGGGTACCTGTTTTTCCAGGTAATTTTGTTTAACTCCCTGTAATTAATACAAGGTCGAAGGGACCCATTTTTCTTTTCTTTCTAAAATGATTCCTGCACCAGCTTGTGAAGAAGACCAATGGATGAACCATTTTTGCAGGTTTTCTTTAATATAATCTTTAAAGACCTTTAATTCTGGTGCTGATAACTGAAAAAGATGACCAAAGGGAATGACAGCACCAGGCAGCAAATCGATTGGTCAATCATATTCCCGATGCAGTGGTAATGTGTCTTTTTAAAAGAAACAACACAGATAGTCTGCGAGGGAGATGAAGATTCGGGTTATGGGCTTTCAGTCAAGGCATGCACAAGATAACTGATGGCATATAGCAATATTTCAAAGTTGATAAGTTCCGTATGATGCAGTGGAATGAGGATGGGTAAAGCAGGAGTTTCAAAACAGATGGGTCCTGAACTCATGAGTGACCCGTCTGCCATGGTAATAGCAAGCAGGGTAGACTTGGGTTGAATTTTTGAATCTGGCATCCAAGAAGGAGCTGCATGCCCCAGAGTCCCCGACGGCTGCAATTTAAATATTTGTCGGACAGCTAAAAAAGTAGTGGAAAGGATAGGTAAGCTTAACATAAGCCAAGGTAAAAGTTGTCAGAGCAGGAATTAGGGTACCCCCTACCTGGGCTGGGGCCCCCCAATACAGGCACAGCTTTTGAGCATGGTGATGAGCCTATTCCTCAGAAGACAATGGTGGTCATACAATGCCAAGCTGCATTGGTTCAGGTGCAGATTCAGTGACAGGAGCTGATCCCCTGGAGTTAGTAGAAAACTGAAAATATGCCGAATTAGGCTAAGATTGCTCTGAGTCAGAAAGTCCCAGTCCAAACTGAAATCTTAAGGCATTGTCATTCCAATCTGCATCACAAGCTCAACAATTCTGTGGCGTATTCCTAAACAGTCTTCTTTCCTTGTTTAAGTTAGAGGAGGCCATCCAGCCTGGATCATCATACAATCACCTAGTACCTTGAAGAAACTGTCCAAGGTTTTCAAGGAGGGATCATCCTGTTCCAGAACATGCTGAACCCAGGTCTGTGGGTCTCCTTGGAGCAGCAAGGCCCTGGGCTCGGGCAGAGAGAAATCTCTTGGGCTAGAGGGAGGAAGAGTATCTTCAGCAGAGGTGGAGGCATTGTAACTCGCTGGGGCATGTTGAATAGTCTCTATTTCTTCTGGAACATGTTGAGAACATGGCCTTGATTGCATTCATCACTTCTGGGTTGTAGGGGTATCTCCAGGAGAGGGACACTCTTGTCAATAAAGTTGATTGAAAGTCGGTATATCCTAGCAACCCCCAGCACAGCTTGTCAGTTTTCCAAGAGTGTCCCGAGGATACTGGACACAAGCAGAACTAGCTCTGCATTTATCTTATAAATTTTTGCAAAATGTATTTATATATTTACGTTTATTCAGCTATTACCACAGTCCCTGACTAAAAGTAAAGATTCCAGCAATCCCCTCCCCCACACAAAAGGTTTGTAGGGAAAAGTCTCACACAGTGTGAGGCTCCCGTTTGTGGGTCAGCAAGTATATATTTAAAAAATGTGTTTCTAGCTATTTACACCTTAACATTGAACCAGAACGTGAGCAGATTTAATCATGCTTAGTGTATAACCTGCTGTTATTCAGCATTATTTCCCTTTTCTGCAATTTTAATAGGCGGAGGTTACTTGTAAATGCATGGTTCTGTAGGGACAGCAATCTTTTTATCATTCCTTCCATTCGCTGGCTGATTACACTTCATATATTATGTTCTCCTCAGTGGCTGCTCCTGTTAGATAAGGCATGGTGCTGATGACAGAGGTGCCAGTTTTTATTATTAATGTGTGTAATTATTGTACTGGGGAAACAGCCCACAGGTTGTAGCTGGGCCAATGAGCCCAAGTGTTTCCCCCAGCCAATCCTGTCCACTTCCGTCTTTCTTAGGTGTTCCCAGCTCACTCTCTCACTGCCCATGATAGTGTGCTGTTGGGTGCTATTATTCCTGTGATTCCTGGTCGTTATACTGTTGCTGACCTAGCTTGCCTGACCATTCCGTGACCGCCGCCTGAACCTTTGGCCGGATTCCGACTACGTTCCCACCTCATCCCCTGTAAGGTTTGACCCTTGGATTGACCCTTTACCCATCTTGTGCTTCTCCCTTGGCACTTTCTATCATGAGGACTGATTATTCTGTGCATGACCCGGGTGTGCCTGATATCGCCCAGTCTTACCTCTGGTTCATCAGTCTGTGAGTTCACAATCTTTGAGCTACCACGTCCTGGGGGCAACCGTGTCTGGTGAGGAGTTTAAAGAATCCCGGAAAATGAGGGCTTGACTATAGGTGAAGCTAACTTCAGAGATTGGAGGTTGTTACCTCACTATGAAGGTGGATGTCCTCTGTGTTTGACATAATTGGCCCAAAGATGGAAGAACTTGTGCAACAAGTGCAGGCCGTGGCTACCACCATAAACCAACTGGTTAAACGTGTGGCTACTCAGGAAAGTCGTCAGCTGTCTGCAACACAACTATCCTCATTGCCTGTCGAGCCAAAGGTTCCTCTTCCAGAGAAGATTTTTGGGGATCGTGCAAAATTCTCAAATTTTTTGTGTACTATATTTCCGATTGAGGCCCAACTCTTGTGGCACAGAGACACAGAGAGAAGGCCTGGTCATTTCTCTGTTGCAGGGAGAGCCACAGACTTGGGCATTCTAATTAGCGCCCCCGATGAGGCTTTACAAACTGTCACAAGGCTTTGACCGCAGACACTAAGTTGCAAAGCCTGAAACAAGGGAAACACTCGGCTGAGGAATAAAGTGCTGAATTCTGCCTGTGATCAACCCTGGCCATCTGTAGTAATTTTAGAATTGAGCTCTCAGACAGCATCAAAGACACTTTAGTGAACCTCCCTCAGCCTAAAAACCTGGACGAGTATATGCAAGTAGCCATTAAAGTGGATAGGCGTCTCAGGGAATGGCAACTAGAAAGAGCTAAAGATCAACACCCCGCCAAGAGTCATCTCCTATGAGTCCCATCTCCTCATCCTTGTCAACCCCAGAGTAGCCCATGCAGCTTGGCACGAGTCATCTCTCCCAGGCTGAGAAAATGAGGCGTTGGATGCAGGGCCTGTGCCTGTATTGTACGAACCCATTCCCCTCATATTAATAAATTGCTTTTGCCCACCACAACCTTTGGCCGGATTCCGACTACGTTCCCACCTCATCCCCTGTAAGGTTTGACCCTTGGATTGACCCTTTACCCATCTTGTGCTTCTCCCTTGGCACTTTCTATCATGAGGACTGATTATTCTGTGCATGACCCGGGTGTGCCTGATATCGCCCAGTCTTACCTCTGGTTCATCAGTCTGTGAGTTCACAATCTTTGAGCTACCACGTCCTGGGGGCAACCGTGTCTGGTGAGGAGTTTAAAGAATCCCGGAAAATGAGGGCTTGACTATAGGTGAAGCTAACTTCAGAGATTGGAGGTTGTTACCTCACTATGAAGGTGGATGTCCTCTGTGTTTGACATAATTGGCCCAAAGATGGAAGAACTTGTGCAACAAGTGCAGGCCGTGGCTACCACCATAAACCAACTGGTTAAACGTGTGGCTACTCAGGAAAGTCGTCAGCTGTCTGCAACACAACTATCCTCATTGCCTGTCGAGCCAAAGGTTCCTCTTCCAGAGAAGATTTTTGGGGATCGTGCAAAATTCTCAAATTTTTTGTGTACTATATTTCCGATTGAGGCCCAACTCTTGTGGCACAGAGACACAGAGAGAAGGCCTGGTCATTTCTCTGTTGCAGGGAGAGCCACAGACTTGGGCATTCTAATTAGCGCCCCCGATGAGGCTTTACAAACTGTCACAAGGCTTTGACCGCAGACACTAAGTTGCAAAGCCTGAAACAAGGGAAACACTCGGCTGAGGAATAAAGTGCTGAATTCTGCCTGTGATCAACCCTGGCCATCTGTAGTAATTTTAGAATTGAGCTCTCAGACAGCATCAAAGACACTTTAGTGAACCTCCCTCAGCCTAAAAACCTGGACGAGTATATGCAAGTAGCCATTAAAGTGGATAGGCGTCTCAGGGAATGGCAACTAGAAAGAGCTAAAGATCAACACCCCGCCAAGAGTCATCTCCTATGAGTCCCATCTCCTCATCCTTGTCAACCCCAGAGTAGCCCATGCAGCTTGGCACGAGTCATCTCTCCCAGGCTGAGAAAATGAGGCGTTGGATGCAGGGCCTGTGCCTGTATTGTACGAACCCATTCCCCTCATATTAATAAATTGCTTTTGCCCACCACAACCTTTGGCCGGATTCCGACTACGTTCCCACCTCATCCCCTGTAAGGTTTGACCCTTGGATTGACCCTTTACCCATCTTGTGCTTCTCCCTTGGCACTTTCTATCATGAGGACTGATTATTCTGTGCATGACCCGGGTGTGCCTGATATCGCCCAGTCTTACCTCTGGTTCATCAGTCTGTGAGTTCACAATCTTTGAGCTACCACGTCCTGGGGGCAACCGTGTCTGGTGAGGAGTTTAAAGAATCCCGGAAAATGAGGGCTTGACTATAGGTGAAGCTAACTTCAGAGATTGGAGGTTGTTACCTCACTATGAAGGTGGATGTCCTCTGTGTTTGACATAATTGGCCCAAAGATGGAAGAACTTGTGCAACAAGTGCAGGCCGTGGCTACCACCATAAACCAACTGGTTAAACGTGTGGCTACTCAGGAAAGTCGTCAGCTGTCTGCAACACAACTATCCTCATTGCCTGTCGAGCCAAAGGTTCCTCTTCCAGAGAAGATTTTTGGGGATCGTGCAAAATTCTCAAATTTTTTGTGTACTATATTTCCGATTGAGGCCCAACTCTTGTGGCACAGAGACACAGAGAGAAGGCCTGGTCATTTCTCTGTTGCAGGGAGAGCCACAGACTTGGGCATTCTAATTAGCGCCCCCGATGAGGCTTTACAAACTGTCACAAGGCTTTGACCGCAGACACTAAGTTGCAAAGCCTGAAACAAGGGAAACACTCGGCTGAGGAATAAAGTGCTGAATTCTGCCTGTGATCAACCCTGGCCATCTGTAGTAATTTTAGAATTGAGCTCTCAGACAGCATCAAAGACACTTTAGTGAACCTCCCTCAGCCTAAAAACCTGGACGAGTATATGCAAGTAGCCATTAAAGTGGATAGGCGTCTCAGGGAATGGCAACTAGAAAGAGCTAAAGATCAACACCCCGCCAAGAGTCATCTCCTATGAGTCCCATCTCCTCATCCTTGTCAACCCCAGAGTAGCCCATGCAGCTTGGCACGAGTCATCTCTCCCAGGCTGAGAAAATGAGGCGTTGGATGCAGGGCCTGTGCCTGTATTGTACGAACCCATTCCCCTCATATTAATAAATTGCTTTTGCCCACCACAATTTTTTGGGGGGCCTCCAGGAAGTCTGTCACCGCCTTTATCGATAGTGGGACGGCTGGCAACTTTTTGGTTAAATCTCTAGATTCCTCTATGCATATTCCATTGATCATTTTAGAAAATCCCCTTCATGTCCTGGTGGTTAATAACGAACCTATACTGGTGGGATTGGTTTGCTATAAAACCCCTTTTTTGAAATTAATTGTGGGTTGCTCTCATTCTGAGAATTTGGAATTTCTGGTCTTAGAATGTCCTTGGGCTCCCTTGGTTAAGGACCCACAACCCTGTCATTAATTGGGAGACTGGAGATTTGTCAAGATGGAGCTTGTTTTGTCTTGACCATTGTTTCTCTACAGCCCTTAGGACCCATGTTTCCCTGGAGGGGTTATCTCCGCACTATGCTGATTGTGCAGATGTGTTCTCCGAAAAGTCTGCCGATTTGCTTCCTCCGATAGGTGGTGCCCCGCTGTGTAAAACCCCCCAGAAAGCCCCTAAAATCTTACCTTTGTAGGCAACGGACAAGCAACGGATAAGCCGCCGCCTCTCGCGCGTCCCTTTTGCAGGGCGCGCGCCCGCGCCGGCCGTTTGTGAATGGCCGGCGCGGGCGCGCGCCCTGCAAGAGGGACGCGCGAGAGGCGGCGGCGGCTTATCCATCGCCTAAAAGGTAAGATTTTAGGGGCTTTCTGGGGGGTTTCACCCCGCGGGACATCCCGATTTCGGATGCCCCGCGGGGAGGGAGCTGATCGGCCCGGGAATCTTATAGATTCCCGGGCCGATCAGGGGTGGGTGTTGGTCCACTTTAAAAGGGGTTTATCCATCTATTCTGACTCACCAGATGGCAGCAAATGGAATCCTGTAGACAGCTCCACATTCCTTGTGTGTGTCTGTGCTGGACGTTTTCTTCACTCCATGGGGCTCGGCAGATAGCTCACTCAATTGTTGGTTAGACCATGTGATAAGTTTTCAAAAGCTTTATTTCGGTACAAAATCTTGGTACAGCAGACTTGTACTTTCAATGCACCTGGAAACTTGTGGTGAAATCTATACAGCAACAACAGGTGAAATAACTATAGCTGAAGAAGGTAGCAGCAGATTTGCACTGAGTAAGAATGGCCACAAGGGAGAGGAAGAAGGGAGGAGTTACTTACATCAGAGCAAGACTAAGGGAGCCTGGAGGGGACAAGGGGATTTAAAGGCACATTGCTGAGCCTATGTAAATAAAACATATATTAAACAGCTACCCTAGGTAAATAAAATGTAAGTCATGGGACATGACACCATCCCTCCACCTCAACAGCTGGGACAGGGTTCTTTTTTGTTGAATAGAAGGACGGAGGTTTAAGACCCTGCACTGATTACAGAGGTCTAAATAAAATCACTGTCAAAAACAGGTACCCGTTGCCTAATTGACAATCTCTGCAAACAGGTATCTGGGGCTCAGATTTTCATTCGTATGTGCCAAGAGGACAAATGGAAGACAGCCTTTAACGTGGAAGATGGGCACTATGAGTACTTGGTTATGCCTATAGGTTATTGGTTTATGTAGTGTTGGACCCACATCTCCATGGATTTCATTGTTGACCTGCCATGATCTCTGGATAATACTGTAATCTGGGTAGTGGTCGGCCGATTCAGCAAAATGGCGCATTTCCTTCCTCTGGCAAAAATCATGTTGGCTCCTGAACTGGCTCAACTAATTATAAAACACATCTTTCAGCTTCATGGCATACCTCAAGATATAGTGTCAGATCGGGGGTTTTAATTTGTTTCTCACTTTTCGATGAACTTTTGTGCGTGATTAGGTATTAAAGTGTCTCTGTCATCGGCCTACCACCCACAGTCTAATGGTCAGACTGAGAGGGTGAATCAGTCTCTGGAGCAATACTTACGCTGCCTTGTGTCAGATTGCCAGGAGCAATGGTCCGAATTTATCGAGTTTGTGGAATTTGCTTTCAATAATGTGCTTAGTCAGTCAACTACATTTTCGCCATTCTTTTGTAACTATGGGAACAATCCCAAGGCATATTTGCTCTCTGGCACTTCCTCCAATTTGTCGACATTGGAGGAATGGTTTTGAGAAAGAGTAACCTTTGGTCCAAGGCGCAAAAAAAATCTTAAAGTAGCGACCAGTAGTCATAAGACTTTTGCCGATCGACATTTCAGGTGGGTGGTCTGGTTATCTACCCAGAACATTGTTTTACACCAGCCTTCTTTTAAGTTGGGACCAAAATATATCGGTGCCTTTCCAGTCATACAAAGGTTAAATAATGTTGCTTTTAAAGTTGGTTTGCCTATCCCCCTGAAAATCACAAATGTGTTCCATGAATCCTTACTGAAACCCGCCAGTATTGTTCAGATATCATAACCTCCACCTGTCATAGTAGAAGATGAATCCGAATATGAAATTTACAAAATTCTCGATTCTCAAATCAGATTCTGTCCTATAGAAAGGTGTTGGGTACCAGCTAAAGACGTTCATGCCAATACCCTGATTAGAAAATTCCATTGTGATAACCCTGCCCAATCCTGCAATATTCAATCCCGGTGTGCCCGGGTCCCTGTCGGACGGCAGCCGCATGGACAGAAGAAGGATGCAGATGTCTTCCAGAGCTCACTTTCTCACTGCCTGTGATAGTGTGCTTCTGGGTGCTATTATTTCTGTACTGTTGCCGAAATAGCTTGCCTGACCATTCTGTGACCGTCACCTGAACCGACTTTGTCTTGATTCTGACTATGTTCCCACCTCATCCCCTGTACTGCAAACCCTTCTTGTGCTTTTCCTTTGGCGTATAACCCCGGCTTGCCCGATATGATCTTCTACCCTGTGAGTTCACAATCTTTGAGCTACCATATATATATTGTCAGGGTCTGGGGTGAACAGCAGTGACACAGATGACAGTTCTTCAAAAGCAAAGGCAATTTTATTGAAAACAAAGATTCAACATCCAAACATATCTCTTAATTCAGAGATGGTTGCAGCATACAACGCAATATATCAAGCGGTTTCTTCACCAGCTCTGTGAAAGTCCAGGGTTTGATAGTCCAGCAAACTGCAAGTCCAGGTTATATCAAATCTGCTTACAGGGCATACAAGCCCATGCTGCTCATCCAGAAGTCCAAGTTCAGGGACACAAACGAAGTCCTTTGGCTGCATACAGTTCTGTTAGTCACTTTGATCAGTACGGCCTGGGCTCCTTACTCCAGACTGTTCACCAGCCAACTGAAAGCGTCAGTGGCTCCTTTTATTTAGGCTTCCCCGCAATCAGCCTCATCACCTATGTGAGGCCTGGGATTAGGGAACAAACCTGTAGAGGACTGGGGAATGTGAACTGGGTCCTGAAAACCCAGCATGGATCGTGCCTAATAGCATAGCAGAGGAAAAATAGACACCATTCATTACTTTCCCATACACCTTACCATATATCCCCCCCTCTTCTTCAGACCTGAGGTCTGACAATTTTCACCGACCATACAGTAGACTCTGGACAAAGCATCTGCATTCCCTTGTAACTTCCCCGGCCTATGTTCCACTTTAAACTTAAAGTTTTGCAAGGAGAGAAACCATATGGTCACCCTTGCATTTCTCTCCTTATTTTGTTTCATCCAGGCCAGTGGAGCATGATCTGTCATGAAGACAAATTCTCGACCCAACAGGTAATATTAGCTTCCTGCTCAGGTACAATACTGGGTGTTCTTCCCCATTCACCTCTTGCGATAGAACTGCCCCCAAACCACGCGCATCTGTCTGTACCAAAAACTGTTTGCTGAAGTCCGGGGACACCAGGACAGGCTGTTTACATAGGGCAGATTTGAAAGCTTTGAAAGCCTTTTCTGCCTCTGGGGTCCATTCCACCATTACTGATGTACGACCCTTTGTTAAGTCAGTTAATGGGGCAGCCATTGATGCGAAATTGGGCACGAAATGATGGTAGTAGCCGGTTATACCAAAGAAGGCTCTCACTTGTTTTTTTGTAAGTGGTCTGGGCCAGTTTTGTATTGCCTCCACCTTATTTATCTGGGGTTTAACCAACCCTCTACCAATGAAGTAACCCAGGTATTTCGCCTCCTCCAGCCCTTCTGCACACTTCTCAGGGTTTATGGTTAAACCAGCATTACTGATGGAATCTAGGACAGCCTGTACCTTGCAGAGGTGACTCTTCCAATCAGATGAAAAAATGACCACATCGTCCAGGTAAGCAGCGGCATAATTGCGATGCGGTCTCAAGATCATGTACATCGGCCTCTGAAAGGTAGCAGAGGCCCCATGTAACCCAAACGGCATTACCAGATAGTGAAACAGACCTTCTGGGGTGGCAAACACAGTTTTTTCTTTAGCATCCTCAGGCAATGGTATCTGCCAATACCCTTTTGTGAGATCCAGGGTTGTGATGTATCTTGTCCTCCTGAGTTTCTCAATCAATTAATCTACCCGGGGCATGGGATATGCATCACATTTTGAGACCTCATTGAGTTTTCTGAAATTGTTACAGAATCTCCAGGTCCCATTGGGCTTTGGTATTAGGACAATGGGACTTTACCAGGCACTAGAAGACTCCTCAATGACTCCCAACTCTAACATGCGCTTTATTTCCGAGGAGATCACCTCACCTCTCTACTCTACATGCTTCTGGTATCCTGTACGGCAGTGGTCCCCAACTTTTTTTCACCGTTGACCGGTTCAGGATTTGGTAATTTTACCGTGGCCCGGTGGGGCACTAGCGGGGGGGGGGGGGTGCTGACTAGGGGCGGGGCTGGGGGTGTGGCTGGGGGCAATGCAGTGGCATTGATTGTTAATATTGTTTTGATTTATTCATTTTAATGTTAACGTATTTAAACATGCCTTCGAAATAAAATACAGTTACAGAAAAAAATGTATGGGACAGAGCTGGAAAAAGAGAGATGGGATGGGATAGGACAGAGCTAGGAAAAGAGAGATGGGATGGGACAGAGCTTGGAAAAGAGAGATGGGATGGGACAGAGCTTGGAAAAGAGAGATGGGATGGGATGGGACAGAGCTTGGAAAAGAGAGAAGGGATGGAATGGGACAGAGCTTGGAAAAGAGGGGTGGGATGGGACAGAGCTGGGAAAAGAGAAATGGGATGGGACATAGCTGGGAAAAGAGAGATCGGATGGGATGGGACAGAGCTTGGAAAAGAGAGATGGGATGGGACAGAGCTTGGAAAAGAGAGATGGGATGGGACAGAGCTGGGAAAAGAGAGATGGGATGGGACAGAGCTGGGAAAAGAGAGATCGGATGGGATGGGACAGAGCTTGGAAAAGAGAGATGGGATGGGACAGAGCTTGGAAAAGAGAGATGGGATGGGACAGAGCTTGGAAAAGAGAGATGGGATGGGACAGAGCTGGGAAAAGAGAGATGGGATGGGATGGGACAGAGCTGGGAAAAGAGAGATGGGATGGGACAGAGCTGGGAATAGAGAGATGGAATGGGACAGAGCTGGGCAAAGAGAGATGGGATGGGACAGAGCTGGGAATAGAGAGATGGGATGGGACAGAGCTGGGAAAAGAGAGATGGAATGGGACAGAGCTGGGAAAAGAGAGATGGGATGGGGCAGAGCTGGGAAAAGAGAGATGGGATGGGACAGAGCTGGGAATAGATAGATGGGATGGGACAGAGCTGGGAATAGAGAGATGGGATGGGACAGAGCTGGGAATAGAGAGATGGGATGGGACAGAGCTGGGAATAAAGAGATGGGATGGGACAGAGCTGGGAAAAGAGAGATGGGATGTTACAGAGCTGGGAATAGAGAGATGGGATGGGGCAGAGCTGGGAAAAGAGAGATGGGATGGGGCAGAGCTGGGAATAGAGAGATGGGATGGGACAGAGCTGGGAATAGAGAGATGGGATGGGGCAGAGCTGGGAATAAAGAGATGGGATGGGGCAGAGCTGGGAATAGAGAGATGGGATGGGACAGAGCTGGGAATAGAGAGATGGAATGGGACAGAGCTGGGAAAAGAGAGATGGGATGGGACAGAGCTGGGAATAGATAGATGGGATGGGACAGAGCTGGGAATAGAGAGATGGGATGGGACAGAGCTGGGAATAGAGAGATGGGATGGGACAGAGCTGGGAATAGAGAGATGGGATGGGACAGAGCTGGGAAAAGAGAAATGGGATGGGACAGAGCTGGGAATAGAGAGATGAGATGGGACAGAGCTGGGAATAGAGAGATGGGATGGGATGGGATGTGACAGAGCTGGGAAAAGAGAGATGGGACAGAGCTGGGAAAGAGAGATGGGATGGGGCAGAGCTGGGAATAGAGAGATGGGATGGGACAGAGCTGGGAATAGAGAGATGGGATAGGACAGAGCTGGGAATAGAGAGATGGGATGGGACAGAGCTGGGAATAGATAGATGGGATGGGACAGAGCTGGGAATAGAGAGATGAGATGGGACAGAGCTGGGATTAGAGAGATGGGATGGGATGGGATGTGACAGAGCTGGGAAAAGAGAGATGGGACAGAGCTGGGAAAGAGAGATGGGATGGGGCAGAGCTGGGAAAAGAGAGATGGGATGGGACAGAGCTGGGAATAGATAGATGGGATGGGACAGAGCTGGGAATAGAGAGATGGGATGGGACAGAGCTGGGAATAGAGAGATGGGATGGGACAGAGCTGGGAATAAAGAGATGGGATGGGACAGAGCTGGGAAAAGAGAGATGGGATGGGACAGAGCTGGGAATAGAGAGATGGGATGGGGCAGAGCTGGGAAAAGAGAGATGGGATAGGACAGAGCTGGGAATAGAGAGATGGGATGGGACAGAGCTGGGAATAGAGAGATGGGATGGGGCAGAGCTGGGAATAAAGAGATGGGATGGGGCAGAGCTGGGAATAGAGAGATGGGATGGGACAGAGCTGGGAATAGAGAGATGGAATGGGACAGAGCTGGGAAAAGAGAGATGGGATGGGACAGAGCTGGGAATAGAGAGATGGGATGGGACAGAGCTGGGAATAGAGAGATGGGATGGGACAGAGCTGGGAAAAGAGAGATGGGATGGGACAGAGCTGGGAAAAGAGAGATGGGATGGGGCAGAGCTGGGAAAAGAGAGATGGGATGGGACAGAGCTGGGAATAGATAGATGGGATGGGACAGAGCTGGGAATAGAGAGATGGGATGGGACAGAGCTGGAAATAGAGAGATGGGATGGGATGGGATGTGACAGAGCTGGGAAAAGAGAGATGGGACAGAGCTGGGAAAGAGAGATGGGATGGGGCAGAGCTGGGAAAAGAGAGATGGGATGGGACAGAGCTGGGAATAGATAGATGGGATGGGACAGAGCTGGGAATAGAGAGATGGGATGGGACAGAGCTGGGAATAGAGAGATGGGATGGGACAGAGCTGGGAATAAAGAGATGGGATGGGGCAGAGCTGGGAAAAGAGAGATGGGATGGGACAGAGCTGGGAATAGAGAGATGGGATGGGACAGAGCTGGGAATAGAGAGATGGGATGGGGCAGAGCTGGGAATAAAGAGATGGGATGGGGCAGAGCTGGGAATAGAGAGATGGGATGGGACAGAGCTGGGAATAGAGAGATGGAATGGGACAGAGCTGGGAAAAGAGAGATGGGATGGGACAGAGCTGGGAATAGAGAGATGGAATGGGACAGAGCTGGGAAAAGAGAGATGGGATGGGACAGAGCTGGGAAAAGAGAGATGGGATGGGGCAGAGCTGGGAAAAGAGAGATGGGATGGGACAGAGCTGGGAATAGATAGATGGGATGGGACAGAGCTGGGAATAGAGAGATGGGATGGGATGGGATGTGACAGAGCTGGGAAAAGAGAGATGGGATGGGACAGAGCTGGGAATAGATAGATGGGATGGGACAGAGCTGGGAATAGAGAGATGGGATGGGACAGAGCTGGGAATAGAGAGATGGGATGGGATGGGATGGGACAGAGCTGGGAAAAGAGAGATGGGATGGGGCAGAGCTGGGAAAAGAGAGATGGGATGGGACAGAGCTGGGAATAGAGAGATGGGATGGGACAGAGCTGGGAATAGAGAGATGGGATGGGACAGAGCTGGGAATAGAGAGATGGGATGGGATGAGATGGGAATAGAGAGATGGGATGGGATGGGATGGGACAGAGCTGGGAAAAGAGAGATGGGATGGGGCAGAGCTGAGAAAAGAGAGATGGGATGGGACAGAGCTGGGAAAAGAGAGATGGGATGGGACAGAGCTGGGAATAGATAGATGGGATGGGACAGAGCTGGGAATAGATAGATTGGATGGGACAGAGCTGGGAATAGAGAGATGGGATGGGACAGAGCTGGGAAAAGAGAGATGGGATGGGGCAGAGCTGGGAAAAGAGAGATGGGATGGGACAGAGCTGGGAATAGAGAGATGGGATGGGATGGGACAGAGCTGGGAAAAGAGAGATGGGATGGGACAGAGCTGGGAATAGAGAGATGGGATGGGACAGAGCTGGGAATAGATAGATGGGGTTGGACAGAGCCGGGAATAGATAGATTGGATGGGACAGAGCTGGGAATAGAGAGATGGGATGGGACAGAGCTGGGAAAAGAGAGATGGGATGGGACAGAGCTGGGAAAAGAGAGATGGGATGGGACAGAGCTGGGAATAGAGAGATGGGATGGGACAGAGCTGGGAAAAGAGAGATGGGATGAGGCAGAGCTGGGAATAGAGAGATGGGATGGGGCAGAGCTGGGAACAGGGAGAGCTGGGATGAGGCAGAGCTGGGAACAGGGAGAGCTGGGAACAGGGAGAGCTGGGATGAGGCAGAGCTGGGAACAGGGAGAGCTGGGAACAGGGAGAGCTGGGATGAGGCAGAGCTGGGAACAGGGAGAGCTGGGATGAGGCAGAGCTGGGAACAGGGAGAGCTGGGATGAGGCAGATCTGGGAACAGAGAGAGATGGGATGGGATAACTCACCCTGCTGCCTTTCCTCCTGCCTTCCCACACGCTGTTTTTCCTCCTATTCGCCGGCTCCGCTCCCTGTCTTCTCTCGTTAGCCGACCCCTGTGTTTCATCCCGCCAGCCCCGCCCCCGTCTCTGCACCAGTCCGCCGTCCCCTGTGTTTCCGCCCTCCGGCCCCACCCCCTGTTTTTGCTCCTGTCCGCCGGCCCCGTTAGCTGAGGACCGCGGTCCGCGGGTTGTTTGCACCCTTGGCCGCGGTAGCCTAGGCGGACCGGTACCATTGGAGCCACGGACCGGTAGCGGTCCACAGCCCGGGGGTTGGGGACCGCTGCTGTACGGTTTAAGGTTTACCTTAGTGCAGGGTTCAGTTTTGATATGATGCTTCATTAAGTGAGTTCGGCCCGGCAGGTCAGAAGGTTGATGAAATTGATGAACCAGGTTGATGAACCTTGTAGTTCACCTCACTCACCTTTTCTACGACCTCATAGGGACCCTGCCACTTTGCAAGAAATTTACTTTCAACCGTGGCAGATCTATTATATATTCTGCTCTGGGCCGCCTGAGCCCTTTGCATATGCTCCTTGACTATCGGCATTACCTTTTCTATTCTGTCCTGCAGCTGGGCCACATGTTTAATTATACTTTTGTATGGGGTGGCTTCAGTCGAAAGCCGAAAGGGCAAAAACCCTGTAGACACCTGGGGTACCTCCCGGATGGAAAACATGAGATATGGCAACAAACAGTCCCAATCACGGCCATCGCTTTCTACAACTTTCTTTAGCATGTGCTTAAGGGTTTTGTTAAATCTCTCTACTAAGCCGCCTGTTTGAGGGTGGTACACTGAGGTGCGGAGATGGGTAATTTTAAACAGCTTGCCCTGGTCAGTTAGGATTTCCTTCGGAATCCCTACACGGAAGAACATAAGAAACAGCTCCTTAGCAATATTCTTGGAGGCCATATTTCTTAGTGTAACTGCTTCCAGGTAGCGTGTAGCATAATCTAATACCGCTAATATGTATTGGTGTCCTCAGGCAGACTTCACAATGGGCCCCACCAAATCCATGGCAATTCTCTCGAAGGGAACCTCGATAATGGGGAGGTGGCACCAAGGGACTCCGAAAATGTGATGTTGGGGCACTTAACTGGCACGTAGAGCAGGACTCGCAGTACCTTTTTATTTCCTCATACACCCCAGGCCAAAAGAACTTTTGGAGAACTCTATCCTGGGTCTTATTAGTCCCCAAATACCCTCCAAGCACATGACTATGGGCGATCTCCAGCACCATGCGACGGTATGGTTTAGGTACCAGAAGCTGTTCCACGATTTCATTATTAATTTTGGAGACCCAATATACCAGATCCCCCTTCATAGCAAAGTGTGGATATTCCTGGTCAGCTTCTGGTTCCTGAGGTACACCATTCAAGACTGTGACATTTGCTCTTGAGGTCCCCAGAGTTGGGTCTCTTAATTATTCAGACCCCAAATTACCCCGAGCCACTTCTAGGTCTAAGACCCGCTGATCAGGGAGGGAAGTCTCGTCATCCTCACCTGCCAACCTGTAGTGGAAATCGGTCATCACTGCATAACCCAGCAGTACCCACATTTTCACCCAACTCAACAACAGGGAGGGTTACAGGTTCTGCCGTAGATTCTTCTCTGCCAGCAGAAGTGTTACCCCTTTCCCAAAACTACCAGAACAAGGGAAAATCATGTCTGACTATCGCTTCGTACATAAGATGTTTTACCACGCCGACTTCATAGTTCACTGTTCCAGCGGGGGTCTTAAACTTACCCACGGCTACAGGATAAGCCACAATATCCCCGCTGATGCAAAGCACACTAACATTTTTCTTTTGTATATAACCTCCAACCACAGGGTTGGCCTGGACCAAGGTTACCAGGCTACCTGAGTCCAACTGCGCCTTCACTGAGCAACCATTCACGTTCAACATCACAATATGTGGCTCAGTCTCTGACCGTAGAATGGCGGTACACGTGGGTTCTGCGAACAGGGACCTTCGGCGGCTAGCGTCACATTCCATGGGCTCAGGGGAGAGAGGGCAATCAGCGGCCATGTGTCCCCACTCATGGCACCTCCAACACTGGGGACCACGGAACCTCCTTGCCCAGGCATCCTCCCTAAGAATAGGGAGCCTATGGGGGTCAGGGTCAGTCTTTTGCCCTTGCTCAAAGTCTAACGCCCTTCCCCCTCTTACCCCCTTCCACACACCTCCAGCGGGAACTTGCTTACCCACAGTAGCCACGGGTTTGCTGGTCTTGGAGGGTGTTGGTGCTGTAGGGGCATCCCAAAGGTAGTCCTCAGTCGTGATGTATCTTTCAACCAAGTTGACCAGCTGCTCAGCAGTCTGAGGATCGCCTTGTCCAGCCCACCGCTGTAGCTTTGGCGGCAGGGTCCAGAAGTAGTGGTCCACCACGACTTTCTCGACCATCTGCGCAAGTGTAGAATGCTCTGGATCCAGCCACTTTTGTACTAGATGTAGCAGGTCATACATCTGTGACCGGGCAGGTTTCTCAATATCAAAGCTCCAATTGTGCACTCTCCTGGCCCGAACCACTGGTGTAACACCCAGGTGAGCAAGAATCGTCATTTTAAGTTTGGCATAGTTCCATGCGTCTTGCTCCCTGAGGTCAAAATAGGCTTTTTATGGCTCACCTGCCAGGAACGGTGCAATCAGGTCCCTTGAGAAAGTGGAAATGAAACGCGCGTCGGACTCTTACAGCAAGCCGCAACACAAACTGATAAGAGCGACATAGCTCTATTTAGAAGGAGAAACGGATGGTCATCCATGACAGCAATCTAACAAAACTTGAGCATACAGACTTAACTACCACCTGCACTATTGCAATATTATCCTACCCATCGGAGGGGACATACTATTTGATTTTTTACTAAGTTTTATGTCTATAATAAAGTGTTTGGAAACATACATTGAAGAACAAGAGCGTTATTAATACTAAGCAACCCTGAGAGGCTTCGAGATACGCCATAGATGATAAACCACAGCACAGCACAACTCCTCAAGGGCCCAGGGCAGGTCACATACCTCCGGGCCAGGCGGGTAAGTCCTCTATACTTTCCTTTTTATTATTTTTCAACTGTGTTGAAATAAACATATAGACAGCTACAAATTAGTGCCATATAATTAAACTGTAGCTTAGAATAATTGGAAAGCAAGGGAATAATTTCTATAATTATTTGATTTTAAAACCCTTGTTATCCCAACAACCAGCGCACCCGTGGGAGACAGAAATCGGAACAGCAAGATTTTAACTCTTCGCTGTCCGGTCACTGCGCTCTCTATACAAATACTCTAACTGTTGTGCCATGGCCTGCTGCTGGAGATTAGCCTGTACTAGCTGTTTTATCACCTCCTCCATTGGCGTCTGGTGCGACATCTTTGTTGCCGCTTTCACCCAAGAAATCCACTGTTAAATGCCACGTTTTGTCACTCCATTGCCCCTAGCAACAGTCACCTTGCCCGCATCCTCCACCAATTTGTCAGGGTCTTGGGCGAAAGGCAGTGACACAGACGACAGTTCTTCAAAAGCAAAGGCAATTTTATTGAAAATAAAGATTCAACATCCAAACATATTTCTTACTTTTGAGATGGTTGCAGCATACAACGCAGTATATCAAGCGGTTACTTCACCAGCTCTGTGAAAGTCCAGGGTTTGATAGTCCAGCAAACTGCAAGTCCAGGTTATATCAAGTCCACTTACAGGGCATACAAGCCCACGCTGCTCATCCAGAATTCCAAGTTCAGGGACACAAAGTCCTTTGGCTGCATACAATTCTGTTAGTCACTTTGAGCAGTACGGCCTGGGCTCCATACTCCAGGCTGTTCACCAGCCAACTGAAAGCCTCAGCGCCTCCATTTATTTAGGCTTCCCCGCAATCAGCCTCATCACCTGTGCGAGGCCTAGGATTAGGGAACAAACCTGTAGAGGACTGGGGAATGTGAACTGGGTCCTAAAAACCCGTCATGGATCGTGCCTGATAGAGCATAAAAAATAGACACCATTCATTACATTATTTCTTTTTATAAGAAATGGTGTGAGGTTCTGAAAATGAATCACCCAGTGGCTGTTCTGTCAAAAGGTTCTTCCTGACAGTTGGTGAACCTGCTGCTCTTTAGTGGTCTGCCAACAGGAGCATTGAGTCCTTCTTGAGACATCAAACAATTGTTGTTGGAGTAGCTGCTAGCCCCAGTTGAGCCTTGTTACTATTGCAAAGGCAGCAAAGTATATTCTCTAGGCAAAAGTTTCTTTCTCCCAGTAGAGAAAAGAATCATATGAAAATGCATGCATGCATGTTCTGGATTCATGGTGTCTGTGATGTCCCAGCTCAGGTCTAGACCCCTGCAGTTGCTCATTCTACATAATTTAAGCAAATATCAACGTTTTCTAGGTTATTTATGTTCCCTGATGAACAATCTGAAATTCGAGTTGACTTGTGGATTCAGTCGACTCATCTCTCAACTGGGAAAATCCTTATTCTCCATTCAGTAATGGATTCTCATTACAGACGCCAGTTTTTTGTGATGGGGTGGATTAATGCATTACATATCAATTCAAATGGTGAGTCCAGGAAACAAAGAAGTCCATCAATATATTTATATATATATTTTCATATAAGCACAGTGGTACTTAGATGACTAGATTACCGTAAGGTTGTTACACCTTTTCACATTAATCAAGAGATTGTATTCATTCTCTTTGTTCAAATCCTTCAAAGGCATAGTAAATATTTCTGCATCAACTTGATGTAGTTAGAATTTCATTTTCATATGTTCATAGAAAAGATATAAGAAAAACAGGTTCTTTGTACATTATGCTGGATAGTTGTAAAAAATGAAGAACCAGTTCTTCCTAAGACCATTTGTAAACAGATTAGGATGACTTTTGTCCAATTTTACAAGGCAAAAGGAAAAATAGATGCCTGTTCAGAATATTCTGTAGCTGATTGTCCTACATGGTTGGTTCATTATGGGACTCCCATTCACAGGCCACAGTGAAACTGGTATGTAAGGAAACTATATGTCATCTGTCCTCACCAAGTGAAAATGTTATAAAAATTAAATACTGTCACCTCTGTGGATGCAGCACTGGTCAGTAAAATTCTGAGTTCTAAGATTTATGTTTAATTTTTTTGTTATGTTCTCGTTTACTGGACATAGTTATTACTTATTCGGCAGTTGGGTTATAGTGAGTTGCTGTTCTCCCGCTCTGTTAATTGCTGCTTGGGACATCCAAGAAGCGATTAATACAATCAAGACCATGTCCTCCACATGTTCCAGAAGAAAAAGGAGTTTTAGTACTTACCACAAAGGTCCTTTCTTCTGAAACTGTGGAGGACACAGCACCCCCCTCCCATAAAACAAATAAATACATTTATAATGTGATCCACCCTGCAGTAGAATGTAGGTTTATAGTTTATTTCCAGTCAAGAAGGTTCTAGTTTTTTCCATGGTTATTCTCAGTTACTGCTTTTTACAAACTGACAAGCTGTGCTGGGGGCTGCTAGGATATACCAAGAGAGTCAATCCCCTGCAAATGCCCCTACAACCCAGAAGCGGTGAATAGAATCAAGGCTGCGTCCTCCACAGTTCCATAAAAAAGATCTTAAACTCCTTGTTCACCCCAGAGTTCAGAGTTGTCTTGACTGAGTTCCCCTACAACTTGGGTTTCATGGCATAAGGGCTTCATAAGCTTCCTGTGTCTCACCTGGGTCCATTTTGTCTGGCCTGCAGATACTGTCACAAACCTTTCTGGAGACCAGGCCTATGAAGATACAGACAGCTGCCAGCAATACCTCCTGTGACCTTTCCAGAGAGTGGATACTAAGGAGACTTGGCAGAGGGGGGAGCTGTAGTGTCAAGTGCGATGATGATGACAGGTCAGGAACAGCTGAAGATCAGGATGGTAATAGCAAGTTAGGGCTGGCTGTAACTGGTAAATCCATCTGGGGAAGTGCTACATCACGCACTGTTTCCAGCATGGGAAGTTTGCTAACAAGTCTGGTTTTCGCAGGGGGACTTGCGCAAGGAGGGTTGGACTGCACTGCAGACAAGCTGGGCTCCTACTACCATTGCCATTACCATTGAGCCCAAAGTCCAACAGGGAAAAACTGGTGGAACAAGGCAGTCAGAAAGAGAGTCCAGAGCCAGGAAGAAACATAGTACAGAGCTTGAGTTTCAGGTTGCCAAAACAGAAGTCATCCGGAATTCAAAGCCAGAAGATCAGAGCAAGAGCAGATCGGTATCCAAAGCCAGTGGTCAGAGCCAAAGTGGAGCCAGAACATCACAAGGGTACAGGAGGCAAGCATCACTCCTGGAAAATCTGCAGGCAACTTTCCGGCACTTGTTTTAAAGGCTGCTTGGTGCTATGAAATGCCCATCTTGCATGTGCAGAAGCATGGGCAAGAGTGGAAAACCGCACGTGCAAACTGGGTCCAGGGGCCATCCGGGCTCTCTGTCTCACTGCACACCCACCAAGGGAGACACCAGAGAGGTCCAGGGGGGCAAGCATGCACAACTTGGAGCCTTACGCAGAGGCTCTTAAACCGGACCATCAGCGTGATTTAATGAAAAGCCTAAACTCTTAAAAAATGGTTCCCCAGCATCTAAAATATATATATTTTACGTTTATAGTCACTAACTTATTATTCTTTCCCCCACTGGGCTGCAACTCTGTTCAGGAATTTAGGATACGGGCGCCGCCATCTTGACTCAGAAGCATCACACTTACTGAGGAGAGGAGAGTGGGATAAGGTACAGGGGGGCGGGTTATAGCTGTGCTTTGTTCATATAGAGCAGAGCTGGGGTCAGGTAACGGTCAGCAGTCCCAGAATGCAGAGCAGCACAGTCAGGAGGCAATTCCTGTTTGCAGGCTGCCTGATAAGATGGCAGCTTCCATAAGCCGCCATCTTGGATGTTTAAAGGCTCATAACATGCAGTAGATGCAGGTAGGATGATTTTTAATGTGGACAATCTGTATGTACAGGGTGTGGGAAACATATAAGATAGACTCTTATTCAGAGTGAAGGTCCGCTTTAATCAACCTTAATTGCTATGATGGGCACTATAAATATAAAGTGAAAATATGTAAATATTACATGTTGTGTGTGTATTGAGCTTGTTGACAAGAATTCAGCGGATTCTATATCAACCAGTTCTGGTACCTAGATGATATTCTCTAAGAGTAGTTTTGCAGCAGCTAGTAATTACCATGTCTATATGACACATTTCTGGTGAAAAATCAATTATCTATGATAAATGATATAAATGTTTTTAGCAATGCTTTCAGTAATAAAGTTGAACAGCATATTATATCCTGTGAGCTGGACTTAGGATTTATAGATATAGGGGTTGATTCAGAGCCCCTTTTAAGATTTTTCTTTTTTTTTCTAAACTCACCAATGTAAATTCTCGCAATCTCAGATGATTCAATATATTGAATAAATATTTAGCAATGAAAACTAGTACAACTCGCTGACAGTGATTGATTCAACGGTCATGCAAGTTGTAAAATCATGTATTGAAGCAAGAATTCTCACCATGAATTCTCACTTTAATACGTGATTTTACAACTTGCATGACCATTTAAGCAATCACTGTCAGCCAGTTGTACTAGTTTTAATTGATAAAAGAATGGCGCTACAGCTGGCATTCTTTTTAACAATAAATCTGACAGCGCTCTTTTTTTATGTTAATTAAAAATGCATGGGGTCAATGTTCACTGGTTTTCAATTATTATGATAAGGATAACGTTGCAAAGCAGGGGTCTTATCCTGCTAAATTAGAGGGAATATTCTTAAATGGTATTTGGGAACCCTGAGCCCCGGTCTGGAAATGATCCCCTCTTGTCAACAGGTAAGGGGATGATATAGGAGCTGCACTGGAGGGGAGGCGGCAGTGCATCTCCAGGGGCAGCACTAGCAGGCTGGGGCTGGAGGCATTGTGACCAAGTTTGAGCATCAATATGTTCTGCCCTGGAGCGCAGTGTATGTTGGAACACCCAGGGCACAGCTTCCGGGGGATGATGCCTGCTGGTTCTCACCCTGGAATGCAGCACGTCGCGTTCTGTGCTCCTTGTCCAGACAGGTCCCTCCTCCGGGAGATGGAACGCAATAAGCGTGGCTGTTCACGCTAATAAGAAGTGCCAGATATAGTGAAGATGGCGGACGAATGCAGACAGACAGTGCTGTGATTCCACCAACTCCATTCTCCGCAAACATAACACCAGAGCCGACTGAGCAAGAGCAGCAGCGATAATCCAAACTGGCTCAAAGCTTATTGAGATGAATTAACACAAGAGATGAATGAATCGAATGTGACGAATCCGAATAGGAAAAATTCGTTTCTAAATGAATCCGAATATTGCCACGATTTGATCGCTCAAATTGCTTCTCCTTAAACTCCATTTAATGCGGTCTAGGCCATCTAAAATGGTGGATCCACATGTCAGGACATGTCCCATGGCGCAAAGAATCCTGGGTAGCCATGCTGCCTATCAACAGCCAGGCTTCCCGGTGATGTCACAGACCTATATAAGTGGCGGCCATCTTACGGGCGCTCATTTCAGCGGTGTATTGTGGTGAGAACGGGTGAAGGAGAGTTAGAGAGCCAGGGAGAGTTAGAGCCAGAGCGAGATAGAGCCAGGGAAATAAAAAGACAGGGCGAGAAAGAGAAACACAGAGAAAGAGACAGAGAGAGACAGTGACAGAGAGAGACAGTGTGTTTGCATTTATTTTTATGCCCAGGCCTTGCCAGCCTAGTTAGTGTTATAGGTCGCAACCCACCTGCCTATTTTGCTTTTGCTTTCCTACCAAAACCACGTTTTAAAGGTTACTGTAGTGCACTTTGACCAGTGGCATCCCATTTCAGGCCATCTGACAGTGTGTTTGCATTAGCTTTTATTCCCAGGCCTTGCACGTCTAGTTAGTGTTACAGCTCACACCCACCTGCCTATTTTGCGTTTGCTTTTCTACCAAAACTACATTTTAAAGCTTTCTGTAGTGCATTTAACTCACTTTGACCAGGGGTATCCCATTTCAGGCCATCTGGCAGTGTGTTTGCATTAGCTTTTATTCCCAGGCCTTGCAAGCCTAGTTAGTGTTACAGATGACACCCACCTGCCTATTCTGCTCTTTCTTTTCTACACACCTGCTGCTGTTCCAAAAATACAGTTTTAAGTGTAGTGTAGCGTATTGTTTTCCCCTCCTAAATGCAGTCAGGCAGAGAAGTGTCAGGATGTGCACAGAGGAGTGGCAGAGGCCTAGATTCATCAGGTAGAGGTTGCAGCAGACTAGGGGCGAGTGGCAGCAGGAGTCGCGGTGAGAGACCTGATCTCGCAACGCATCTGCCGCCATCGATTGGTTAACGTGGTCATCCACTTCATCACAAGTGACATCTGACACCCCCAGTCAACAGTCAGTAGGTTTCTCGGACACAACCCTGAGTTGGCATGGCCAAGGAGCAGTCCCTGTCTTCCCATTGCCTCTGTTCTACACTGTTCCCTTCCCCAGCGACGTATCTTATGCTTTGGGTTTAGCTCCACTATTCAGTGAGGACAATCTGATAGAGGACAGTCAGCAGCTACTGCCCAGCCAAGAAATGGAGGCGACATCCGCTGCTTCCTTCACTAGGTGGCCAAGTACTGGAGAGGGGAGTGGCGTGGGAGGTAGTGTTGCGAGCGTTCCGGCTCCTGCAATAGACACTGTTGAGAAAACCGAGCAGGACATCAGTGACGTGCAGACACAACTCAATGATGATGAAGGGAGCCGGGTGCAGAAGGGGCTTCATCATCATCAGGAGAAGAGGGTCGCAGGTTACCCATGAGTCAGCAGCTGAGGCAGCAAGGTGGTAGCATGGTTGGCAGTCAGCATGGTGGCAGAATTGGAAGGTCTGGAGCAAAACGTGGCCAGGGCTGGGGTAGACGACCTGCTGTGTGGCAGGCTACTTTCCCTGGAGGTAGTGGAACAGGGGTTCCCAGAGTTGACAACAGTAGCAGTGAATTAGTGCGGACTGTTGGTGGGAAAATCAGCTACTTGGCAGTGTGGCAGTTTTTCATCAGGCATCCACAGGAGGGTAACATGGCCACATGCAAGATGTGTAGGCATCACCATAAAGCGGCCTGGGAGAACCAAGGCTCCAAAGTGGTGGTCCAGCCTGCTGCATCACCCAGTGGCACACCGCTCCCAATTTCAGCCAGCCAAGGCTCCAGCACCTCAGCTGAAGGTAGCTGTGTGTCATACACATCCTCTGTCGCCTCAGATGCTCCTGCTCCTCCTACTACAAGTCAGTCTTGCCGCCAGCAATCCATCAGCGAAGCCATGTCCAAGAGACAACAGTATGTGCCCACTCATCCTACGGCGCACAGAAGCTAAATGTTTTCCTATACAAGTTGTTGGTGCTGCAGTCCCTCCCTTTTTAGGTGGTGGACTCCTTTCAGAGAACTGATGGCTTGTGCTGAGCCGAGGAGGAGTGTCCCTAGCCGTCATTTCTTTGCGAAGAAGGCAGTACCAGCCCTGCACAATTTTGTTGAACAGAAGGTGGGCCAGTCCTTGAGCCTGTCAGTGTGCACCAAAGTGCATGGCAGCGCCGACGTCTGGAGCTGTAACTATGGTCAGGGACAATACATGTCCACCCACTGGGTGAATGTGGTTCCTGCACAGCCACAACAGCAACTTGGACAGGTTTCGCCGCTTCGGCCTCCACGCTCCCAGGTCGTTGTGCCTGTGACAGTGTGCTACTCCGCCTCCTCATCCTCAGCCGCTTCTCAGCCTCCACTGTATGGTCAAGTCTCAGTGCCCCTCCAGCCTACCATGTGTGCAGGGCATGGCGGTGTCAAGCTGTTCTTCACCAGTTTTGCCTAGGCGAACAGAGTCACACAGGGGGGGAACTCCTATAATTCATTAATCAAGAAATCAAATCATAGCTTACTCCATGAAAACTGCAAATGGGAACCATGGTGAGCAACAATGGGAAGAACATCTTGTCTGCGCTGCAACAAAGAAGCCTGAGCCATGCACCCTGTATGGCACATGTGTTCAATCTAGTTGTCAAGCGTTTCCTGAAGTCTTCCCCCATCTGAAAGACATCCTAACAATGTGAAGGAAACTTTGCATGCACACTTCTTGAGCTGCAGCGTCAGAACGGTATCCCCCAACATAAGGCTCGATTCAGAGAGACAAAAAAAACTTCAGTTTTAGTGCCGATCTGTTTTTTTTGTGAAATGTTTCCGTTCTCGTATGAGTGTATGAGCGATTCTATGCATGCATTGAAAACCTTCTGTAAATACGAGGATGTCATTTTCCAGCGTGACTTTTCCGTTTCATTTTCACATGTTACAACGTAGGCTTTCGTTTTTGCCCTTTTCCCATCGTATCCTCCAACGAATCCTTTACGTTTCCCGTTCGATTCTGTTTCCCTTTTTCACTAAATATTTGTCCAGACGGAAATCCTTAGGATCTAGCGCCTGCGCACTACAAACTTAACTCATTAAAGTGCTCGCCTACATATTTGCCACCCTCACTTCCACTACAATGTTTAGCTAAATCTAACGGAAACATTCCGATTTGCTTCCGTTCATCGAAAGCGCATATACACATTTTCCCGAGCGTTCGTACGAATGAAAAATGAATGAAAAAAAGCAAAAAAAAAGACTAACACCCACCCAAACTTTCACAGACAGCTATGGAAGTCCGGACGAATGTGTCTTTGAATCGAGGCTATAGTCTGATTTGGATTGGAATTCCACCCTCCATATGTTGGATCGACTATACGAACAGAGAAAAGCCATCACTGATTTCTTGATGATCCAAGCGGATAGGGGGACCCCCCTGTGTAACTTCAATGTAAACCAGTGGCAGCTCATACCTGCCGTTTGCTCAGGCCCTTTGAGGAAGCCACTTTATTAGTCAGTCGCGGAGCTAGAGGGTTGTGAGGAAGGTGAGACAGAGGACCCAGACACACCGTGGCAGTATGCAGTGGAGATAGGTAGTCCCTCTGAGTCACTTGCACAAATGGCACGATGCATGCTCATGTGCTTGCGTAGTGACCGCCGAATTGTCTGCAATCGGCAGCGGGATGACTTCTGGCTCTCCACCTTATTGGACCCTCGCTACCAGCACAAAATGGGGGCCTTTTTTACATCCACTGAGAGGGAGAACAAACTGACCTACTACAGAGGCATCCTACGTAGTCATTTGGCTGATGCCTATCTGCGCCATCGTTCATCCTCTAGCAGGTCTGACACGGAGGGCCCTCTAGGCTCACCTTCCACTGCCATGGCTGCTGGGGAGGAGTGGGGTGGCAGGAGCAGTACCAGCAAAATCAGCAGCAGCCTGAGTCTACAGTCACTGATGATTAGCTTTTTTCACCCCCATAGTAAGGCAACACATGAGCAGCAGGTAGACCTGGAGCAGGACCTGAACCAGCAGGTCTTGGCATACCTTGACATGACCATGCCAACACAGCTTGAGGATCCGCTGGACAGCACTACTGGCCCTGCCCAACCAGTAGTGTGCCATCAGAGCGGGTGTTTAGTGCGGAGGGGGCCATAGTAACCCCAATGAGAACTCGTCTGTCCTCAATGAATCAGGCATGGATCAGCCAGGATTTCCACCCACCAATTGCTGATGCATGCGAGTAGATTGATCATGCTGCCACACCAACACTTCACAAATAATGCAAAACAGATTTAAGTTGCTACTCTCCAGTTACAGACATACACGCATAAGACCACAAGTAATTATTGAGGAAATGCATCATGTTTAACTTAACCTGTAATAAAATCCTTAGGATAACATATATGTTCCCAAAAATGTTATATGTTCTCCTCCTGTTGCTGCCAACTCCAGGGTGTGTCTTTCAGGCAATATATGGGCTCCTCATGCTGCTGCCAACTCCAGAGTGTGTCTTTCAGGCAATATATTGGCTCCTTGTGCTGCTGCCAACTCCAGGGTGTGACTTTCAGGCAATATATGGGCTCCTCATGCTGCTGCCAACTCCAGGGTGTGTCTTTTATATTGGCTCCTTGTGCTGCTGCCAACTCCAGTGTGTCTTTCAAGCAATATATGGGCTCATCATGCTGCTGCCAACTCCAGGGTGTGTCTTTTGGGCAATATATGGGCTCTTCATGCTGCTGCCAAATCCAGGGTGTGACTTTCAGGCAATATAAGAGCTCCTTGTGCTGCTGTCAACTCCAGGGTGTGACTTTCAGGCAATATATGGGCTCCTTATGATGATGCCAACTCCAGGGTGTGTCTTTCAGCCAATATATTGGCTCCTAATGCTACTACCAACTCCAATGTGTGTCTTTCAGGCAATATATGGGATCCTCATGCTGATGCCACCTCAAGGCTCTGTAATTGTGCCGCTCTGCGACAGCGATTCTAATAGCGATGCCTCTGATCTGCATGTCATACTTCTTTACAGTGTAAATTCACTAACCCAGCACACATCCTATGTGTGTTACAGCAAGCAATAGGCAACCCTATTGAGGCTCTCGGTAGGCCAGAAATTGCCGTTTTTAATAGTGATTCACCGTGAGTAAACCGGACCAAATACATTTTTAGGGAAAATTTGGCGAATTGGCCAAATCACATTTTTCAAAAATTTGCTCATCTCTAATTAACATCATGCAGATGTTTGGAACAGCAGGCCGATTGTGCCCGCCGCAGCCATAGAGATACATTGCAACGGCTCCACTCACACAGCTTGCTTTTGTTACAAAAACTGTTTATTCAGTGTTTGTCTGTGTAAAAAATGACAGGCAAGCTTTTCCTTGTTTATGGGGTACAAGCCCTTATGCCTGGTGCCTGGGCTAGCTGCCTTTTGGACAATAACATTTTTAACTAAAAAAAAAAAAAAAAAACAAGCCCTGCTGCCAGTTTCATCGATAAAATGAATTCCGCATTGAGTGGTATTCATTTAATCATTGAAAGCGTGTTTAAAAAATCTCGAGCGGCATAATTTTTTTCTCGTGAAACCGGACGCTTACTACAGCTTTCTGTTTCAATCTTTTTATTGTAATTTTATAATATAACAGTTTGACAGTATAACATTCTGGTTAACTTTCTCGTACATGTATGTCGTCTTCCTTATACTGTTAAAGCACATTTAAAGTACTATAAAACTTCTCAAACACAATTAAGTATTAGTGTAAGGGATTTGAAATTGATGCCAGTTGGGGCGTGCTTGTCCAGTCTCTGTCCAGCGGGCAGGCGAAACCTTTCTTCCTGCCTTTAGTACTCTGCCCTGCCACCCCACTGGTCCAGGAAGGGGTAGGGAGGTTAGACCGGTCTGGGTGGGAAAGGAAGGGAAAAGGGAGTGGGAGGGAGGAGGGTGGGAAAGGGGGAAGGTAAGAGAAAAAAAAAGAGGAAACCTAAGGGGAAAGAACCTCCTAATAAGATAATGAAGGGGAGGGTGAGAAATGCAAGGAATTAGAGGACAACCATCATTGCAGTAAGGATTCCCACATGCCATGAAAACAAATTATCCAACCAACGGACTCCAGATTTTCATGAACTTCTCATGGGAGTCTTTTAGAATGCTTGTCAATTTTTCATTAATGAAAATGCCGTTCAACCTCTTTTTAACCATCTGGAATGGGATGTTACCTTTCTTCCACGAGCTTGCGTTAGTTCATTTTGCGGCTAGCATAATTTGGGTCAAAAGAGCGTGTTGAACCTCAGTAACACCTACTGGTCTCACGTGTAGTAAGGCAACCCAGGGGTCTCGTTGTATATTAGTGTGCAGAAGGGTAAATAGCAAGCCGAAGACCCGAGACCAAAACCTTTTGACTTTTGGGCACTCCCACCAAATATGTAGGACTGTACCTTGCTGGGTATCCTGGGACTGCCTTTGCTAGGCGTGATGGCCCAGGTACCATCTAGTGAGCATCTTATATGCTGCTTCCAGTGTAGTGACATTTATGGAGCACTTGTTAATCCCAGCCTTTCCTATCTATAACCAGGTTCAGGTCTACTTCCCATTTGGCCATGTACCCATGCTTCGATTCGGGTGATAACGTCGTAAGATGGGTATAGACCATTGAGATGAGGCCTGATGTTGGCGTTCTCTGGAGGCAAGCCTTCTCAAAGGCCGTTTTATCTACTCCAGGGCTCTTATTTCTAAGCAGAGGGGCAAGCCAGTGGCGGATCTGGAGGCATCTAAAGTGTTGGGTTGGCAGCGCATTTTCCTTTGCTACTAGGGCGGACCAAGAGACTAGTTCCTCTCTATCTACTAAATAATGAATTTTGCTAATGCCAGTCCGCTTTCACCATGCAAACGCGTCTGGGTTCTCCATCCCTGGGGGGAACCAGGAGTTCCTAAACAGTCACATTGCTGGTAGATGCAGCGAGATCAGCTTCCCAGAGTATTTCATCCCGTCCCATGTGCGGAGAGAGTGGTTCAGTATTGGGCATGTGATGCGAGGCCTATACTGTGGTGGAGTCCATATTAGGCTATCTATTGGGATGGGGTCGCATGCGGTGGCCTCCAAGGACACCCAGAGGGGGACATCCATTTCAAGGTGTAGGCTGTGGACCCCCAGGCCCCCTTCTCTTCTATGCCTAAACATGGTAGTTTTGGCTACCCTCGGTCTAGTGCTCCCCCAAACAAACTTCATAATGCTATTTTGCATACTTTTAATCTGATGCAGGGGGACATGTATAGGGAGTGTCCTAAAATAATAAAACATCTTGGGCAGCAGGGTCATCTTTACTGCATTTATTCTCCCTATCCATGAGAACTCATGCCCCCGCCATGAGTTGAGCATCGATTTCAGTGACCGAAAGAGGGGAGGATAGTTGGCCTGGTACACAGTGTGTGGTAGAGGGGAGTGATGCTGACCCCCAAATTTGATAGTGCCCCGATGCCCATCGAAAGAGAAAATTGGAATGGAGAGACCTCAGAGCCTGAGAAGGGATATTCAAATTTAGTCCCAGCGATTTCTCCTTATTAACTTTGAGGAAGATCTGTGAGAAATCTTTTAAGAAGCGGAGGGCATTGGGTAGTGAGGTGTGAGGTTGCAAAAGGACCAACAAGATGTCGTCTGCAAAGAGGCATGCTTTGTGCTGATACACCGCCAACTCCACCCCTTTTATATCCGAGTGTGATCGAATAGCGATTGTTAGAGGTTCCAGGGCTAAAAGAAACAATACTGGAGAGAGTGGGCATCCTTGCCGCGTTCCTCTACTAATTGGGAACGGGTCAGAAAGGTAGCCCCTATACTGTAGATGGATCGTATCCATGTGAGAAAATTGTCCACAAATCCCCATCTCTGGAGAGCAAAGGACATATAGTCCCAGGATAAGGAATCATGTCTAACGACAAGAGAAAACTATGGATATCCCTCTGCTGGGCTTATTTAATCAGATGGGTCAACCTACGGATGTTGTCTGAGGCTTGCCTATTGGGTACAAACCTCACCTGGTCCTCCCCGATTAAGATACCTAAAAATTAATCTATCCTGGAGACCAATATCTTCCCCAAGATTTTGAGGTCAACCTTAAGCAGTGATATGGGTCTGTAATTCTGTGGGTTTGAGTGGTCTTTATCTGGTTTTGGGATCATACTTATGAATGCTTCCAAGGAGGTCTGATTTAGTGCATTCTGTTCCTTAAGGGAGTTGAACATTCTTGCTAGGTGCGGAGCTAGCGTGGTAGCATATTTCTTATAGTATAGAGTAGAAAAGCCATCGGGCCATGGTGCCTTGGAGGTCTTGAAACTTTTGATCTCCCTCAATACTCCTGGGACAGAGATCTCAGTCTCAAGATTTGCCTTATGGGCTTCCGGTACCTTAGGGAGCTGGACAAAGTCAACACATTTAGCCGCCTTCTCTCGGGGGAACGCATGGGGTGCTTCATAAAGTTTACCCAACATTTTTCTAAAGATGACAATAATTTTGATAGGGTTGGCAGTGAGGGTCCCCTCTGTGATCTTCAGCAAATTTGGGGTCTGTCTTGGCCCAGAGTGCTGGATTTTGTTAGCCAAAGGTATGTCGGGTTTATTGGCCCTTGCATACATTTTCTGTTTACCCCATCTGAGCGTCTTTTCTACTATCTCGTCCAGTGCTAAGTTGAGTTGTATGCTAACCTTGTCTACTTTCTTCCTTAGTTCGCTAGTGGGGTTCGCTTTCCAATCGTTCTGTAACTGCTCTAGACTGGTTGTCAACTGGGTTATTCTTTCTGTTCTATTCTTTTTGAGAGAGGTGGCTAGGGCGATAAACTTGACTCTGATCACCACTTTATGAGCCTCCCAAACGCTCACCACTGTAGCTGAGTTGGTATTTACTGCAAATTAATTCTTAATAGACTGCAGGATCTGGTTGTGGGTCTCCTTACGTGTTGGCATGGAGTCGTTTATTCTCCATTTGAAAGGTCTAGGGATGGAAGGGACGGCTACAAACCTCATGAGTACCGGGGCATGGTCAGACCAGGGGGTGGCCAGGATTTGGCATTTGCTGATCCTAGGGATGACACTCTGGCGGGTCATTATGTGGTTGATTCTACAAAATGAGTTGTGGGGATTGGATTAGAAAGTGTAGTCTTGTGCTTTAGGACTTAGCTCACGCCATGTGTCCACCAAGTTTGCATCTCTCAACATGGCATTGATACGATGTGGGGGCTGCTACGTAAGTGAAGTGGGTGGAAGGGGTGAGCCTCTGTTTTGTTGGGGCGGCCTGTCTAGCTTGGGGTCTAAGCCAATATTAGAGTCTCTGACCATAATTAGTATGCCTTTGCTATGCTCCCTTATTTTCCTCAGAAGATGCAAGAAGAAGTTTGTCTGGTGGGTATTAGGTGCATAGTACGATACAAAGGTCATCAGTGTATAATTTAGGCTTCCTATTACAATTAAATATCGGCCAGTTGGGTCGGCTATTTGAGTCTCACACTTAAATGGAACATTTCGCCGGAATGCAATGGCAATTCCCAGAGTTTTCTCTGTATGACAGGCTAAAAAGAATGTGGGGTATTGTGGGCTTAGGTATTTGGGGGAGCTTGTGGATGAGAATCTCGTCTCCTGAAGGCACAAAATGTCAATTTTCACCTGTTTATAATAATGGAACGCCTTGGTCCTTTTGTTCAGGGAGTTGAATCCCTGCACATTAGGGTTGATTCAGAGAGACATAAAGACTTTCGTGTTTGTGTCGGTCTGTTTTTTTTTTTAATTTTCCCACTTGCGTATGAGTGTACGAGTGATTCTAAGCATGCATCGTAAGCCTTCAGTAAAGTCTTCGTCCGTTCGTATGCCAACGAGAATGTCATTTTTCAGCTTTCGTTTTCCATTTATGTTACTCATGTTACAACATAGGCTTTAGTTTTTTGCCCTTTTTCCATCGTCTCCTCGAATGAATCATTTACGTTTCCCGTTAGATTCTGATTCCTTTTTCAATATATAATCGGCCAGACGAAAATCGTTACGACCTTACGCCTGCGCACTACAAAATTAATGTGCTTGTCTACATATTTGGTTCAGTCACTTCTGCTACAATGCTAAATCACATTCCGGTCTCATTCTTCTTCCATTAGCACACCTAAAACTTACCTAAATCACATCGCGGTCAGTATATTCTTCCATTTCCCGCCCCTAAAACTTACCTAAATCACATCGCGGTCAGTATATTCTTCCATTTCCCGCACCTAAAACTTACCTAAATCACATTGTGGTCTCATTCTTCTTCCATTGGCGCACCTAAAACTTACCTAAATCACATCGCGGTCAGTATATTCTTCCATTTACCGCCCCTAAAACTTACCGAAATCACTTCACGGTCAGTATATTCTTCCATTTCCCACACCTAAAACTTACCTAAATCTCTTTGCGGTCTTGCAAATCTTCATATCTAAATTTCGTGTTTTGCATTAGTTTTGTGGTAACCAATGCTTAATGAATGACACAGAACAACAACTGGCATTTTTCTAGTGTCTTTTTTTGTTAGAAAATTTACAATTTGGAAAGTTTTTTTTTTTAAATATTATTTAAATATTATTAATTATTATTATATTTATACACAGCAATGGCAGGCCCCAGAAAATTATTCTTCATCTGTGGTCCCCAACGATTCGCGCAGCTCCTGCATCTCGCCCACCAACTGAAACACCGTGGCACTGAGTTGTGCCAATCTGGCACGTGCGGTCTCTGTAAAAAAAAGAAAAAAATGTGTCTGCAAATACATGTTTAACAGTTGTGGATGGAATGTTTATTAGGTTGCAAGCTAACTCATGAGGCCATATGTCATTATGCTAAGGAATTAATAAAAGGAAGAGGCCATATGTCATTATGCTAAGGAATTAATACAAGGAAGAGGCCATATGTCATTATGCTAAGGAATTAATAAAAGGAAGAGGCCATATGTCATTATGCTAAGGAATTAATAAAAGGAAGAGGCCATATGTCATTATGCTAAGGAATTAATAAAAAGGAAGAGGCCATATGTCATTATGCTAATGGCATTGACTATGGATTTAGGTAGATTGGTGATTATGTCATTTCCCACATACTCCAAATATTTACATTACTACTTACTTTATTGGTGGGCAACCTCTGCTTCGGGGACCACCCTCTGCTCTGGGACCTGCCACTGCTGGGAAGTTGAGGCTGTAGAGACATGTAAAATAGGGTCACTTCTAATGTCTGAGTCAACAGTAAGCAAATGGCACTTAGAATGTGTGTGTGTGACATCACCCACCTTCTCCATGTGCCTCTTGGGCCTAATCTGCTGCAGTTCTACAGATCCTTCACCCGCTACATAATCATCTAGAAAAAGAGATTAAGGGAATCAGCTTTGCTTTTAATAGCATGTATGTGTGTGCGGTTACATTAAGAGTCACATACCAGAGGCTAATGGCGCTGTAGCTTGGGCCGACTCCCTGCCCACGTCGCTCCTCTGTAAAAAGGTCCAGGGGCTGGTCTGAGGCCGCTACAGAGGAGGGGTAGGAACATGGCCCTGGAGATCCACCACCTTCACTTCCTGCTGCAGATTCATGCAGCACTGGCCGGCCTGTGCACCTTCTGGTGCGTCTGATTCTGTACTCCATTTCCAACACTAGAAAAGAAAAGCATTTATAAATAAAGGCCTACCTTCTGTATTAGTTACATCTACCATGCAATGGCTATGTACTTACTTAGGAAATGGAGAGAAAAAAATCGCCGCACCCGGGGCATCTGTTGGATCCGGGAAACGATCTCCAGGGTGACGTTCCTCTTCTCCAACGCGTTGGGCAGGTACTCGTACCTGCGCTGAAGCATGGTCTAAAAAACACCAAAAATAAATAGTTGTTAGATCCAACTGCATACAAATATCTGTCACAATTAGATCAGTTGACTAAATTACATTCCCAAACACATTTCTAGCCTCAAACTATCCTTCTAGATGCAAGTGACTTGGTTCGCACACGTGGTTGTGCACACTAACTTCTATTTGGCACGGAGTTTAACTAAGTTTTGAAAACAACTATTTCTTCCTGCGCTTCTTTAAAGCCTGGGTCTGCATTTAGATGGCAAATCAACATCCTTACAATACACTTATGAGCATAATCAGCTCTTGTTGTTGGCGGGTGAAGATCGTGGGTGCCATCTTGTTTCTTGTCCGCAGCAGATAAGTAATGCCCAGCAGTTTCCGGGTTCCACATGGCCGGACGAACGGCCGGACGCACGTGTACGCGTTAGCGTCATACCCAGTCATTAGTATTAAAAGGGTCATGGACACACAGCTCATTCTATTTCAGATTGTCAGCATGGCACCCAAAAAACAGAGCGCTAAGGCAACACCAGCAAAGGAGGCCACCAGCAAAAGGGCCCAGCGCATGAGGAGACTTCTTCCTCCCACTCCGACCACTCGGTCACGCCAAGCCACTAGCAAAGTGCGGGAAACGCGCAGCCAAAGTGGCCAACACAAGGCGACATTGGCCACAAAGGCTGGAACATCAAAACCAACAACCAAAAGCAAGGAAGGAGCATCAAAGAAGAAGGCACCCACATCCAAGGAGCCAGGTACGAGGACGTCCAAGCCACAAAGAAGCAGAGGGTGAGAACCCCGAGCCCAACAAGAACACCCTCTCCTCCTCCCCACCCTACCACATCCCTTCATAAACGGAGCACCAGTGGCAAGTCCACTAAGAGCCAGCGTGCCCGAAGCCCTAGCCCAGCCAGCACTGCCTCTCCTGCTCCATGTGCCAGCACATCACATGGCTAAAGGAGCACCAGTGGCAAGCCCACTAAGAGCCAGCGTGCCCGAAACCCCAGCCAGCACTGCCTCTCCTGCTCCATGTGCCAGCACATCACATGGCCAAAGGAGCACCAGTGGCAATGCCACAAAGAGCCAGTGGGCCCAAAGCCCCAGCCCAGCCAGCACTGCCTCTCCTGTTCCACGTGCCAGCACATCACATGGCAAAAGGAGCACCACTTCAAAGGCCACAAAGAGGCACAGGGCCCAAAGCCCCACCCCCACAAGCACACCCTCTCCTCCTCGGCCACATTTGACACCAGCACAGGTGGAAACCACCGATACATATGCCACATCCACGCGTGGAAGTTCTGTGGCCACCCAGGCAAGGACCCCCAGTCCTATTGCAAGTCCAGTCCAGTCATCTTCAAGCCACGTGTCGCCCATTTCATCACCACAAAGCCAGCCCAGAATGTCCCCCCAATTGCCAACAGACATAGATGAGCCAGAAGAGCAAGCATTAGGCAGAAGGCCAGTTGAGTGGCAGGTTTGGTGAGGCCCAAACTCTCGCATTGGCAAGTAGCCTCACACTTCATTATGATGAGCTATATGGGCGACATTCAAAATCAACCAGAAAAATTAGGAAGACCCAAATCTTGGAGGAGCTCACCAGACAAGTCAATGCAACGGGGGACGACAGGAAAGATGTGGAGCAGATACAGCGCAAAATATCTGACCTGAAGTATGAAGCACGGAAGAAACAGAATAAACAGCGCAATCACAGGTACATATTTGAGTTGTGCATTTTGCTGCTTGTTGAATTGACCAGAATGACCAAAATTTGTTAACCTCTATTTTTCAGCTTACAAACTGGCAGAGGCTTCCCCACCACATTACAATATACCAGAGCTGAGTAGATGGTTGGTCCTGGCGTTAATACACCCTGTCGCATTAGAGGGCCTCTCTGGCAGACAGGACACGGACATCCATACCATTTCTGCAGGTTAGTAATGTTTGTTTGAATGTGAACTATTGTAAACGCGGGAAATGAGGCTCACAGGCAGATATGAACACATGCCCCTAGGGAGTGGCTTTGAGGGGAGATTACTGTTTTAGGCGGGTGTTTAATGTATGAGGAATGGCCTTCATGATGGGCACTCTCCCAGGGTGCAGTAGTTAATGGTCCTTAAAAAGGTTTGCAGGCCATACACGTCCTTTGCCAGTATTTCTGCTCACTATTAAACTCTTTATCTTACCAAAGCACTGCATGTGATGTGAATATAGTCAATAATAGACAACACTTACTTCTTTGTCTTTCTACCACTTGGGTTGTAGCTGTGCTTTGGTCAGACAAACTTGAGCTGGGGTCAGGGAAAGGTCTACATAGTAAGAATGCACAGCAGTATACTCTGAAGCCAAATGCTATTTGCCAGCTGACTGTGGGCCCCTAATGCGCCATTTGGGATCTGTAAAGCCTCCTTACATGCAGTACATGCATGTTTGTAGTATTTAAGGTGACCAATCTGTATGTACAGGCTGAGGCATACATATAAGAGATACTGACATTCATTGTGAAGGTCAACTTGGACCGTTGGGAGAGTTGGCATTCCTGCTTGGCCATGTGTTGTCTAAAGCATATGTACTAATCCAGCTCATCAATGGATGTTTGTGTGTTTACGTGCCTTTTACTTTTAAACCCAGCCCAGCATCCAGCCTCTGGAAGTGTGGAAGCCTCCTCCAGTTTGAGCACGCCATCTACTTCCCTGCTGCCTAGGACCCAGGAACAGATATATAGGGTAAGTGGACTTTGATGAAACTGCTGATGCATGTAAATGCACATGACTAATTTGTATTTAAAAGATATTTAGGGCCCAAACTGAAACAGTTTTTTCACATGTCCCAACAGACCCACACACTGATGGATGTAATCCAGGAGATGGAGGAGGAGGAGGATGCCAGCCTGATGGGACCTTCTGAAATTACCCCCCTGGAACCTAATCTGCCAGTGCCCCAGCATCCTACTGCACCAAATCCTCTGCAGCAGAGTGAAGCTGGACGCATGCTGCCAGCCCATCGTGGGCAGCAGGCTGAGACTGAGCCTACAGTCCCCAGTGGTAACTCTGCTGCAGAGTTCTTGCCGAGCACATCTGGGACTGTTGCTCACCCTAGAGGTCCCGCATCTGCAGGCGTTCAAACCCAGGGAATTGGAAGACGTAGTCAACAACGTCGACCAGTTTCCCAGGGGAGGAGCGTGCCGATCCTGGAGTCAGCATGGCGCCATGACAGACGTTACTTTCGGCAGGTGACTCAACGAACAACAGAGCAGATTACTGCACAATTAGAGAATTTCAATAATACATTCACCAACATGCTGACTGAATTTAGGAAGAGCAACCGCCAGATGTCTGAACAAATGGCCAATGTAAGCAGCCAGATGTCTGAACAAATGGCCAACTTAACCAAAGAGATGGCAGGACAAATGGCACCTTAAATAATAACTTCACTGCCATGCTCGAGGAATTTAGAACAAGCAATAGACAGATGCTTGAGCAGTGGCAGATTATGAATGCCACACATGCCCAGGTGTTGGGACTCCTCCAAGGCCCACCACAGGCTTATTATGGGCAACATCCATATTAAGACCTATTTGACCTGTATCTGTATCTCCACATCTTTCCTCTACTCTATTTACCTGTCTGGTGAGCGCTACCAAGATTGCCTTTTTTTATGGCTTTGCTGATTTGTTTTTGAATTCGCCCATATAGCTCATTAGAGTGCTGACATACCCCACTAGCCAATGGCTGAGCTTAAGCCTCACTGAAGCGGCCGCTCAAGCTCCCACGCTGCAGGCTTGGGCCTAATCAAATGGTGGCTGGCTCATCCTGTTTGTTGTAAATATTTGGGGACATTCTTGGCTGGGAAACAACTAAATTTGCCCATGGCAAAGATTGGACTGGACTGGCATTAGGACTGGGGGTTATTGGCTGGGTGGCCACCGAACTTACAGGCGTGGATGTGGCATAGGTATGGCTGCTTTCCACCTGTGCCGATGGCCGATGGAAAATGTGGCCGAGCAGGAGAGGGTGTGTATGTGGGCCTATATATTCCTGCTTGACTATTCCCCTGGAAATGGTTGCTCCCTATGTATCTTGATGTTGGTGGGCGGTGGGAAGATTATATGTATGTGGGAGAAAATAAAGATTAACATTCTAATGACTAATTAAGGTCAGCATTAAAATGTTTTGATAAGGCCTACATTAACAAAAATGAATGAAGATATACACTGTAAAGTGGTTCACAGGGACACTTTAGAAGGAGGGATTAAGATATACAATGTAAACTGGTTCACATGGACACTTTACAAGGAGGGATTAAGGTATACATTGTTAACTGGTTCACAGGGACACTTTACAAGGAGGGATTAAGGTATACATTGTTAACTGGTTCACAGGGACACTTTACAAGGAGGGATTAAGGTATACATTGTTAACTGGTTCACAGGGACACTTTACAAGGAGGGATTAAGGTATATATTGTAAACTGGTTCACAGGGACACTTTACAAGGAGGGATTAAGGTATACATTGTTAACTGGTTCACAGGGACACTTTACAAGGAGGGATTAAGGTATACATTGTTAACTGGTTCACAGGGACACTTTACAAGGAGGGATTAAGGTATACATTGTGAACTGGTTCACAGGGACACTTTACAAGGAGGGATTAAGGTATACATTGTGAACTGGTTCACAGGGACACTTTACAAGGAGGAATTAATAGATAGTTGCAATACAGTTTGCCTAAACTATATAACAAAATGACATATTTAACTTACCTATAGATGTACTCGTCGGCTGCGGGAGGGACCAATGCAATCGATCGCACCCCTGACGTTGGGCATGTTGGCGATATTAAAAAAAACCAACTTAAGTGCATTCCAGGCTACCAGGTCGTCCGGAAAGGAAATATATTTTGGACTAATGGTAGCCATGCCATCCAAAAACTTGGATAGCGCGCAGCTCAGCGTAGGCTGGGACATCCCTACGGAGAGGGCACCCAGCCTCTGGAACGAGCCATTCGCCAAAAATTACAGGCAGCCAAGCATCTTGGTCATACCTGAAATTGCTTGCCCCTTCCCTGTGGTGCGAGCTAACCATGGCCCCAGCTCACCATACAACTTATGGAGGGAAGCGCGGTTAAGTCGGGTCAGCTCGAACAACTCAACATCATGCATGCGATCGATATGCATGCGTCTCCGGTGCAATCTGGCCTCGGCCCTGCTGACACATGCAATGCCTTGGAGCTGAAGGCGCTCGCCGCTCATATTCTCCACAAAGCCGCAATACATGGTCAAGCAAGCTGAGTGCAAAATGGTCCCGTAAGTGGATCGTAAATGAAACCGTCCCTCGGCAATTAGCTCTCTGAATCAGACGCAAGCTCATCCCAATAACGTAAGTTATCTGAACGAACGCAAAATATCAGATTTAGATGCAAAAATGATCAGAACTAACGCAAATGATCCGATTTAGATCCGTCCTTCGAAAGTGCATATACACATTATCAGGAACGAACATACGCATGGAAAAAGAAATGTAAAAGCCAAAAAAAAGGCCAAACAGACACAAAAACATACACAGACACATGCGAAAGTCCAGACGTATCTGTCTCTGAATCGAGCCTATTATGCAAACAGGTACCTTTTGGACTGAGCTCCAGATAGATTTCATTAAGGAGGATTGTTATGAACTCCCACAGCTTCCTCTACCGGCCTTTCCTCAATCTTCCAGGCTTCCTCTATTGCTATTGCCACAGCTCCTCACTTTTTTTAGAATAACAGACCCTTATCTCAGGTTGAGGTTGATCGTTAATTACCTTCTACCATGTTACACTGTCTTCTTCCACCTGGTCACCTTTCTTCTGACCCTCCAAAGAAGGCTCTGAACCTTCTATCCTCAACTACCTTCTAATTCCATTTGTGGCCCTGCAGTACACTCTAGTGACCATTGCTTGCATACAACGCAGGGTGCAGTTATTTCCAAAATTTTAAACACAGGGGTACTGGATATTTGTGGGATAAAGTAGAACAAAGCATTTTTATAGATTTGTTTAGTGTGTTACAATAAAAAGCTCACTAAGATGTAAACTTCAATTCACACCAAAATCTTGTTGTCTCCAAACGTTCAAGAAAAATATTCTTTCATCATTGGAAAAGTGATGTACTGCACCTGTAAAATGCCTCATCACATGTGCAGGTGATTTGTTCACAATAAATTGGAAGAAATATTTGTATTGCACTTTGTGTGTCAAAATAAAAAAGCTCACAGGGATGCAGACTGCAATTCACACTCAGGGTTGAACTTGCTTCACTAAATATTTAGCATGACCCCCACAAAAGCATTTTTAATATCTTCTTGTATCTCATAAAATCTCTGCTTTGAACCAGCTCACGTGTATATATCATAATAAACTGGAACATTATTGTCAGCTGTCATGCTTTTAAATTGATTTAAATAGTTATTGTGATGGGCAGGTAAGGTGCATTATTTTTCCAATGAGGTAAGTGTATTTGATTTTAAGTTTGTGAACAGCAAAACACTATGGGCTATGCAGAAAAAAATGGTGAAATCTTTAGCCTTTCCCATAGGGTGCTGTTATTTCCAAACTTTAAAAATACATACTTACATCAGAGGAAAAATACCATTTTGTGAATACTCACCTGTAAAATGGGTATTATAAGTATGTCACACACCCCGCTTCAAGAAATTCATAACGTGTGGGTAATACTGACCTGTAGAGGGCGATATGCAGAGATGCCAGGAAAAAAGAGAGCCCCTCCCGGTCCATAAATACCTGGGACCTCCCACTCATTACCCAGTATAAGAACAGCAGTAAGGTAAGGGACCAGGAAGAGCCCAACACAAAGCATAACAACGCAAAGTTCACCATATAAAAGATCCAGAATACAAAAGGGCAGGGTAAAGCGGGGTGTGTGACATACTTATAATACCCATTTTACAGGTGAGTATTCACAAAATGGTATTATTCTAAGTATGTCACACACCCCGCTTCAAGAAATTCATAACGTGTGGGACATCCAACAGCAGTGTCCGTAAAGGGCGGGGATCCAAAACAAGGCAACAAGGTACAACTTAAACCACTGCAGCTTGCAGAACTTTGTGGCCAAACACAGCACCCGCTGAGGCCCGAACATCAACCTTGTAAAACTTGAAAAAAGTGTGAACAGAAGACCAAGTAGCAGCCTTACAAACCTGCTCAAGGGAGGCCTGGTGCTGAAAAGCCCAGGACGCCCCAACCGCACAAGTAGAATGAGCAGTAACACGAAAAGGGGGTACCTTCCCTTTGGCAAAATAGGCCCCAACTATGGTCTGACGGATCCATTTACTAATGGAAGACTTGGCAGGCGCCAAGCCTTTTCTGGGCCCGGAGGGCACCACAAAAAAGGCATCCGTCTTACGAAAGGAAGACGTTACCTCCAAATAATACTTCACAACACGAACCACATCCAAAGAATGCAGGGCCCTCTCCTTGTCATTGCTGGGATTAGGACACAGAGAGGGCAGAACAATGCTTTGGTTTAGGTGAAAGGCAGAAACAACCTTAGGAAGGAAATCGGACTTGAAACAAAAAACCACCTTGTCCTGATGCCCCTCAAAGTACGGGGCTTGAATGGACAAAGCCGCCAACTCAGAGACACGCCTAACCGAAGTGATGGCTACCAAAAAGGCCACCTTCTGCGTAAGTGAAGACAAGGCAATATCATTCAAGGGCTCAAAAGGAGAATCCTGAAGATCAGAAAGAACTAAATTCAAATCCCAAACAGGGGGCAAAGGTTTTCTAGGAGGCCGCACGTGCGTGACTCCCTGGAAAAAAGTCTTAACCAAAGGATGTAGGGCAAATGACCTTTGAAAGAACACCGCCAGGGCAGAAACCTGCCCCTTCAGAGTACTAAGCTGGAGCCCCAGGTCCAGACCATGTTGAAGAAACTCCAGGATTCTGGAGATGGAAAATTCCCTACAAGGCAACGCCCTGATCTCACACCAATCAATATAAGACCTTCAAGTCCTATAGTAGATATTAGAGGAAGACCGCTTCCTAGGACTAATGAGAGTTCGAATCACAGCATTGGAAAGACCTTCCTCCTTCAAGATGGAGGTTTCAGCAGTCACGCCGTCAAAGCCAGCGTTGGTAAATTGGGATAACGTAGTTGACCCTGTGTGAGCAGATCCGGCAGCAGGGGCAGAACGAACTGATCCTCTGCTAACCTTACCACATCTACGAACCAAACCTGTCTTGGCCACCTTGGAGCCACCAGAATTGCTGATGCGCCCTCCAGGGCCAGCTTGCGCACCACTCTGGCCACCAAGGGAAACGGAGGCAACAGATACAGAAACCCCAGATCCCTCCAGTTCAGAGACATGGCATCCACTGCCAGAGCCAGTGGATCCCGTGAGAGAGACACAAATGTCGGAAGTTTGTGATTGTGACGAGAGGCAAAGAGGTCCACCACCGGGGACCCCCACCTGAGACAAATCAAGCGAAACACTTTGGGGCTGAGAGACCATTCCCCCCGGCGAGCTGAGAACCTGCTCAGAGAGTCTGCCTCCGTGTTCTCCGCTCCCGGAATGTAAACTGCTGAAATGCAAGGGACGTGGGTCTCCGCCCAGGCCAGAATCAAAGACACTTCCCAGCACTCCTGCTGCGAGTCCCTCCCTGGTGATTGATGTAGGCGACCGCCGTCCGATTGTCCGACCGGACTTGAACCGGTAATCCTTGCAACTGATGAGTCAAGCGAAACAGAACCATCCTGATGGCCCTCAATTCCAGAACATTGATGGACTCGTGAGCCTCCTGAGGCCCCCACAGTCCCTGAAACTGACGATCCTTCCAGAACCCCCCCCCATCCTGATAGACTGGCATCCGTGGTGACCGTCTCCCAACAATGGTGGATCCAGCCACCACTGAAGAGAGCAACGAACTTGGGGGGTCATCAGGAAGGACTGATCCAACGACAGTGGCGACCCGTCACAGGCCGCCAACAGATGGAGCTAGAGTGTCCTTGTGTGGAACTGAGCAAAGGGAACCGCTTCGAAGGAGGCTACCATCAATCCCACCAGCCTCATCCCCAGTCTGATGGTCGGACGAGGGATGGACAGGAGGAGTCGAACCAACTCCTGAATCAAGAGAACCTTGGACTGAGGAAGAAACACCCTGGCCTGGGAGGTATCCAGGGACATTCCCAGAAAAGACACTAACCTGGACGGAGAAAGGGAGGACTTGGGATAGATGATCACCCACCCAAATCTCTCCAGAGTGGACACCACAGTTCTGGTGTCCAATACCGCTTGGCTGAAGGAAGATGCCATAATGAGAAGGTCGTCCAGATAAGGGACAATGCGAATACCCTGGGCTCTGAGGAGAGCCATCACCCCGGCCAGCACCTTGGTGAAAACCCTTGGAGCCGAGGTAAGACCGAAAGGAAGAGCCACAAACTGAAAATGCCGATCCTCCACCATGAACCTGAGAAATCTCTGGTGCGCTGGAAAAATCGGCACATGCAGATAGGCGTCCTTGATGTCTACGGACGTCAGAAAGTCCCCCTGCCGAAGAGAATGGATAGCTGAACGCAGTGTTTCCATGCGAAATTTCCGCGGGCGGACGAACCTGTTGAGGATCTTTAGATCCAGAATGGGTCGAATCGAGCCGTCCTTCTTGGGCATCGTGAACAGATTGGAATAAAAGCCCCGACCCCTGTCTGAGGGGGGCACTGGGCAAATAACTGCCATATCCAACAGACTCTTTACTGCCGCCTGGAGCTCCTGCGCGTCCAGAAGGTCCAAAGGCACCCGAGACCTGAGGAATCTGGGAGGGGGCCGGAGCTCGAACTCCAGCTTGTAGCCAGAAGTCACCACTTCCCGGATCCATCTGTCCGAGACCTCCCGGTCCCAGACCTGGGAGAAGTGTTGCAGCCGTCCCCCCACCCGCATGGGTGAGGGCGCCCCCTCATTGCTGAGCTGGCTTGGCAGCGGGTTTGGGCTTAGAGCCCCAGCTTTATCCTGGGCGGGCACGTCCTCTGCCCCTGTTCCAGGAATCTCCTCTGGCTGCGGGGAAAACAATTCCTCTGCCAGCTCTAGCCCCACAAAAGGAAGGAGCAAAGGAACCCGCCCCCCGAAAGGGACGACGCTGTTTTTTGCATTGATGTAACTTACCACCCTTGGCAACTGAATCGTACTTCTCACCAAAGCGCCGTAATCCCACAAAGGGAAGAGCGGTCAGCGACTTTTTAGACAAAAAATCAGCCGCCCACTGGCGCAACCAAACCGAACGCCGAATAGTCACCAATAGAGCCGACGTTCTGCCACACATCATCAGTGTGTCATCCAAGGCGGCTAGTACAAATGACAAAAACAATTCACACCTTTTAAGGCCAAGGAACTCGTCACTATCCGGATCTAACCCGGAAGAAGTCAACAGGTCCCTGACCACCGACCTGGTAGCCACCACCAGCAGCGCTGAAGCACAAACCGGCCTCATGGCTGACCCAACACTGGCAAAACCATGACAAGCCATTTGGTCAATGCGTTTATCCTCAGCATCTTTAAGCGTGGAGCAATCAGGAGAATTTAAAACAGTAGTGTTGGATAAACCCAGAATCAGTGCATCCACCTCGGGAGGGGATGCCCAATGCTTAACCGTATCCAAGGAAAAGGGATATTTCTTGTCCCAACCCTGAGGGACACCTGGGAGCCAGGCAGGCCTCTCCCATTCCTTAGCAATAATCCCATCAAAATGCTTTTGGTTAGGAAATTCCAAGCGCGGCCTGGATTCTTCGAAAAATTCCCCCTTTTGCTGTGGAACCACCTCAGGAGGAGAAATAGCCAAAACCTCAAACATCTGAGCCAGAACATTAGGAGTATCCGAAGACCTCCCCAAGCCCCGCTCGGTATCAGCACCCACAAACTGCTGGTCGTCTGAATTATCTGATTCTTCATATACCTCCCCTTCCTCAAGTTGGGAGTAATCAGACCAGTCCAGATTATCAACATCATCCAAGTCGGCCGCCGGTGAAGACGGCGACAAATGCTTTCTCTTAGCCGGAGCCTTTCTAGTGACCATGCTGGAGAATAATTTTTCAAGATTGGCCAATCGGGCACACATCTCCGATTGCAACTGCCCGCCCATGACAACGTCAGACTGGGCACGGATCAAACTGGGAGGGGGGGAGGAGAGACCGGCGGCGCTGAACCAGACGCCTGGGGTCCGGACTGCCGCGCAATAGTCTGCTGTGCGCATGGTATACACAGATATACATCATCGCCAGTAAATGATGCCCCACACCCCATACACTTCTGGGATTGCCCCGAGGGGAGCCTGAGCCCAGTATCCGGGGATGCCTCCATAAGGTGAACTTATAGTTGGTTGCAATGACTGAGGGAATTACGCATATAAGCAACCCAGGATGCCCGGTCTCAGAAGAGACAGAAGGAGTGGAGCGGGCCGTGGCTTTGAGCCTGACGCTTTGAGCCTGACGCCCGGCCTGACGCTTTGAGCCTGACGCCCGGCCCCGCTCCTCGCTCAGAATCCAAGCCGCATCAGCGCCAAATAGAAGGGTGGGGGCCGCGGCTCGCGCCCAAAGCCCGGCCCCTTTTACCTCAGGGAGAAAGCCAGCATAAAAATGGCGGCCACAGCGCCGATTTGACAGAGAAACACCGCTGTTATGAAGTAATAAATAAGTTAATATCTATTGGGGGAATAATTTAATAAATTAATACATTAAAACCTTATTATTAATGATTACAAAATTTGGACCTAACACCGAATAAGGGGCCCTTTGCTCCTACCCTCCGCTATACCGCTAGAGAGAGGGGCATTACTCAAAGGGGGGGACCACCCAAAGTGTCAGGCCAAAGGACGGGGCATCCCAAACCGGGGTCACCGTCCCAGATGACCGCCTACCCTCTTATATAGGGTCTCACGGGAGAGCATTTGCTCTTAAGCACCAAGGGTGCTTTTCTACCCTCACCCAGACCGTCAGCCTAGGCTGGGAGGCATGAGGTAACAGAAAAAAAAGGGATCCGGGTGGAAATAAATAACTAAAGGGCCGGGAGTCATCCTGGCTACCTGAAATCCCCCTGTGCAAGGAGGAGACCACATCTTCTGACTTGCTCGCTGACTGCAGAGATGAAGACTGGGTAATGAGTGGGAGGTCCCAGGTATTTATGGACCGGGAGGGGCTCTCTTTTTTCCTTGCATCTCTGCATATCGCCCTCTACAGGTCAGTATTACCCACACGTTATGAATTTCTTGAAGCGGGGTGTGTGACATACTTAGAATAGTAATGTACCTAAACTGTAAAAATGTGCCCTCATATGTTTTCTCTACAGCATACAGGTTGCAATCCACACCTCAATGCACACCAGAAGTCACAATGGCTTCACCAAACATTTCGCATGACCCCCCCTTATCTCAGTAGCTGGCTGCATTGGCTAGATATCAAGACTACCTGACACACCTAGGCTACTTGCAGCAGGTGAACATAGGCACTCCTCTGTTCATGTGCGATACAAGAGGACTAGACACTAGTATGTAGAGGTGAGTATTTGTAAAGTGCTAGGATTAGTGGACACCAATGTATGATTTAATATCTCCTAAATAATATATATGATATACTTCATTATTTGCCAGGAATTTATAAACCTCGGGTTATCTAGTTTTTCCCTGTTTCTCTTACAGCTGTCTGCAAGACTCCTCCTGTACTCGATTATGCACAGCCTGAAAAGGAGTACATTAAACAACTGTATTTTGACATCTATACAACTGTGAAATACGAGTGCCGGCCGGGTTTTCTTCTTGAAGACAAAAAAAATCCTACAGTTACTTGTCTTGAAAACAATAAATGGTCAGAACCCGAAATATTTTGTAAACGTAAGTTTAAAAAAATGGTGCTTTATCTATAAATCCAATCTAGACTCTTTAAAGTGAGGAAGTTGACTTCCTGTGGTCATGTAACCTGCATTTTTCATAACTTCCTCTAATGTTGCTAAAATATGTTTAAAAATAAAAAAAAAATATTAAGGCAAATATGATTTTATATAATATTTCCACACGTTTTCGGGGCTATGACTAAATTATACATTTCCTTCTTTTCTGCAGGCTTGTCATGTGGTCCCCCTGCAAGCATTGATCATGGAAAAGTGGAAAATAAAGACGATTTGTTTGGGACAAGAGCTTATTATAAATGTAATCCAGGGTGAGTTACAATGAGCATGTATTGTAGTTTGTGGACTTAAAGTGAAAGTCCCTTTAAGATGCTGTCCATGCAAAGCATAATAATCTTTAATAATGATAATAATAAATAAAAGGGATACAGCAGGCAAATGCAATTGTTAGACAATTATTTTAAATTGAAGAAGAAATGGCCAAGATAAAAGGTTTACAGTTTCACCTCATAAATTATTTTCTGGAGTGGGAGTGGCCCTTGTAGTTGTGATGCTGCATAATAATCAACATATTAGACCGGATGTGTAAGAGGCCCATATTGTGCTTCAAACACCCTGGATTTGCTCCTCCCTCTCTCTCTCTGTTGCTATTGTTCTTATACATTGGATAGAATCAGTTTATACACACCAGCTATTCTGACTCACCAGATGGCAGTAATGGGAATCCTGTAGCAGCTCCACATTCCCTGTGTGTGTCTGTGATGGATGTTTCTTTACTCCATAAGGCTTGGCAGATAGCTTAATCGGTTGTTCATGGATCAAGTGGATACGTTTCAAAAGCTTTATTTTGGTACAGAATCTTGCAATAAATTTTTTACAGCAGGAATCTTCACATGCACATTCAATACAGCAGGAAACTTGTGATGTAATCCATACAGCAACAGCAGGTAAAGGGACTGTAGCTGCAGAAGGGAGCAGCATGTGTGCACTGCTTGGATGCTAAACTGGAAATGGCTGAGGAAAAGGGGAAGAATGTGAGACTGCTAATGTGAGGGCATCACTATAGAATAAACAATCCCGTAGGTGCTCCTGGAATTCCACTACCAACCAATTACAAAACACAAAACCCACAAACAGAATTCCAAAGATTGGGCACTCCACCATGTAAAAAATCTAAGATAAGTTTATTGTTAGCGCAATAGTTAAAAACCACATACAACACACACACATAACAAGGATAAGACAAAACTACCCCTGGACAATATGAAGTACTAGTGAGATGGCAATTAATATCACAAGATTTCAAAAAATATATATATATCAAAAGGTTACACCTGCGGACATAAATTGCTCACAGAAATACTATGTCTATTACCATAGGAACAATATATACTGCCCCCAGCTGGTAGAAAATGGAACTGCTCCCAAAAGCTTATTCAAAGCTATTCAATATGTCACTAAGGCTACTGTGACTGAATAGTGTGAGGAGATAAACCTCTACTAACCCCCAAAAAAACACTACATATAAATAACTATCCTAAAATATATATATATATATTTAGAAAAGATTTCATTAATTATATACAAAAACCCTCAATAAACATAATTCAAATAAAGTGCATAGTGCTCATTACCTTATTCTGAATCAATAAATTTCAAGTATTCACCCTCTATCAATAACAACCTTATATTCAAAGTGCCAAGTGCCAAAATTTCAAGTGCCTAGGTATAATTACATACAAAATTGTACTTTACATTTATATGGGAGCAAGAGTATGCAAAGAGCAATCTATACATGTCAATACATCATAGCAAGAGAGCAGTTAAATACCGCCAATAAATTACGTCCAGAGGTCTGTAAAGCTCCGCCAAGCACCCAAGGCTTCTCAAGGGGTAAAGTGTACACAATAAACGATCCCTTTATAGTACGGCGGGAAGGGCACTCACCGCCACCTGCCGCTTCCGCCCACACACACGCCTGGACATCCGATGGCGCCGATGCCCTCCCCACCGCCATGCGGGCACGCCCCCTCCAGATGACCCGGCCGCCAGGCGAAGAGACGCGCACCAGCACTGGCAGCGAGCCGCCCACCGCTCGCACCAGACGGTTGTCAGATACAAAAGAGAAATTGATGACATGATTGATGTAGCTTTGTCGGATGGAGCAATAGATCGGAAAGAGGGGGACTTTTTGAAGGTGGGGTGTCCGGTGACCCCCACTTTCTATATTCTCCCGAAAATCCACAAGGATCAAAAAAACCCTCCTGGGCGTCCAATTGTATCAGGGATAGGGTCTTTAACTGAACCGATCTGTACATGGATAGACACTTTTTTACAAGCACACGTACAGGGTCTTGCCTCATATCTACGTGATTCAATTTACTACTTAAATTGGACTCGGTGCATTTACCTAAAGGTTGTTTGCTGGTATCATGTGATGTGGAATCTTTATATTCCAATATTTCACATGAGAATGCGATTATGACCACCAATTATTTCTTGAGCATGGAGTCCAACATGCACCCACTACGCAGAAAGTTTATCCTTGATGTCTTGAAGTTTATCTTGGAACATAATTACTTTACGTTTGACAAATGTTTCTATAGACAAAGGATGGGCGTAGCTATGGGTGCAAAGTGTGCGCCTTCCATCGCCAACCTGTTCTTGGGGTGGTGGGAAAGGGAGGTGGTTTTCAGTGAGAGTTTGGAACAGTACCATTGCCACATTGTAGCTTGGTTTCGTTTCATTGACGATGTCCTCTTCTTTTGGGAAGGCACTCAGATGGAATGTGAGGATTTCCTTGACAAATTGAACGATAATGATTTAAATATGAAACTTACATCACATTTGTCTGCAGAAACTATCACATTCCTGGATCTTACGGTAACAGCTGAGGGAGACATCAAGAGCACATTATACCGAAAACCAACAGCATCCTACATTTTGAAAGTTCACATCCCATACATTTGAAAAAGGGGATTCCGACTGGCCAGTTCTTATGACTCAAACGAAATTGTAACAAGACTGAAGACTTTGAAAAGGAAGCGCAGAAATTGAGACAAAGGCTTAGAGCCAGGGGATACCCAAAGAGTGTACTCAACACAGCGCTGAGGAGAGCACGTAAGACTAATCGGTTTGAATTATTACAGAAAAAGAAACGCACCCCAACGAAACATTTTGGAGTGGTCACAAGGTTTAATCAACAGTGGAAGGCAATAAGAAATATACTTGGACGTCATTGGAACATTCTAACGAGCGACAAGGACCTTGGAGGTTGGTTACCAAAGGCACCACGATTGATTGAGAGACATGCTAGGAATATTCGGGACCATGTGTGTCACAGTCACTTTTCTAGAGCTGAAGGCAACTGGCTGACAACTGGAAGTATCAAAGGTTCAGCACCATGTGGCTCGTGTTCAGTATGCAAGCATATGGTCAAAACTAAGAAGGTAATCAACCCTAACACAGGCCGTAAATTTGTTCTCTATGATTTCATCAATTGTAATTTGATCAGCTGTCCTTGTCCCAGATTTTACGTAGGAGAAACCAAAAACGCCCTATTAGGATCCAATCACACTTGTCTAACATCCGACTGGCGGCTCGAGATCTCGAGAAAGGTAAGACTCTCACACCCGTTGCCAAACACTTTTTGAATTACCACAACTCAAAGGTACAAGGTTTGGGGGTGGTGGGACTTCAAAGAATAGTTTTGGGCCCATGGGGGGGTAATCTGAAGATTAAACTGATGAGAGAAGAACTAAGGTGGATCCACACCTTGGATACGGCTACACCTCTAGGTTTGAATGAGGATGTCTCTTTTGGACCTTTTCTCTAGTGATCCCATTGGTTTATAGAAGGGTGTCTACCTTTATTTTTCATCCATAGGCACCCCAGGGGTGTTTCCCCACACATTACCTACCTAGTGGTAGGTAAGGGTTATATTTGGTACACGTGTGTTATTGCACTCATTTGGTTCACATATTGGGTCTCTTTTTGGGGGGGGGGGGATTTAAAATAAAAAAATATCCACATATATTTATGTTTAGACATATATTACTTTGCATGATGGTTATGTTTTCACTGACACTTTTTTTTTCTTTCTTGATCACGGCTGTTTTTTTGGCACAATAATTTATTTTTCCTTTTTTGCACCTTTTTGCACGTTTTAGTTGTGTCTGGATGGGAATGACCGATGGGATTGTAGGTGCGGCAGAAGGAGGTTGCCGGGAAGTTCGGGATGTAAAAGCAAGATACCAACTATGATTTGGTGGCATGTAGAAGAGCAACTTGGACAGGAGCACATTCAGCTTCTGCGCCGTAGGATGAGTGGGCGCATACTGCTGTCTCTTGGACATGGCTTCGCTGATGGATTGCTGCCGGGATGCATGACTTGGTTGCCGGGAAGTTCGGGATGTAAAAGCAAGATACCAACTATGATTTGGTGGCATGTAGAAGAGCAACTTGGACAGGAGCACATTCAGCTTCTGCGCCGTAGGATGAGTGGGCGCATACTGCTGTCTCTTGGACATGGCTTCGCTGATGGATTGCTGCCGGGATGCATGACTTGGAGGAGGAGGAGGAGCAGGAGCGACAGAGGATGGGTATGACGCACAGCTGCCTTCGGCTGAGGTGCTGGAGCCTTGGCTGGCAAAAATTGGGAGCGGCGTGCCACTTGGTGAGGGAGCAGACTGGACCACCCCTTGGGAGCCTCGGTTCTCCCAGGTCGCTTTATGGTGATGCATCATATGTTGACGCAGGGCCGTGGTGCCAACATTTGGCCCCTGCCCACACTTCACCTTCTGCCTACATATCTTGCATGTGGCCATGTTACTCTCCTGCGGATGCTTCAGGAAAAACTGCCACACTGCCGAGAAGCTACTTTTCCCACCAACAGGCCTCACTGATTCGCTGCTATTGTGCCAACTCCAGGAACCCCTGCCCCACTACCTCCCGATAAGGTAGCCTGCCGCGCAGCAGGTGCTCTACCCCGGCCCCGTTTGGCTCCAGGCTTTACAATTGTGCCCCCATGCTGCCTGCCAACCATGCTGCTAACACCTTGCTGCCTGAGCTGCTGACTCCGAGGCAACCTGCGCCCCTCTTCTCCTGATGATGACGATGAAGCCCCTTCATCACCCGGCTCCGAAGTGCGATCGGCTTCATCGTCATCATCATTATCACCGAGTTGTGGCTGTACGTCACTGATGTTCGTGGATTCGTCAACAGTGTCTGGCACAGGAGCTGGAATGCTTGCAGCACCCACGACACTGTCCACATCACTATTTGTCTGCCTAGCTAAAGAAGCCACCTCCATTTCTTGGCTGGGCAGTAGCTGCTGACTGTCCATCTGATCGTCCTCCTCACTAAAGAGTGGAGCTGAACCCAAAGCATAGGATACGTCGCTGGGGGAGGGAACGGCGTAGGACAGAGGCAATGGGAGGACAGGGGCTGCTCTCGGGGCATGCCAACTCAGGGTTGTGTCAGAGGAACCTACCGACCCTAGACTGGGGGTCTCAGACGTAAGTTGTGATGATGTTGTTGATGAGCGCGTTAACCAATCTACCACGGCAGATGCGTTACTGGTGGAGACACGACCGCTAGCAGATACTGGCAGACCAGGTCTCTCACCATGACTCCTGCTGCCACTCGCCCCTAGTCTGCTGCGACCTCTGCCTGCTGAATCTTGACCTCTGCCACTCCTCTTTGAACATCCTGGCACTTGTCTGCCTGACATTTTTATGTATTTCCTTATTTAGTATAAACAGATAGGGTTCAATGTGCAGTATTGCGGTGTCCTGCGGCCTGGTTTATTAAAAGCAGTCAAAAACAAATGGGATGCCCCCACAGCAGACCTGAGATCAGTATATATGCACAGCAACAGTGTCTAAGCAGGCTCCAACAGGCCAAATTACTTTAAATAACTGTGCAGCTTAGAGTAAATACAGAGGCTAATGTGATGTTACAGAATGGGATGCCCTACAGCAGGCTTTATAACAGTATATATGCACAGCAACAGTGTCTAAGCAGGCTCAAACAGGCCAAATTACTTTAAATAACTGTGCAGCTTACAGTAAATACAGAGGCTAATGTGACATTACAGAATGGGATGCCCCACAGCAGACTTGAGATCAGTATATATGTACAGTAACAGTGTCTAATCAGGCTCAAGCAGGCCAAATCCTTTATTTACTCTAAGCAGCAAACTTATTTAAAGAATTTGGCCTGTTTGAGCCTGCTTAGACACTGTTACTGTGCATATATACTGATCTCAAGTCTGCTGTGGGGCATCCCATTCTGTAACGTCACATTAGCCTCTGTATTTACTGTAAGCTGCACAGTTATTTAAAGTAATTTGGCCTGTTTGAGCCTGCTTAGACACTGTTGCTGTGCATATATACTGATCTCAAGTCTGCTGTGGGGCATCCCATTCTGTAACATCCCATTAGTCTCTGTATTTACTCTAAGCTGCACACTTATTTAAAGTAATTTGGCCTGTTTGAGCCTGCTTAGACACTGTTGCTGTGCATATATACTGATCTCAAGTCTGCTGTGGGGCATCCCATTCTGTAACATCACATTAGCCTCTGTATTTACTGTAAGCTGCACAGTTATTTAAAGTAATTTGGCCTGTTTGAGCCTGCTTAGACACTGTTGCTGTGCATATATACTGATCTCAAGTCTGCTGTGGGGCATCCCATTCTGTAACATCCCATTAGCCTCTGTATTTACTCTAAGCAGCAAACTTATTTACAGAGGCTAATGTGATGTTACAGAATGGGATACCCCACAGCAGACTTGAGATCAGTATATATGCACAGCAACAGTGTCTAAGCAGGCTCAAACAGGCCAAATTACTTTAAATAACTGTGCAGCTTACAGTAAATACAGAGGCTAATGTGATGTTACAGAATGGGATGCCCCACAGCAGACTTGAGATCAGTATATATGCACAGCAACAGTGTCTAAGCAGGCTCAAACAGGCCAAATTACTTTAAATAAGTTTGCTGCTTAGAGTAAATACAGAGGCTAATGTGATGTTACAGAATGGGATGCCCCACAGCAGACGTGAGATCAGTATATATGCACAGCAACAGTGTCTAAGCAGGCTCAAACAGGCCAAATTACTTTAAATAAATGTGCAGCTTACAGTAAATACAGAGGCTAATGTGATGTTACAGAATGGGATGCCCCACAGCAGACTTGGGATCAGTATATATGCACAGCAACAGTGTCTAAGCAGGCTCAAACAGGCCAAATTACTTTAAATAACTGTGCAGCTTAAAGTAAATACAGAGGCTAATGTGATGTTACAGAATGGGATGCCCCACAGCAGACTTGAGATCAATATATATGCACAGCAACAGTGTCTAAGCAGGCTCAAACAGGCCAAATTACTTTAAATAACTGTGAAGCTTACAGTAAATACAGAGGCTAATGGGATGTTACAGAATGGGATGCCCCACAGCAGACTTGAGATCAGTATATATGTACAGCAACCGTGTCTAAGCAGGCTCAAACAGGCCAAATTACTTTAAATAAGTGTGCAGCTTAGAGTAAATACAGAGGCTAATGTGATGTTACAGAATGGGATGCCCCACAGCAGACTTGAGATCAGTATATATGCACAGCAACAGTGTCTAAGCAGGCTCAAACAGGCCAAATTACTTTAAATAAGTTTGCTGCTTAGAGTAAATACAGAGGCTAATGGGATGTTGCAGAATGGGATGCCCCACAGCAGACTTGAGATCAGTATATATGCACAGCAACAGTGTCTAAACAGGCTCAAACAGGCCAAATTACTTTAAATAAGTGTGCAGCTTACAGTAAATACAGAGGCTAATGGGATGTTACAGAATGGGATGCCCCACAGCAGACTTGAGATCAGTATATATGCACAGCAACAGTGTCTAAGCAGGCTCAAACAGGCCAAATTACTTTAAATAAGTTTGCTGCTTAGAGTAAATACAGAGGCTAATGGGATGTTGCAGAATGGGATGCCCCACAGCAGACTTGAGATCAGTATATATGCACAGCAACAGTGTCTAAGCAGGCTCAAACAGGACAAATTACTTTAAATTTCTGTGCAGCTTACAGTAAATACAGAGGCTAATGTGATGTTACAGAATGGGATGCCCCCAGCAGACTTGAGATCAGTATATATGCACAGCAACAGTGTCTTAGCAGGCTAAAACAGGCCAAATTACTTTAAATAACTGTGCAGCTTACAGTGAATACAGAGGCTAATGTGATGTTACAGAATGGGATGCCCACAGTAGACTTGAGATCAGTATATATGCACAGCAACAGTGTCTTAGCAGGCTATAACAGGCCAAATTACTTTAAATAACTGTGCAGCTTAGAGGAGATACAGAGGCTAATGAGATTTTACAAAATGGTAATGTTCCCACAGCAGACTTGAGATCAGTTCAGTATATATGCACACAGTAAAAGTGTATAAGCAGCCTGAAAACGCTAACAAAGCCAGTCAGCCAGCCAGTAACACTCAGGCTGGATGAAAAAAAAAAAAATCTCCCTGTGACTGCCTCCGATTTTTCCTAACTTTCCCTGCTTCTCGCTGACTTCCTGCCTGTCTCCTGCCTGTTTCCTGTCTGTCCCTGTCTGTCCCTGTCTGTCTAACTGTCTCTCCCTGACTACAGCAGCGTCCTGTCTCTCACGAATGCAATAGAGAAATGAGGAAACGCAAGATGGCCGCCGCCGCTGCCTTAAATAGCGCTGTGATGTCACCGGGCTTGTTGGCTGCTGATAGGCTGCATGTGACTGCCCCAGCATGCACTGGAGCGGGGTAGATGTCTGGACATGTCCCGTCCGCCATCTTAGAATGCCTGTAATGTAAATGAATGGATGTTAAAGGAAAACTTCGATCGATCGAAGCACGGGGAAATTCGGATTCGATCCGAATCGAACTTTTCATGAAATTCGGATCGAATCCGGGTTCGTCCGGATCGATTCGCTCATCCCTACTAGTAATACAGGGAAAAAATGGGGTAATTTATTTTGGCCTGTTTTTCCCCCTATAGGTTTAAATGTATTCGGGTTAATAAAAAAAGGCAAATAGCTAGACATATTCTGCCAAATAGCCTCCAAACCAAATAGGGAGCTATTCAGCTGATCACTACTAGTGGCCACCACTAATAATCATATACTCACTACCATATGGCCAGGGCTGTATTTACCATTAGGCATCTGTAGGTGTGTGCCTAGGGGGCGCATGGCCGCTAGGGGGTGCACTTTTAAATTGTAAAATTAAAGTGGACCAACACCGAGAGGTGATCGGCCCGGAAATCTATAAGATTCCCGGGCGATCACCTCCCACCCCGCGGGATATCC